>ML105555.1:337974-409130 GCA_003697995.1 Taxidea taxus jeffersonii | reverse complement strand
TCAAATGCTTTTTCAGCATCTATTGAGAGTATCATATGGTTCTTGTTCTTTCTTTTGTTAATGTACTGTATCACATTGATTGATTTGCGGAAGTTGAACCAACCCTGCTGCCCTGGAATAAATCCCACTTGGTCGTGGTGAATAATCCTTTTAATGTACTGTTGGATCCTATTGGCTAGTATTTTGGTGAGAATTTTCGCATCTGTGTTCATCAAGGATATTGGTCTGTAATTCTCTTTTTTGATGGGATCCTTGTCTGGTTTGGGGATCAAGGTGATGCTGGCCTCATAAAATGAGTTTGGAAGTTTTCCTTCCATTTCTATTTTTTGGAACAGTTTCAGGAGAATAGGAATTAATTCTTCTTTAAATGTTTGGTAGAATTCCCCTGGGAAGCCATCTGGCCCTGGGCTTTTGTTTGTTGGGAGATTTTTGATGACTGTTTCAATCTCCTTACTGGTTATGGGCCTATTCAGGTTTTCTATTTCTTCCTGGTTCAGTTTTGGCAGTTTATATGTCTCTAGGAAAGCAGGTGGATAATCTTTTTAATGTACTGTTGTACCCTATTAGCTAGGATCTTGTTAAGAATCTTGACATCCATATTTATCAGAGACATTGGTCTGAAATTCTCCTTTTTGATGGGGTCTTTGCCTGGTTTGGGGATCAAGGTAATTGTGGCTTCATAAAAAGAGGCTTTCCTTCTGTTTCTATTTTTTGAGACAGCTTCAGGAGAAATAGGTGTTATTTCTTCTTTGAATGTTTGGTAGAATTCCCCAGGGAATCTGTCAGGTCCTGGACTCTTGTTTTTTTGGGAGGTTTGTGATCACTGTTTAATCTCATTACTAGATATCGATCTATTCAGGTTGCCAATTTTTTCTGGGTTTCAGTCTTGGAAGTTTATAGGTTTCCAGGAATGCTTCCATTTCTTCTAGGTTGCTTAACTTATTGGCATATAGCTGTTGATAATAATTTCTGATTGTTTCTATTTCCTTGTTGTTAGTCATGATCTCTCCCCTTTCATTCATAATTTTATTAATTTAGGTCCTCTCTCTCCTTATTTTGGATTACTTTGGCCAGTGGCTTATCGATCTTGTTAATTCTCTCAAAGAACCAGCCTCTAGTTTTGTTGATGTGTTTTATTGTATCTCTAGTTTCTAACTCCTTGATCTCTGCTCTAATCTTAATTATTTCCCTTCTTATGCTTGGGGTTGGCTTAATTTGTTGTTGATTGTTCAGTTCTTTAAGGTGTAAAGAGAGTTGCTGTATTCAGGATTTTTCAATTTTTTTGAGTGAGGCTTGGATGACTATGTATTTACCCCCTTAGGACTGCCTTTGCAGTATCCCATAGATTTTGGAGCAATGTGTCTTCATTCTCATTGGTTTCCATGAATTGTTGAAGTTCTTTGATTTCCTGGTTGATCCAAACAGTTGTTTTGTTTTGTTTTTTGACAGAAAAAGATTTCAAGTAGGCAAAGAGGCAGGCAGAGAGAAAGAGGGGGAACCAGGCTCCCTGCCCCCAATGTGGGGCTCAATCCCAGGACCCTGAGGTCATGACCTGAGCCAAAGGCAGAGGCTTTAACCCACTGAGCCACCCAGGAGCCCCTCCAAACATTCTTGAGCAGGATGGTCTTTAGCTTCCAAATAAGTGTTTGGATTCCTTCCAAATTTTTTTTTGTGGTTGAGTTCCAGTTTCAAAGTATTATGGTCTGAGAATATACAGGGAATAATCTAAGTCTTTGGTACTGGTTGAGCCCTGATTTGTGACCCAGTATGTGGTCTATTCTAGAGAAAGTTTATGTGCACTCAAGAAGAATGAGTATTCTGTTGTTTTAGGGTGGAATGTTCTGTATATGAGGTCCATCTGGTCCAATGTGTCATTCAAATCTCTTATTTTCTTTGTTGATTTTCTGCTTAGATCATCTGTCTATTGCTGAGAGTGGCATGTTAAAGTCCCCTACAATTAATGTATTCATATCAATATGACTCTTTATTTTGATTAACAGTTGGTTTATGTAGTTGGCTGCTCCCATGTTGGGGCATAAATATTTACAATTGTTAGATCTTCATGGCTAGACCCTGTAAGAATGATGTAGTGTCTTTCTATATCTCTGACTACAGTCTTTAGCTTAAAGATGAATTTATCAGAGATGAAAATTGCTACCCAGCTTTCTTCTGAGGCCCGTTGGCATGAAAAATGTTTTTCCATCCCTTCACTTTCAGTCTGGATGTATGTTTAGGTTCGATATGTGTCTCTTGTAGATAGCATATGGATGGGTCCTGGTGTTTTATCCAGTATGCAACCGTGTGCTATTTTATAGGAGCATTTAGGCCGTTCACATTGAAGTCCTTGTTTCTATAGATTGCCTCTGTAAATTTCCATGTCATTCTTGCATTCTTACTTCTTTTATAGAACCCTTTTACTATTTCTTGTAGTGCCAGCTTGGTGGTCACATAATTTTTTAAACCTTGCTGTTCTTGGAAGCTCTATATCTCTCCATCCATTCTGAATGTCAACCTTGCCGGATAAAGTATTCTTGGCTGCATGTTCTTCTCATTTAGTGCTCTGAATATGTCTTGCCAGCCCTTTCTGGCTTGCCAGTTTTCTGTAGACAGGTCTGACAATATTCTGACGGTCCCTCCTCTGTACATAAGGAATCTCTTCCCCCTAACGCCCTTAAGACTTCCTCTCTGAATTTATGACTCATGAATTTCACAATTATGTGTCTGGAGGTCTTTCTAGATTTGTTGATCTTGGGGGGTGTCCCCTCTTTTTCTAGGAGGTGAATACTTGTTCCATTCCCCAGATTAGGGAAATTTTCATCCAGTATTTTTTCAACTATATCTTCTAGTCTTCTCTCTTTCTCTACCCCCTCAGGGATCCCAATAATTCTGACATTGGAACATTTCATGGCATTATTTCCCTAATTTTGCTTTCATGGCTTCTAAGTGTGTTCCAGGCTTCCTCCTGATCCTTCTTTTCTATCAGTTTGTCTTCTAGATCACTAATTCGATCTTCTGCCTCATTTACCCTAGCTGTTAGATTATTTAGAATAGATTGGATCTCATTGATAGGATTTTTTTTAAGATTTCTTTTTTTTAATTTGTTTTTTTTGACAGACAAAGATCACAAGTAGTCAGAGAGGCAGAGAGAGAGAGGGAGAGAAGCAGGCTCCCTGCTGAGCAGAGAGCCTGATGCGGGACTCAATCCCAGGACCCTGGGATCATGACCTGAGCCGAAGGCAGCAGCTTTAACCCACTGAGCCACCTAGACAACCCTCACTGATAGGATTTTTAAGTTCTTCCAGATCAGCTCTCACTTCTGCCGTTAGAGATTCTGTGTTACCACTAATCATTCTTCTCCAAACTAGCCATTGCCTGGATAATTGTTACCCTGAATTCCATTTCCAACATATTTTTTATGTCCATATCCAATAGTTCTGATGGAGAGGTCACAGTCTCTGAATTATTTCTGTGTTGGGTGTTCCTCCTCCTAGTCATTTTGGTGCGAGTGGTTGAGGGAATGTAGAGCTGAATATATCAACCACGATCCAGGCAAGGTGACCTCTCCACTGATGATCTTCTGCCCCTGTAGAGATCCAGAAGTGTATAATCTTACATCTCAGGCTGATTTCATGAGTGTTCAGAATGTTCTGGTAGATATTTATCTCAATTCAGGGGACTGGTTGAAACAAGTTCTCCTACTTCTCCACCATCTTACCCCTCCTCCCTGGTGTATTGATTTTTGGGGTTACAAATACATTTAGGCAAGTGGGTCAACTAAAAATCCAGAATATGCAAATAATGTGGATCAGCTATACTATGTTTTGGATGTTCACAGACTTTCCTTAGTCTTTAATATGACCTCTGCACTGAAATCCATATTAAATTAATCAAGTGTGTCTGTTTTTTTCATGGATAAAATAGTCTTCCAAAAAAAAAAGCCAGTGATTAATAAATCAGGATTAGGTGATGCATATTTCAATATATAAAGTATTCTGTAAAAACACCCAAACAAAAATATTAGGCCATGTTCCAAGTAAATATAACTAAAATTTGCTGTGCCCTAAATTTGTGGTAGGCATTCTGCAGAAAACTTCCCATATATATTCTCCCTTTATGGAGGCTCAGAGTGGTGAAGTCATATATTCAGGTTCATACTTCTAATAAGTGTCAATTATTTTCTTGGCTAGAATAAATTAAATTGCATCACTTCTTTGTTGAATATAGGAGCTGGAATTATCCACTAGGATACTGGCATACATTATCTGATGATGAGATCACTGATTAAATAGGTACATATATATACACACACATGAGAGTGAGTGAGAGTTCTGTTTGATTTACAGAGTGATGGTATTCAGTCACTGGTTTCTATATATTTCATCATATTTCATAAACTGTAGAATCCATATATGTTCTATATGTTGGTATTTCTATGTATATACAAATTCTAAATGTAATATTCACATGTTCTTCTAGTACTTAAAACATAAAAGACTTTTTGTGTCTTTGCACAATTGCTTGATGTGAAAGAGAGCAATGAGGTTTATAATCACAGTCACTGTCTTTTCCCTCTAATTCTACTTTCACAAATTAGCCTCCACCAGATCTCATTGTTGAAAGATGCTCCACCACTTCATCTTTCCCACTTCTCCTCCCCTTCCTCCCTTTACTTCCCTTATTCTGTCCTCCCATCTCTCCCTATACACACACATGTATATATTTGGGTTTGACTTTTCAATTTGGGGCCTTTAAGTCAGGAATCCTATTGCCAGCAGATTGCTGAAATACTCTCTTCCTCTTATCTCCACCCCTTATGGCCATATGTCTGTCTCACCAAGCTATAAAAAAATATGGCAGGGTTCACCATTATTGGCACCCTTGGTTTTGATGAAGCTTTAGACTGGGACTCCATAAAAGTTTCAGGTCAGGATAAACGTGTGGAGTAGCTGAATAGAAAATAAGATTAACAATTGACTGGAAAATCACTGATTTGTCTTATTTTCATGCTATATGTGGAGTCCTCTTACTTCTCTGCCCATAAAGACAATTTTATCTGGCATCTGCCATCATGTTTTACCACATCATGCTAATTCATCTTGCTATAAAAGTTATAAAATGCAGGAAGCTTAAATAAGTCTGGAAAGTGCTATTCATCACTTTTTTTTATGAAACAGAATATATTTGCTTTATTTACAGTATTGGCTTCATGCATATCAAATCTTTGTGATGTATTATTGCATCAAAAGAATATAATGTTCATTTCTTGCATGGTACTAAATTTATGCTTAGGAAACAAAGACAAATGAAATAATAATAGTCTCTAATCTGAACTTGCTAAACAACCTCTGTCATCATCCTTGTGCTTTTGTGAGTTAAAAAGTTTTGATTTTGATCCTAATTATTTATACTGTGAGTTCCAGTATTGCACATAGAATCTATATCCCACTAATTTTCAAAAAGTTTCATTTTATTGATCAGCACACAGTAGTGCAAATGGATATCACTATAACTGTAAGTGATACATTTGTTGACTACACTAGCTGATGAAAACCTGGCCCATCCCACCATAGGGGCAATGGTCCAGGCATGAACTCTGGGCCTAGCAGCCTGAGTTCAAATCCTACCCATCTCTCAATTAATGAATAAGGACAAAGTATAATGAACACTGATAATCAAAGAGAAAGCTATAAAGGGGTATAAGACCTAATTCTTGCCCTCATGAAGCTTTCAGGCAAGATCTTTGATCAATAGATATTGTGAATTTGAAAATATAAACTTTTCCACTCTTCTCAGAGTATTATTTATTCAAGTTGGAATGGGCCGTGCAATAAGATATAAAATCTCTTTTTTTTAATTGAAGAGAACCACTTAATTAGCTAAGCATTTAGAAGTACTAGATTCAGTTGAGCATTTGTGATTATTGCAAATCAAATCAAGCGCTTTAGAATGGGAGCAGAGAAAAAGTACTCAGGAAAAAAAAATGAAGATTCCAAAGTGTAACTAAGTACTATTTCTTTGGCCTCAAATATCAATAGGACCAGAAAGCATACATTTGTACTGGTGGAAGGCACTTTAGAATCATCAAAGTCAACTTTATTTTGTAAAGTTGAAGTCTTAAGAGACTATGTTGGGGGCGCCTGGGTGGCTCAGTGGGTTAAAGCCTCTGCCTTCAGCTTGGGTCATGATCTCAGGGTCCTGGGATCGAGCCCCGCATCGGGCCTCTCTGCTCAGCGGAGAGCCTGCTTCCCTTCCTCTCTCTGCCTGCTTCTCTGCCTACTTGTGATCTCTCTCTGTCAAATAAATAAATAAAATCTTAAAAAAAAAAAAAAAAGAGAGACTATGTTGTACCCTAGGTACTCAGTATATGTCATGTGAATGAAAGAAGGAAGCCTAGAATATTGAGTTTCTTGCCTAAAGTTCACAAATCCAAAATCAACAGTAACCTTGGTATGCTAACTCCCTATTCAATACCTTGTCTAATTTGCTTCTTAGGAATATGAAAAATACCAGTGGGACTGTTTCAGATGCAGATCAAGGTAATGACTAAATTTATGATCAACAAATTGGGATTTTAAGCCACTGACTTAGTTTTGAGGGATACTAAGAACTTATTTTTGTGGTTTTGAAATTTTCCCATTTGTTTTATTCTCTGATTTCTCCTCCTGCATTCCTCTGGCTAAGCTTTCTGTGAAATCTATCAAAATATTATTCTGGTATAAAGTAGCAGAAAGGTTCAGTATGGAGAAGTGTGTTCTGGTTCAGCCATGAGATAAGCTAGAAGAGCCCAGGATCTAGAGGTTATACTTTATGAGAGCACCAAAAAGGACATCACACTGTCCTCAAAGATTTAGAAATAAGTAAAAAGGGCCACTCTATTTGACACAGGATTACAAGGATTAGAAATGAAGGGTTGAAGCCTCAAGAGCCCCTGTCCATTATGTAATGAAGATGATTAACTTTCTGGCTTGCTAAATAAAATATTTGTAATAGAGTCAAAAACTTTCCTGAAGGTCAGACATGCTATATTTATTGCTTCCTCCTTGTCTATAAGCCAGAACATTCTGTCATTGTTTTAATACAGGCCAACAAGAGCCAAATAAATCTTTGATTTTTTTTGGCTCACTCTGCCATTAAACACAAGCCATTGTAAAGTCATGAAAATTACCCGAGAAGGATGAGGAGAAATTGGTTGGTACAGAAAAGACCCACGACCATGATTAAAGAGATGAAAAATATGACCTGTCTATAAGCTAAAGAAGCTAGTGCTATTTAGTTGAAAAAAAAAAAAAAAAGAAGAAGAGGAGGCTGAATGGTAACTTAGTAACTGTCTTCAAATTTTAAGAGGATTACTACTTCTGTTTTATCCATCTTTACAGATTTTGAACTACCAAGGAATTATTCTGAAATTTTCCTGTAACCAGTACATTTGATTCATTTTATATTTGTTATTACAGTGTTTTCTCATTAAAAAATTTGAACTTGGAGTTGGCATTCTTCCATTTGAAAGAATAAATGGTAAGAAGAGATAATCCAATAAGGATTTATTATTCTGTTCTGCTGCTTCATACATCTGAGGAATAGTTCTTTTTTCCTTGATATAAACAAGTTGTGACAAGTTCCTGCCACTTATCAACCTCAGGTACCAATGGGTTAAATTCTTCTGTTAACTTGGCTCCAGTTATGCTCTGTGTTATTATTGCCAAGTCTTAATAATAATGACAAAAAGGAGGAAATGAACATGTTCAGAGTTAAATTGCATCCCTTGTCACTTTATAAAGTGAAATAACAAAACTTGGAATCAAATCAAATCTGTATTTCTGGGCAAAGATTAATTTATAAGGTCACAGAGTTGTTTTGAATCCATCAGTAAGCATTTACTAAGTGTCAAATACTGTTTAGTCCTAGGTATTTGGGGTAGAGAGAGAGAGAGAGAGGGAGAGAGATGGCTTTAGAGCTCAAGATGTTTTAATCTGGTTGTTAAGATAACTTACCAAGTGAAGGCCAGTGAGCAGTACCTAATCACATATATGTTCAGAACCTCGAGGGAAACCCAAATCCTGGGTGAGCCAGAACACACAGAACTAGGAGTCCAAACAGCACTCACTGGCTGCTAACTCTAGTGTCCCACAGGCACACAGCACAGTTCCCTTCAGTGCCCCCATACCAAGTATATTTCCACAAGGCTGTTATTTCTTTTTTGTCCGTTTTGTTTGTTATTTTCATCTGAGTTTGTCCATATTCTCTTCACAATTTTTTGCTTGTCCAAGCCTCCCTCCTCTGCTTCTGTGATATTTGCACTCTTTAAAAAAAAAAGATTGGGGCGCCTGGGTGGCTCAGTCGGTTAAGCGGCTGCCTTCTGCTCGGGTCATGATTCCAGGGTCCTGGGATCGAGCCCAGCATCGGGCTCCCTGCTCAGTGGAGAGCCTGCTTCTCCCTCTCCCTCTGCCTGCTGCTCCCCTTGTGCTCTCTCCCTCTCTCTCTGTCAAATAAATAAATAAAATCTTTAAAAATAAATAAAAAAAGATTTTGTTTATTTGACAGAGAGAGCAAGCACAAGCAGGGGGAGTGGCAGGCAGAGGGAGAGGAAAAGGCTCCCCACTGTGCAAGGAGCCTGATTTCTGGCCTCCATCCCAGGGCCCTGGGGTCATGATCTGAGCCAAAAGCAGACACTTAAGCAACTGAGCCACCCAAGTGCCCTGATACTTGTATTCTTCAATGTCCTGCTTCTGTGAGCCACTTTCTTCTATTTCTTAATTTAAATTCCAGAGAAAGAACTTGTGATTATCCTGCTCATTTGCACACCAGATCATGTCACAGGTCACAAGCTAAGCCTTGGGTCAGGAGCCCTGGTACAATCCACTCACACTCTCTTGGCAGGGTTCTCACTACAACAGGAGCTGGGGCTTTGGCAGTTTTCCTTGGGATGAGATAAGCACATAGCTGATTTCATAATCTGTACTTAAATTTTGAAGAAAATACGAAATTTGGAAAGTTGAGAAAAAAAAGATCAAGTTTGAAGGAATGGTTGGAGAAGACAAAGATATACAGATAAACACAATGATTATGGGACTCAGAGAGAAGACCTGCTTACCTGGGGAGAAAGCAGGCTCAGAGGAATGATGTAAATAAATATATCTAGTTAGGTAGTGTGAGGGCTGGAATTAGAAGCTCTCTGAAGCAGGATGAGACTTTAGACTGATTGTTCTTGCGTCCAAAAACTTAACAAACGATAGTTAAAGGAATATAGTTATCCCATGTGCCAATGAAATAACTGAATAAGAGTTCTAAAATCAATAAAGGCACCTCCCCCTCTTATTTTTTGTTACATTTCATTTTGATCAGCAAGAGAATCTTTTAGAGAGAAACTTGGGAATGGTTCATTTTGGGAACAGATTATATTTCTTTTGCTTAGAGAACTATGTAACACTTAAGGAGCCAGAAGGTGATAAGTTGGCAAGTGGAGAAAGTACCATTTGAAGTGTAGACAACAGAAGTTTGCATTTCAGCCTGCTCTTAATGCTAACCTGAACACTAACGCTGATCCTAACCCTACGAGGAATCATCTTTGCAATGAACCTTTATCCTGGAGAGCATGAAAAGTTAAAATGTTCTAAGTTTAAAGAGACCATGCTATTTAGAATTAAATTAAAATTACACACACACACACACACACACACACACACACACACACACCCGTTGTGGCGGTTTTGTACTTTTTTCCATTGACATAGGTAGGAATCTATGTAATTTTTTTCCCTTCCATTTAGAAAGACATGTGTCACTGATGATTATTTTATTACATGATGACCCTGGTTTTGTATTTTAGTCTGTGTCTACATTAAAATAGAAATAGGACAGATGACAACATAATCAAGAACATTAAATACAAAATTGCTGGTTCTTCTAATTATAGAAGGGTTTCAGTTTGCCTATTCCTGATTTGTATCATCAACAAATCAACTCACAGTATTGAAAATCTGGCTTCCAGCACTATGCCATTTATCAAATGATCCATGAAAGCATAAGATATTCCTGCTGCCCACAATAAACTCATAATTTATTTGAAGACACAAAACTCATACATGTAAGACAATTCATGAAAGAGACATATTCATGTATCATATAGAGGCAGAGATCTAATTTTAAAATATATTACCACGGGATAAATTCTTATCTGGGAATGTGCTGTGTTCTGACACTGCTATCTTTGTCTTTTGGGGCATATTTGACTTACACACTAAAGAATATTCATTTAAAATTGTGTTAAATTCAAGTTTACCTAACATAAGTTATCTATTATGTGCAATGAATTCTTTGTATGTATTATCTTGTTTAATCTGCACAGAATTTCAGCCCAGGACATGTTCCTTATTTTCAGATATGGAATGGCTCAGAGAAGTTAAGTTGGGCAGCCAAAGTTACATATTTACTGTGTTGGTGCCAAGATTTGAAAATTGATTTTTCTCATCCCAACTTTAGTTGTCTTTTTATTTTCTGTCCCATAGCCTTCATACTATGATTGTGTGGGGAAGAGACAGAATCGATTGCACCTCTTTACTAGGCATCGCCAATGTCCAAAGCTCTAAAAAGCAAAACAGAAAGAGCTGGATACTACTCACAAGATATAATAAGTTCTATTGTCTAGAGAATGAGGGTTGAGGACTGTTATGTTTAAGATGTTAATTGAGGGATACAATATACCAAAAAGGAAGAGGTTGGGCAAGGTATGGCCAAAGTGCACTAGCATCACTAGGAAAACTTCAGGGGGATTTTGACTAATGTCTTAAAAGTTTAATAACAACCATATGAATAAGTATCTTCATTTTACTTCTTTCTTTCTTTCATCATTCCTCCTTTTCTCCTTTTTTTTCTTCCTATTTGCTGCACATCTGTTGTGGGTAATACAGTTGTTGGCAAGGTTTTCTTCTGTAAATCACTTTCATATATAATATCTCATATTATTCTCATAAGAATCATTTGGGATAGGCACAGCAGGTGTTACCACCTCTGCCTGATAAAGAATTCTATAAATTTTGTTTTTCTGGTTCTTGCCTTACAAGCTGCTATAGGACCCCAATGCCATACAAGTCCCATCAAGAATCACTGAAGTGTGGGGTTGGGGGCTGGTGGTGGTTGTCTTGTATCTGCTCATGGACTAGTCTGCAGCTAGCTCATTTTCTGGGTTCTGGTAGGGTTTCTTTGGGGGGGGCACTTCATCTGTTATGTCACATTCACTGGCTACTACCAACAAGAATGTCATTGCTGGGTGGCTCAGTTGGTTAAGCGGCTGCCTTCGGCTCAGGTCATGATCCCAGTGTTCCGGGATCGAGTCCCACATTGGGCTCCTTGCTTGGCGGGGAGCCTGCTTCTCCCTCTGCCTCTGCCTGTCACTCTGTCTGCCTGTGCTCACTCTCTCTGGCAAATAAATAAATAAAATCTTAAAAAAAAAAATTAAAAAAAAAAAAGAATGTCATTGCTGCCGCTTTCATGGTCTTAGTGTTAGTGTGCTGGTGCACTCAGGGAGCTACAGCTGGACAGAGCTCTCTGGAACAGTTGGGAAACTGCTTTTTCTCCTTCTGTGTATTTTTCTCTTAAAGATTCTAAATGTCCCACAGTTTTCTAGGAGTCAGTTTTTAGTCACAACCCATTTTCAAAGTTCAAGATATGAGCTCATGGGGAGCTCAGGCAAGAACAAACACTAACATTTACTCTCACCAACTTGACTCTGACCATTAAGATTGTTATTCAAACTTCTGCTAAAAGTTTGTTTTCCCTAGTGATGGTTTCTTAGTCCCTTTTGCCAACAGGCTCTTGAGAGGCCTGGAACCTCTTTAGCAGGCCAGACAGGCCTTGCTTTTTTCTGAGGCTTACTGGTGGTAGGTCAAGGAGGAATCCAGAATAAGAGGCAGTACCAGAACTAAGCTTTCTAGTTGTCGAGCTAAAAAATCTTTGTTTTAAAAAAAATCAATAAATTTTACAATAAAAAATTATAATTTATATATCTATATGTTTAAAGATTTTATTTATTTATTTGTCAGAGAGAGAGCACACATGCAGGGGGAGCGGCAGACAGAGCAGGCAGAGGGAGAAGCAGGAGTTTCTGAGCAAGGAGCCTGATGTGGGACTTGATCCCAGGATGCTGGGTCATAACCTGAGCCAAAGGCAGATACTTAATCAACTGAGCCACCCAGGTGTCCCAATAATTTATATATTAAAATTAATACATTTTAATTAACTCATTCCGAGGCATATATAGATGTAAACAGTGGGAACTCTGATGGGAACAGTTTAGACAAATGCAGAGAGATATACGTGAGTTCATTTTGTAATGGGAAAGGCAAACATTCCTATATGCCCTGAAAGGTTGCTGCTGGTTAAGTAAAAAATGTGTAGACCTTTGAGTGCTAGATAAGAACATTTCCAAATTTTCTTTCAATCTCCTTTTAATATTCTACTAAACTATTATCATGCCATGGCCTACTATGATGCACAGCTTATAGTTCCTCTTATTTCCCATAATTTTAATCACTTTATAGTTAAATTTGTGAATAGAATGTATAAAATAAAATGTTTTAGTAAGATGAAATCCATCGATTACTACTTCTTATAGAATATACTTTATATATTTTATATTACAGAATACCCCTTAGAGTATAGGAAAGATACACCTTAAATTCAATGTTTATAATAAAACAAATTGGATTACTCATATCCATATCTTTGAGCAACCATCTGCTGTACTAGGAGCCTCAACACTGGCTTTTTATGCAAAGAAAAAAGTAATGTCAAGAAAATATTTTTTAGTTACTTTCAGAACCAATTTCAGAATCTTGGCTTGGACTGAGGACTCAGTGAGACTTGATTAGAATTGCTACAGAGGATGTGATTGAAAACAAAAGAGTGTCTGCATTCCTTCAGCAGAAAGAGTTCTGTGGAATTTAGAATAACAACCCTGAGAAGCATTGAGCAACAAGTCATGATTTCTCACTTTCCTGTCTCATTTGTTTTGAGAAGGTGGTTTTCCTTTCATGAGAGGGGGTAAAAATGAGGCCATTAGTTTCGGTTTCAGTCTTTCATTATTGTGCAAAGCTCAGGTCTCAAGTTAAGTTTTCAGCTCTTTCTCCATGGGTGTGGAATGGAAGGGTACCCTTTAAAAGTGTACCCTTTAAGATTAGTATTGAGAATTGCTATTGTATAGTATTGAGAATGCTATTAACAGATAGCATTGGAAATTGATAGATTTCCAAGTTAACCTGTGAACTACAAATCACATCAGTGGTGAGGAATTTTCACACCAAATGCAGGTAGAAGAGACAGCAGTGAGCTTGTTCTTCCCTTCGTTGGGTTGGCTACACTGTGCAAAGCTCTCTTAAAACATATTTTTCTAGGTATGAGTTATATGTTTCTTAGATAATCTAAAACATATTCTTTATTTGACTACTCATATAGCATTTAAAATATCAGTAGAAAGAGCTATAATATTACTTTAAGAACAAGACAGAAAATAGTAATGGCTAATGACTACTTTTCTCTTTTCCAATTTTATGAATCCAACAATTTTCTACTGTAATCAAATATATTTTTATAATAAAATAGAAGATTACTTTTCTGTGATTTAAAGGTTAGGAACGAGGATCATCTTCGAAATAATAGCCTCCCACTCATCAGTGAGAACTTCTGGAATTCTCTTCTTCTAGAGGTCCATTGAGGGGATGGGATTGTTAAGGAAGAAATGCTACAAAAGTGGAGACAGAAGCATCATTCTCTCAAAGAAGTGAGAGGATGTGATCTCCAGGATTCCTTGATATCTTTTTTTTTTAAGATTTTAATTTTCAAAAGCAGTTTTGGTTCAAAGCAAAACTGAGGGTACAGTGATTTCTTATATATCCCCTGCTCTTTTTTTTTTTAACTTTTTTTTTTTTTTTAAGATTTTTCATTTATTTATTAGTTAGAGAGAGAGAGCAAGCACAGGCAGACAGAGAGGCAGGCAGAGGCAGAGGGAGAAGCAGGCTCCCTGCCGAGCAAGGAGCCCGATGTGGGACTCGATCCCAGGATGCTGGGATCATGACCTGAGCCGAAGGCAGCTGCTTAACCAACTGAGCCACCCAGGCGTCCCATATCCTCCCCTCTTACACACACAACTCCTGCCTCATTATTAACATCCTTCGCCAGAGGGATGCATCTATTATAACTGATGAACCTACACTGTCACATTATAATCACCCAAAGTCCACAGTTTACATTACAATCACTCTTGGCATTCTACATTCCATGGGTCTAGACTAATGTGTAATAAGATGTATCCATTTTATGGTAACATCCAGAGTATTTTTATTGCCCTAACAATTCTCTGTACTCTGCTAATTTATCCCTCACCACCACCCCCAACTCCTGGAAACCACTGGTATTGTTATTATCTCTACAAAGTTTTGGTTTTTCCAGAATGCCGTATAGTTGGAATCATGCAGTATGTTCTGTTTTGGATTGGCTTGTTTCAGTTAGCAATATGATTTAAGGTTCCTCTATGTCTTTTAATGGCTCAATAACTCATTTTTTTAAGTGCTGAATAATATTTTTAAGTGCTGAATAATATTTAATATTTTTAAGTGATGAATAATATTTTATGGTACAGATGTACCACAGTTATTTATCTATTCACCTACTGAAGGACATCTCGGTTGCTTACAAGTTTTGGCAGTTATGAATATAGCTGCTATAAATAGTTATGTGTAGGTTGTTTTAAGTTTTATTGTTTAAGTTGTCAGCTTTTTTTGGGAAAACACCAAGGAGTGATTGCTAAATGATATGGTAAAAATATGTTTCGTTTTGTAAGATACCACCAAACTCTTTTCCAAAGTGGCTGTACCATTTGCATTTCCACTAGCAATGTATGAGATTTCCTGTTGCTCCACATCCCCATCCCCAACACATTTGGTGTTGTCACTGTTCCAGATTTTGGCAATTTTAATAGATATGTAGTGATATCCTGTTCTCTTGATTGGCATTTCCTTGATGGCATATATATGGTGTAGAACATCTTTTCGTATGCTTATTTGCCACCTGTATATCTTTTTTGGTGAGGTGTCTGTTAAGGTCTTTGGTCCACTTATAAATTGGGTTCTTTGTTTTCTTATTGTTGAGGTTTTAAGAATCTTTACGTATTTTGGAAAATAATCTTCTATCAAGTGTGTCTGTTGGAAATATTTTCTCCCAGTCTATGTCTTCTTTTAATTCTCTTGGGATTCTCTTTTATAGAGCAGAAATTTTTCATTTTAATGGAGCCCAGCTTATCAATTTTTCTTTCACAGATCATACTTCTGGTGCTGCTTCCAAAAGGGCATTGGCATATCCAAGCTCATCTTTGTTTTCTTCTGTTATCTTCCAGGAATTTTATGATTTTGTGTTTTACATTTAAATTTCTGATAAATTTTTAATTTTTTGTTAAAGATGTGAGGTCTCTGTATAAATTTTTTAATTTTTTTATTTTTTTGCGTGTGGGTTTTGGATATTTCAGTACCTTTTATTCCTCCATCATATTGCCTTCATTTCTTTGTCAAAGATCAGTTAACTATACTTGTCTGGGTCTATTTCTGTGTCCTCTTTTTTTTTTTCCCGCATTAATATATTTGTTTATTCTTTTACCAATAGCATACTGCCTTGACTACTATAGCTTGATAATAAGACTTGAAGTCAGATAGTCCTCCAACTTTACTGTTCACCTTCAATATTTTAAAACCCATTCTGGGTCTTCTGGCTCTCCATATAAACTTTAGGATTAGTTTGCCAGTATTCATTTAAAAACAAAAGCAACTTGCTGGTATTTTGTTTGGGATTGTGTTAAATCTATAGATCTACTTGAGAAGAACTGACATCTTGACAATATTGAGTGTTCCTGTCCATGAGCTTGGAATATCTTATCATTTATTTAGTTCTTCTTTGATTTCACTCATGAAAATTTTATCATTTTATTCATATAGATTTTGTATATATTTTGTTAGATTTATACCTGAGAATTTAATTTCAGGGATGTGAATATAAACACTAATGTGTTTTTAATTTTAAATTCCATTTGTTTATTACTGATATTTGTATATTAACCTTATATCCTGCAACCTTGCTAGAACTGCTTATTATTTAGAGGAGGGGTTTTTTTTTGGTCAATTTTTTAGGATTTTCTTTTTCTTTTTTTGTTTTTTTTATTTGACACAGAGAGAGACAGAGAGAGAGAGAGATCACAAATAGGCAGAAAGAAAGGGGAAAACAGGCTCCCTGCTGAGCAGAGAGCCCAGTGCAGGGCTCTATTGATCCCAGAACCCTGAGATCATGACCTGGGCTAAAGGCAGAGGCTTAACCCACTGAGCCGTCCAGGTGCCCCTAGGATTTTCCTTATAGGTGGATTATGTCTCCTGCAAACAGGGGCAGTTTTATGTCTTACTTCCAGTCTGTATCCACTTCATTTTATTTCCTTGTCTTATTGCATTAGCTAGAAGTTCCACTACGATGATAAAAGGAATGGCTAGGAAGGACAACCTTATCTTGTATCTGAACTTTAATAGTAAAGTTTTAAGTTTCTCATCATTACATATGATGTTAGCTTTAGGTAACTTATAGATAGTCTTTATTAATTTGAGAAAGTTTTCCTCTTTTCCTAACTTACTGGGAGGTTTTATTGTTTGTTTGTTTTTTGTTTTTTTAAATCATGAATCCATGTTGGATTTTGGTTTTTCTTTTCTTTTCTTTTTTTTTTTTTTTCTTTAGGCATCTATTGATATAATTACATGATTTTTCTTTTTTGGCCTGTTGAAGTGATGGATTACATTAATTTTCACATGGTGAACTAGCCTTGCTTGTCTGGGATAAATCCCACTTGGTTGTGGTGTATAATTTTTTTTACACTTCTTGGATTTGATTTGCTAGTATTTTGTTGAGTATTTTTCTATCTATTTTTATGAAAGATATACTGTCATCAGGCTTTGGTATTAGGGTAATGCTGGCCATAGGATTGTTAAATTCATATAATGAGTTAGGAAGTATTCCTTCTGTTTCTATCTTCTAAAAGAGAATATAGAAAATTGTTATAACTTCTTCCTAAAATGTTTGGTGGATTTTACCAGTGAATCCATCTGGGCCTGGTGCTCTCTAGTTTGAGAAGTTATTAATTATTAATTCAATTTATTTAATAGATATAGACTATTTTTATTGTCCTAGATATCTTTATTTTTTTTTTTTTGCATTTTATTTTTTTATAATTTATTTTATTTCTTTTCAGTATAACAGAATTCATTGTTTATGCACCACACCCAGTGCTCCATGCAATACATGCCCTCCATAAAACCCACCACCTGGCTCCCCCAACCTCCTACCCCCACCCCTTCAAAACCCTCAGAATGTTTTTCAGAGTCCATAGTCTCTCATGGTTCAACTCCCCTTTCAATTTCCCTCAACTCCCTTCTCCTCTCCATCTCCCCATGTCCTCTTTGTTATTTGTTATTCTCCACAAATAAGTGAAACCATATGATAATTGACTCTCTCTGCTTGACTTATTTCACTCAGCATAATCTCTTCCAGTCCCGTCCATATTGATACAAAAGTTGGGTATTCACCCTTTCTGATGGAGGCATAATACTCCATAGTGTATATGGACCACATCTTCCTTATCCATTCATCCATTGAAGGGCATCTTGATACTTTCCACAGTTTGGCGACTGTGGCCATTGCTGCTATGAACATTGGGGTACAGATGGCCCTTCTTTTCACTACATCTGTATCTTTGGGGTCAATACCCAGTAGTGCTATTGCAGGGTCATAGGGAAGTTCTATTTTTTTTTTTTTGAAAGATCTATTTTTAATTTCTTAAGGAATCTCCACACTGTTTTCCAAAGTGGTTGCACCAACTTGCATTCCTACCAACAGTGTAAGAGGGTTCCCCTTTCTCCACATCCTCTCCAACATGCGTTGTTTCCTGTCTTGCTAATTTTGGCCATTCTAACTGGTGTAAGGTGGTATCTCTATGTGGTTTTGATTTGAATCTCCCTGATGGCTAGTGGTAATGAACATTTTTTCATGTGTCTGATAGCCATTTGTATGTCTTCATTGGAGAAGTGTCTGTTCATGTCTTCTGCCCATTTTTGACATGATTATCTGTTTTGTGTGTGTTGAGTTTGAGAAGTTCTTTATAGATTCTGGATATCAGCCTTTTGTCTGTACTGTCATTTGCAAATATCTTCTCTCATTCCCTAGGTTGCCTCTTTGTTTTGTTGACTGTTTCCTTTGCTGTACAGAAGCTTTTGATCTTGATGAAGTCCCAAAAGTTCATTTTCGCTTTTGTTTCCTTTGCCTTTCGAGACATATCTTGAAAGAAGTTGCTGTGGCTGATATTCAAGATACGTCTTCTTTCTAGATATCTTTATATTATTATGTATCACAGGTCTTATTTTACACTTCATTGTCGAGTATTGGATGAGGCACTTTAGTTTCTACATCAAACTGTTAGCTACTTCGGCAGGGAATGGGGATGCCACTGATACAGTGAAGAGAGATTAAGAACACAAATAGCCCCTAAATTACAAGAAGGATAGTGATGTCAAAGAACAAAGGTAATATCCTGTACAGAGACATTTAATAGATTAAGTTGAGGTGGTAGAATAACTAAGAGTCAGCCATGGCCAGTGCCACCACTAACCTAGACAAATAGGGCCCCTAGACTTGTCCCCATGGTTCCCCACTCTTATTATTCTGTAACTGTGTCCTTTCTCTCAGTGTGAAGATTTTCTTTATCTATTACCCACTCCCCCAGAACCTATGGCCATTTATTCTAGAACATGTTCTAGCAACCCCAGAATTCATTAGCTACCATCAAATGCCTGCATGAAAATCTCTCTATCCATCTTCTCACCTAGAAACATGTATATTCCCCCTAGATCCAAGTAGCCCAGGTCCAAAATATGTTAGGGGTAACCTAACCATGTTTGTTCAAAATAGGCATTAGACAGGAGATGTATACCTTTGTGTGCTTGGAGGTTATTGAAGAGTGAAAAGGAAGGAAATCTAATCAATTATTTGCTTATGTCTCTAGAGCTTTGACAGCTTAGGTCTGGATTTGCTCCCACCTATCGACAAGTTTACATAAAAAAGATGAGTTATGTGTACTTGAAAATCTGAAAAGATGAGTTTTACAACTGTAGAACTGTAGAACAAGAGTATATATGTGGGAGGAAAATGGAAAAAGGGCCTATCCTGAAGATAGAAGCTTTAGTAATGGAGAAATTAGAAGTTAAAAGTGATAGCATGGATGAGAGAGGATTTCATTTAGAAAAGGGATGTTGGAATATGCTTATAGGCAGAGAGAAATTAGCTAGTAGAAAAGAGAAAAAAAATTCTTTATTATATACTAACATTAATAAAACATATCCTTGGGGCACCTGGGTGGCTCAGTTGGTTAAGCATCTGCCTTTGGCTCAGATCATGGTAATGGGATCCAGGATCCAGGCCTGCATCAGGCTGCTCCCCTTAGCAGGGAGTCTGCTTGTCCCCCTGATCTTTCCCCTTCTTGTGCTCTCTCTCTCTCAAACAAATAAATAAAATCTTTAAAAAAATAAAATAAAACATATCCTTGAGTTTATTGGATAGTAAAAGTTCATTTTTATATTGAAAATATTTCATATTTACATTTTTGTCAGTGTGTATAGTTTTCCTATAGAACTATACATATATAGAATTTACTTACTACTTAAGTGTGGGACTGGTAACACTAATTCACCTAGTGTGACTCAGGATATTTAGTAGGCAGGATGGCTGCTATGATGTCTCACAGAGGCACCTACAGACTTACAGATTGCTATGGATTGAATTTTATGCCCCTAAAATTCATATATGGAAGCATTAACCTCCAATGTGATGATATTTGGAAGTGAGGCCTTTGGGAGATAATTTGGGTTTGGTTTGGATTGAGGTCATGAGGGTGGGTTCTTCATGATGAGATTAGCACCCTTGTAAGAAGAGACAACAGAGACATCAGCTTGTACTCTCTCTCCCTCTCTCTCTGCCATGTGAAGATGCAGTGAGGAGGTTCTCTCTATAAGACAGGAAGACAATTCTCACCAGAAACCAATTATGCTGGCATCCTGGTTTCAGATTTACAGCCTCCAATACTGTGAGAAAATAAATGC
The DNA here is from genome assembly GCA_003697995.1 of Taxidea taxus jeffersonii. Lineage (NCBI taxonomy): Eukaryota > Metazoa > Chordata > Mammalia > Carnivora > Mustelidae > Taxidea > Taxidea taxus. The sequence continues at coordinate 388,962 of ML105555.1, read as the reverse complement.
AACCTGTGTTGCCTGTGTTCAAGCCACCCAGTCCATGGTATTTTGTTATGGCAGGCAGAGCTGAATAAGACTCAGATACAGACTTAATGCTGATGATGTGAGGCATAGAGATATATAGATGCTTAGCCCTGTAGAGTCTGTCCCTGCAACTTGTTTTTCATTTTTATTTTTTGTTTGTTTTTTTTTTAACTCTTAGAAATCATCTTTTTTTTTTTCTTGGACTCTTAAAGGAAGTATATACAACCACATACCAGGATACAATAACATAGCTGCCTTTCTGTACAATTAATTAGAAACCTTATGGATGTAGAATTTTTCTTCCTCGTTCCCAGGAAACCAAATTCTATCATATTGTCATGATTACTCTCCAACTTGACACCATTCAGAGCTCTGACTCTGATCTATGAATCAGTCATCCAAAAGACCACAGACTTATATATTCACTTGACTACATTTACTGACCTTGCATGCATAGTTGAGGGTGGGTAAGGAAGTATCTGTCACTATTTCAAGAACATACACATGTACAACTTGGAAGTAGCTTATTGTCAATCCTACACATTGGTCTCAGTCAAAATAAATGTTGACCGTTCATCAGACGTATTATTAGATCCATTGCTTTATCCTCATTTGAGCAGAAGCCCAATCACAAACATTTTTTTTAAAAAGTGTCTTTTTGGGAGAGGGTAAGATTAAAAACTATGACAAGTGGTTAAAAAAAATCAATCTGGATGAACGTTTATTATAATAACTTGTATTTTGATCCAACTTGTATTTTGAGCCAGTGGTGTCATAGTAAGAAGAGGGAAAAAATGGTCTAAAAATAATCCCCAGCCTAGATTTCCATTTTTCAGAGATTTTTTTTTTTTTTTTAGAATGGACCATGTATTGTAGAAGGGAATAGAAGAAGAGAGGAAATGCTCTGAGTGGTGTTTTCGATGCTCCATCCCTCTGGGGAAGCTAAGCTGTGAAGGGCAGCCTTCTATTGGGCAGAGAGCATGTAAATTGGGAAGGATCCTGCTAACTGGCTAGTCCTAGTTCCTTTCTAAGAAAAGTGTTGTTCTCATGCAGAGCTATGTCTAGTCTTTGTTTGTGTCATACTGTGGATGAATTTTTCAAAATATAGGTGTGTCATGACTCCAGTCAGGACAAATAATATAGACCAGTTCTTCCCTGTTACTTCCTCTAAAGTACAAGAGGTTACCAAGGATAACTCTAAAAGAGGGAGGCTGAGCTGGTTTGAGATCCCAGGACCAGAGGAATAACAGAGCAGTAGGGCATCTTGCATCCTCCCCCAACAGAGGAAACCTACTCAGGCCTGACATTTCTAGACCCCTCCCCCCCAATATAGCAAATGAAGGCACTCAGGGTAGGCTTATTGTCCCCAGATCCAAAAGGAACTCCTCTCGTGATACCAGGGAGCTCAATGGCATCAGCAGGGAGAATCAACAAGGACTGCTACCAGAAAAAACAGCCAGGGGAAACATTTTCCTTCCCTGCCAGACCCAAGACTTATCCTTTCCACCAAAAAATACTGAAGCTGGTGGGCAGAACTAGCAAGAGAGATCCAGATATAGCAATGGTTTACTCTGGACTGCCTCTTTCTCCCCATAGGATGGTACTTTCTTTCCTGACGCAGAGACATCATGGAGAGTGGATGGAACCAGAAAAAGAGATTCAATCAGGGCAAGTGACACTGTATGGGAAGCACCTTTGTCTTCACAGGCCAAGATGTTAGAGCAGTCAAGCACAGGTAGGGGAATCCTCCAGATTCCTCTCTCACAGAGAGACACCCCAATGCCCTCAGATACCACCAGCAAGGACTGATGTGAGGCCCATCTAAACAGGGTAACTACCTGCTAAAATAAAAGACACATCTAAACAGGGTAACTACCTGCTAAAATAAAGAATTTGGATAAGATGCTTTCTCCTAAATGATAGACAAATGACTTAGATATAATCAAAATTTACTCATACAAAGAACCAAGAGAATCACAACTGGAATGAGGAAAGAGAATCAACTGTGACCAACATTAAGATGAATGAGATGTTGGCATTATCTGACAAGAATTGTAAAGTAACATTATAAAAATGCTTCAACAAGCAATTACAAATTATCTTGAAACAAAAAATAGGAAATAATGTTAAAGAAATAAAAATTATAAAAAAGATTCCAGTAAAATCTGTACAGAAATATAGTATGAGAAATTGAAAACTCACGAAATGGGTTCAGTAATATAGATAACAGAGGGTGAATTAGTGAATTTGAAGACAAAAGAATAGAAGTAATTGACTCTAAATAACAGAAAGAAAATAGACTGACAAAAATGAACAAAGACAGGGTCCTGTGGCATGATAACAAGTGGTCCAACATCCATAGATAATAATTCCAGAAGGAAAGGAGAAAAAGTGGAGCCAGAAGAGCTTTTGAAGAAATAATAGCTAAAAGTCTTTGAACTTGGTAAAAGACCTATACCTACAGATATAAGATGCTGAGAAAACCCCAAATAGGCAGACCAAAGAAAGTATGTGCCAAGAAATATCATAATTAAATCTTTAAAACTGAAGATAAATTAAAAACTTTTTATTAAAAGGAAGCAGGGAGAAAAGACATGGTACCTATGAAATTAAATGAGAGGGCAGCAATCTCTCACCTGAAACCATGTACAGCAGAAGAAAGTGGAACAGTATTTTTTTCAGTGCTAAAAGGAGAGCATTGTCAAACACAAGTGTTATATCTGTGAAATCTGTGCATCATGAATAAAAGGGAAATAAAAACAGTTTAGAGGGGCGCCTGGGTGGCTCAGTGGGTTAAAGCCTCTGCCTTCAGCTTAGGTCATGATCTCAGGGTCCTGGGATTGAGCCCCACATTGGGCCTCTCTGCTCGGCAGAGAGCCTGCTTCCCTTCCTCTCTCTGCCTGCCTCTCTGCCTACTTGTGATCTCTCTCTGTCAAATAAATAAATAAAATCTTTAAAACAAAAAAACAGTTTAGATAAAAGAAAACTAAGGGCATGTCACTAGAAAATCTTCCTGTAAAGATTGGCTAAAGGAAGTTACTTTAGAAAAAAGAAAATGATTAAGAAGGAAGAACCTTAGAACATCAAGATGGAAAGTTCAGAAATACAAGTACATACATGAGACTATATTTTTAGTCCTGGGTTCTATACATTATGTCTTCAGGATCTTGGACTAGGGAAAGTGTTCTTAGACATGCTATAGAAGCACAGTCTATGAAAGGAAAATTTAGTAAATTGAAACTCATCAAAATTTAAAAACTGCTCTGGAAAGCATGAAGAGGATAAGAGAAGTTTCAGAATGATAGAAAATATTTGCAAACCATATATCTGATGAAAGACTAGTGTCTTACTATGTAAAGAAATCTCAAATTCATCACAAAAAGGATAATAATCTAATTAGAAAATGGACAAAAGATATGAACAGATATCACACTGAAACAAATACACAGATGGTAACTAACCACATGAAGAGATGTTTGACACCATTAGCCATTAGGGAAATGCAAACCACAAAGTGGTATCACTACACACCAATCAGAATGGCTAAAATGAAATAATACTTACAACACCAAATCTAGTGAGGATAGGGAGAAATGGGTCACTCATATTGTTGGTAGGAATGTAAAATGGTACATCTACTCTGGAACAAAGAGTTTGACAGTTTTTTAAAAACTAAGCATGCAACAACCACATGACTTGGCATTTTCATTCCTGAGCATTTACTCCACATAAATTAATATTTATGTTTACATTAAACTCAATACTTAATTGTTCATAACAGCCTTATTAACAGTAACCCAAACCTAGAAACAGCCCAGATGTCCTTCGGTGGGTGAATGGTCAAACTGTGGTATACCGGTGAGCAATTAAAAGAAGCAAACTATTGACATAGACATGCAGTACATTAAATAATTCTCCAAGAAATTATGCTGAGTGAAAAATAAAGGCAATCCCAAAGTTAGATGTGTTTGAAATGGCAAGGTTTTAAAAGAAACAATCTGGCTCTACTTGCAAAGGTCAGAAAGAAGCTGTGGACATGTGAAAAGACAACATGTCAGGGATTGGAGATGGGGGTGGCAGGAAGGATATGAGTGTGGTTGCAAAATGCCAGCTCAAGGGATTCTCTTTGTGGTGGGGATACTCTTCGGTATCTTACCTGTGATGATATCTACGTGAACCTACGCCGATGATAAAATTGTACAGAACTTAAATCAAACACACCACAGATGCGTACGAATTGACTGGGGAAATCTGAGTGAGATTGGTGTATGTATCAATGTCAACATCCTGGTTGTGATATTATACTAAGGTTTTTCTGAATGTTACCATATGAGTAAAGTGAGCAAGCATACATAGGAACACTCTATATGACTTCCTAAAACTGCATGTGAATCTGTAATTAATGAATAAGTATGTCGATTAAAAATAATTCAGAAGCAATATATCTTTTTTCCTCAGGAAAGACCCTAAGAACCTCCACCAGTAGAAGTATTTCCTTTTCCTTGACCTGTAGCTATTAATATGGTGTGTAAGAGAAAGAAACTGTATAAGAGAAACATGTATAAGAGAAAGAAACTATTAAAAAAACAAATTTCTCTGCACAGCTATTTTGTGGCGTTTTGTAAGCCACAGGTAAATTCTTAGCATTTTAAAAAACGTTACATCAATGAAACTTTCAAACAGCTTAAAATGTTTATTTACAGTACTTTCTCACATTTTAAATGTAATAACTCAATTTATACCTATTTTAAAAAATTCAGCCAATTTGTTAATACCTATCAAGTGAAATTTAGCAAAAGTTGGCAATTGTAAATATTTAATATTATCAACTGATTGAAGTTAATTATATGTAGTTTTTTAATGCTGTCTCATTTTAAATTTCCAGAGTTAGTTCTAAAATGATGTGTTCAAATGCTGCCAACTGCCTGTGCTGACTAATGTCTCCTTTATTAACATTAGGTTAGAAATAGGGGCATTGCTGTCTTGTTATTGTAAACAAGCATTAAAAAGCAGATCACTATACAGTGTGACATACCGTCACATTTAAGGTCAGGATTTGAGTCTAAGATCTGCCATGTACTAGCTGTTCCACATTTTGCGAAGGTACTTCAGTTTCCTTATGGATTAAAAGGGAGGAATAACCAGAACATCCTTGGAAAGTTTTCTGTTTCACATAGTACCTGGCATGTAGAGAGCTCTCCATGCATCTTAGCTATCATTATAGCTTCAGGGGCACCAAATTAGAGTTCTTTTTAACTTTTGGTCTGCAAAAATTTTTGAACCTCTTCTTCTTCAGTATTCTGGTCTCAGACAATGTTGATAAACTAACACTTTAGTAAAGCATGGCTATTCATCTGTACTTGCTTGACCTTTTCAAGCCATGAAGACATACTAACTTTTAGCTTCTAACAGTCAGAATTTCAAAAGTTCTGCCTTTTGTTTTTTCTAAGTGTCGTTTGGAATCCATATTGTATAGGATCCTTTAGGAGTCACCTAACCCTTTGATATTACAATAGAACACTGTGTTTTATTAATGGCTAAGTCAGATTCTCTTACATAGTTTTACATAAAGTAAATATTCTTGTCTCTCAGATTGTTGAACTACTCTGGCTAGCATGCTTTCAGCAAGGTATCTGATTGCTACATAATTAGTAGGTATTTTTCTGCTATTGAAAAAGGTCTTCCCCATCCCCTCCCATTAAAATAATTTTTTTATGCGTGTGTTAATTTACGGATTCAGGGCTCTCTTAGTAGAGAGTGAAGGCTGATTTCAGATAAACAAGATTTTAATATTATTCAACTAAATGAGATATTTGTAATTCATTTCCCTTTTAACACTTAACTTCTTTACAGTCATTAAATATATATATCCTTCCAGGTCGAACAAATTTTTATGAACTGGCCCATGGTTACCATCAGAAATACAAAGTAATATTTCTAAGTTATTTTGATCAACATCATTATTGATGTTGGTTTTAAAAAAAAACATGTCATTGCAGTTACTGCCCAACCGTAAGAGAAACCCACTTTCAATCAATAATGATAGTGACTTAGTGAGTATATAACAAAACATTTTAAAATAATTTCAATTTTATTCCTCACGTGCAAATGCTTACAGTAGCAATCTACATGAAATATCATATGAAATATTATTTACATATTTATATATTGTACATTGGGCCATCCACTGTTTGAATGCAAAGTATTTCTAGAGTGTGTGTTTGAAAATTTATTTGTCTTTTAAGTTTGTTGATTATTTACCTTATAAAATGTGGAATTGTTTATGTTTGCCAACCAGTATTGTTTAGAAAGAGCTTTCATTCAAACATGCACTGATGGCTTAATATATACTGTTTTTCTAGAGTTAATGAACATAATTGATTTCTTGCACAAAATGTTTAAATAACTCCCTTAAATTCACACATCTAGAAAGTGTTAGAGTTAGGATTAAAAGTTAGGGCTCCTTTTAATTCTACTATTATTTTTAATATATCATGCTATTTCATCAGAACCTTTCTTAACACTATTTTGAAAGTAAACTAACTAAAATTGTTTCAGTTATGTCAATTTCCCAATCAGTGCCTGAGTTTAAAATTTTCATATTTGTCCACATGAAAGTGTCATGGTTACTTTTGCTTTGACACTAATAATTGCTTAGGTGGAAATTTTTATAGAGGGCATTTCACAAATGATAATGTTTTTTTCTTTTGGACATCTATAAAAAAAGGAAGGAATGTCCTTTCTCCCTTTACATGAACATTATTTGCAGACTTCTCCAGACACAGACTAGTTTTTTGAGCCTCACACACTACGCTGTAAAAATCAAGTGTGTGTGCACATTTTAAATTGACAGAGAGCTGGCTGGATTCTGCCTTTGTTTCTATGCCACTCCTTTCCTTCTCACAAATACATTGAATAACTATAAGGCTGTCTGATCCAATGGTGCTCTTGGATATCACTGCACGCCCTCCTTTTAGATGACTATTTGGCAGAGGATTTGAGTGCAGAATCTGGTATCTTGGCAGCGTGTACTCATGGCTTGAATTTTAAAAAAAGAAAAAAAAAGTTTTTTGAGTTTAGTACAAATTTTATCTTTCTATCATCTGATTCCACCAGCCACTAGTCACCTGTTTTTTTTTAAGATTTTTTATTTATTTATTTGTCAGAGAGAGGGAGAGAGAGCAAGCGAGCACAGGCAGACAGAGTGGCAGGCAGAGGCAGAGGGAGAAGCAGGCTCCCTGCGGAGCAAGGAGCCCGATGTGGGACTCGATCCCAGGACGCTGGGATCATGACCTGAGCCGAAGGCAGCCGCTTAACCAACTGAGCCACCCAGGTGTCCCTTGTTTTGTTTTTTAAACCTGAAGCAACTCAGATATTGCTACACTTAATTTTACTGGTCAGCATAATTAACATTTCATTCTTAATGAGCAAATTGAATTTAAAACGTCAGTAACATGAAGTGTTAAATAACTGCTTTTCGTTGGTCTATGGCATATTTTGTATCTTTGCAAGTCAGCTATTGGTTAGAGATTTTTTTCCCCTTGAATTTGTTAACTTTCTTTTTATATCACAAGTCTTCTGTGTTTTAGGATATGTGTCATAAATTATATTAGCCATTCTCCACTTTGCTGGTCTTAACTTTGTTCTGTGGGTACTTAGTCTTTTAAATGTTCCAGAAAATCATCATTCTTCATTTTGACTTGGAGGTGAAATCCATTTACTGAATGAAAAGTCATTCTCAAATTGCAATGATTTTCTTTGTTTTGTTCTGCTTGTCCAATTTTGTTACAATAGACAGTAGCAAGAAGTTACAATTTCCTGGAAGCCAAATAATAATATTAAGGAGCAATGCCAAAAAGAAAAATAATTTGAAGTTTAATAATTTTCTATCAAGATATAGAAGTTGAAGGATAAGGAAGAGGATCGTTTTGGCCATGCTCAGAATCTCTTAATGACCCAAGTGTTGTTTGGTGGATAAAATGTAAGTTTTCAAAATAATATGAAAACAGATTACCTGGTATTTTTTTCCTATTTAGCAAGATAGTTAGTGTTCCTTTGTCATCTCAGAAAGTATCAGAAACTCAAAGGAAAAGATTTCAAAGAAATTGTGTTAAAAATATCTTTTCGTATGACAGTGCTTTCAATAAAAGTCAAACATCATCAAGTCAAATTATATGTAAACAAATATACTTTTAAGGCAGTTATTTTGTTTCCATGTACAAACATAAATGTTCTTAGCCTATACACTCTGTTTATGTGCATTATAGAAAAATGACAGCATCCCTCTCTGCTTATCTGGTCTCCAATCTGCAGTTACAACTACTAACAAGCATCATTTAGCATTAGACTGACTCAAACTAAATTATACTGGGAATAATTTAATATGAAAGGTATTACAAGTTCAGTGAAGGATAAATTATATTAGCAAAGAGATACCATAAAATAATGAATTATCATGAACATATCACTTTGAAATGTTTTATTAAATTTGTTTATTTTATAAAAAAGTTACAGGATAAATATAATAAATAATATTTCAATCATCTCTGTAACAACATAAGAATAATTTAAAAAGAGAGAGAGAGAGATTGTGAAGTTTTAGATTTACCTCACTGAAAAGCCATTTCTTTAGTAGCTATCTCACCTGGATGGTTAGCTAGGACAAGTTTGCCCATAGTGTAAACCACATAGCCTCTTTTTCATGTAGAGAATTATATTTATATAGCTAATCCAGATTTCCAGTGATTTAGCAATTTGGGGTCTTGATTGAATTTTATATTTTATATCACTGCAATGATACTTTCACATAATTCACTTAGATCCTGGAATCCTTTGAGTATTTTCAGTTCCCTGCATGTTCCATACTTTCTGTTCTTTTCTGTGGGGATTTGTATTGTCGGCTCTCTCCAGCTTGACTGTCTTTTACCCCAGCCCTCTTCTGAGGTTGTTTCAAGATAGTTCTAGCATACCTTTCTCATCTCTGTTAAAGTCCAAAGACCATATTGGATGCCTCATTTTGTTGTCTGTTCTACCTGTAGGCTGAGCTGTATACACTATATCAATGTAATAAGAGCTGGCACTTAGTAACTCCATAAGCATTTGTAGAATGAATGAGAGTTAAAAATAAGCACTTCATAATGTTGCTGAACTTCATCTTTTCACAAAGCCTACTGAGATGTTTCAATGCTATAAATACAAATGAAGATAAGAATAAAAGGAAGTGGGATGCCTGGGTGACTCAATCAGTTAAGCATCTGCTTTCCAATCAGCTCATGATCCCAGGTTCCTGGGATGGAACCCCACATCAGGTTCCCTGCTCAGTGGGGTGTCTACTTCTCCCTCTGCTTTTCCCCCTGCTCATGCTCTCTTTCTCTCTCTCAAATAAATAAAAATCTTTATTAAAAAAAGAATTTAAAAAAAAAGTAAAAACCTCTAATACCATGCTCATATGGGCTAGGCAAGAAATCAGGTGCTTTACGTACCATATCAGAGAGAAAGGCATCAATAATTCTAGACCCCTCCTTTGATGAGTAATAGATTAATGGGTAATAATTTCATGGTAATTATTAATCTCATCCCCATCCCTAACCCTATTGTTACATGCCAATCCCTAAAAAACACACTCAGACTTGTAAAGCTGAAGGCAAAAATACTATCATGATGTGAAAAACATACAAATAAAACATTCTTGGGATAACCTATATGTGTTAAAAATATTTCTGTTCTGTGGTAATATATAAAAGTATGTACTTCCTGCATAATAAGTTACGAATACAATAAGTATTACATATATTTGTGATGGATAAAGTCCTAAAATGTGGTCCCCAATGAATATAGAGGAGAATCAGAGCAGTCTGGAGAATAATGGCTTTTTTGGCCCCACTTACATAGTCTCTACACAAGGAACCAATGTTGGCTGCACATTTTATATTTCTGCTAATACATTTTATGTGTCTGCTGTTTTTGTTCTTATATAGTTTTGTGATTAACCAGCCTCCCCATACTTCCTATCCTTTGTCATATTTTAAAATTCTTACAGAAAGGCATATCATGTTTTTTATTTTCTGTCAATTTCAATAATTTTTGTCTGTATGCAGAAATGAAGCTGCTGACCCACAATCAGTAGTTATGATTGGCTTTTCTATTCCTAGTGGTGGATTTTTATTTATCCAGTTACACACTCTCAGCTGTTTTGATCAGCAGCACATTAACACATAAAAACATACATAGTGAAAAAAAACATACATAGTGGCTTTCCATGTACGTTATGAGACCCTAGAACAAGGCAATATGTGTAACTCCATAAAGGTTATAATCTGGATGGAGGTTAGCTAGCAGAACTCACTAACCAAGGAAACTAAGTCAGTAACTCATACCACGGTCAGAGCTATCCCTCAGGAAAAACTGATGAATTGCTTACTAATTCCTATATGTTTATGCTAATGTTTAACACAACAGATAGTAAGGACAATCTATAGAGTTCTGTTGTGGGAGGAATAAATATTTAGAATTATACAATTAGTAAGAAATGGAAGAAAAACATTCTCATTTTCCTTTGGTCTTACTTTAAAGGAAAAATAACCTCCAGGTTGGTCCATCTATATCTTTCTTCCCTCAAAATTTATTATGTCTCATCAAAAGAGCAATTAAAACAGCATATTAGCCTTATCAAATCTTAAGATACAGTCCTATCATTTAGCATATATCCTATTCAATTCATGCTCAGATAGCCTTTGGAAGAAGTGAAAGAAGTGCAGAGAAACCCAAGTCTTTATATAAGGTCTCTGCAGTAGAGAAACACAACTGCTAACCTTCAATAGGCTCTTTTTTTTTTTTTAATTTAAATTCAGTTAGCGAACATATAGTACATCATTAGTTTCAGATGTAGTGTTCAATAATTTATCAGTTGTGTATAACACCCGGTGCTTATCACATCATTTGGCTCCCAATAGGTTCTTTAAATGTAATTCTTTAGATTCCCATGTAGACATAAGGGTATGGAAGTCTGAATGATGATTGCAGCTCATACGTCCTACTGATTTTAGACTGATGGCAGGCTTTTGCCCCCCTTGGAAATATGTTAGGCAGCAGTTGATGAAAAATGGAAAAACAGAGGGATGTACGTATAAATGTACTATTTATAACAAATGTCACACATGGTTTCCAAATGGATTTTTCATAGAGCATGAAATTATATGAAAACTGCTTCCAAATTGTTTGAAATTACTATTTGAGCTCAGATGCCAACTCAATAAATTATTCTCTGAAAAAATAATTATTTGTATCTTAATCCTTCCTTTTTTGGGAATTGATAATTGTAATTCAGGATTTCAACAAAGGGGGCTTGCTTTAGATGAAAATAGAGTCTGTACATTGTAAACTATTAAAGAAATCTATAAAAAAACTCCAAACTTTTATAATAATTCTCTTTTTAACATAGTCCTTGATCTAAAAGAGCTCAAATCCCTGTATCTGTCAGTTTCCAAGTTATTTTGCAATTAATCTCAATGGAAATGGTTGTCATTAATAAGAACAAGAAGCAAATAAATATATCTGTAATTATGTTGTTTATGAAATATGGTCATTTATTGACTTGAGACTGCTCTCCTTAGAACTGAAAGCAAGCTAGAGACAGCAGGCTTCTCAGGCAGTGAAAAACATTAATCCTAATAATAGCATTATGAATACTTTCTCATGAGAAAGAGTTGGTATATTATATTAGTGATTAAGAACATTTTCTTATTTTTCCCCAGTAAAGTTGGTAAGAAATTGTTTACCATCATATTATCTGTTCTTCTAATTGTGTGTGTGTGTGTGTGTGTGTGTGTGTGTGTGTGTTGGAATTGGGGGAGAGAGAGGTGGATTTAATGGCTTAGACCAATTCTTCAAGCATGGCTAAGCAGGGTCTTCAAACTTTGCAGCCAAGTGCCTGCCATTGATTTCTCTATTGGAAGATAAAACAGGTCAAAAGTGGAGAGGCTGTGAGCAGCAAATCACAAATTTAGCTTTTTCAATTTAAAATTGAGGTAACTTAGTAGAGGAAGTTTGTATGCTTATTCAAAGATAATGTATATTATCTTTGGGATAATTACTATCTTTGGGATGATTACTCTTGTAGGGTTGTGGATTTTTCAGTTTTGTTTTTAAATTTAATATTCAAAATAACATTTAAACCAATATCACAAATGGGGCATACAATATATATTTACCGGAAATTTCTAGGTATATTACCTTATTATTTTATGGATGAATGGTAGTTTATAGGTTTCAGAATATGTTAAAGTCATTTAGAAAATATTTTCATTTTCTTTTCCTTAAAGTTAATATCTCATCTGCATGTTATTTATCTTGTGTTATCCTCTTCCTAACCTTCATTCCAATTTATAGTTTATCCTTATGCATATTCTTGCTCAAACACTCTACCTAAAGAATATTCCAGAAGGAAAGTTATATAAGCATCTTAAGCAAATCTTTTTATAGAATAGGTGGGGAGCAGAAATGGGCCAATGAAGGAAGTCTTTTAGGGGATTGATTACTTGCATTTAAATGTCTTCTTTTTATCTGTATAGCATTTGTAGTGTTATTTTGAGTGTAATTATTTTTACTTAGTAATTCATGATTTTTGTTTTCAAAATGGCATTAGATTTTAAGCACCACTGCATAACATTTTTATCTTTGGTTAGCACTTTAAGAAGGCTGAGAAAGCATTATTTGTGCTTGCCCATCTCTAACTCACTGAGTTAAGAACTGTACCATCAGAAAAAAAAAAAAGAACAAAAAGCGATATTTTAAATGATCTTCCTCTCTGTGTTTTTTCCAGAGACCCAAGGCTTGAAGCATTCTAAGCAATACAGATACCACCCACTGCCCAGTCTTAGGGCCCATCTCCTACTCATGGCATTAGATCAGGCTTGATAACCTGCATAGTAAATCATATCCAGTACCCCTGGGACAGCTGCTCACAGGATACCTTCCTGAGTCTCTACAGTAGATGATGAAAACTGTGATGAGTGGTGCAGGAACTGGGGAGCTGGGACAATGGCCAGGATTCCTCTGATGCTGTTTTCACTCTGATTTCATAATTTTCTCAAGTTAATAAGAGAACAGAGCTACCATTTGGAGTTGGAATTAAGGAAATGAAGTGAGCTCCCAATGGTCCCTGGTAAACTTCCCTCTGCCCCCAGGTTGATTTGAATGGGTCTCAAATATGGAGTTTGACTGGTTTCATAATGCTGATCAAACAAAATTTTAATTTTGTTTGATAAATGAAAGCTCTACTTGAGCCAGTACAGATGTAGGAATTGAAATTGACTCTGCTTGAATAAATGATTTTTTTCAAAATGTTCTGAGTTTATCTAGGATTCTCTGGGGACATTATTTTAGTCTTTGGTTGGCAGTAAGATCAGCTTAACTGATGTACTTAGCTTTACTTTTCTCTTTAATATATTTTCTATAAAAAGTCTTTTATAGGTGAATTGATTGCTTTATAATGTCCTTAGTAACAGGTCACCTTACAAAACATTACATTTGCCTTATGAATGCTACTTCTTGTATGTCCCTTTGTAGACATTAATAATTCTCCTGACTTATTATGCTTAGCGAAATAAGTCAATCGGAGAAAGACAACTATCATATGATCTCCCTGATATGAGGAAGTGGAGATGCAATGGGGCGGCTGTTGGGGGACAGGAAAAGAATAAATGAAACAATATGGGATCAGGAGGGAGACAAATCAAAAGAGACTCTTAATGTCACAAAACAAACTGAGGGGGGCCAGGGGGAGGGATGCAGGGAGAGGGTGGTGGGGCTATGGACATTGGGGAGGGTATGTGCTATGGTGAGTGCTGTGAAGTATGTAAACCTGGCGATTCACAGACCTGTACCCCTGGAGCTAATAATACATTATATGTTTATAAAAAATTAAAAAAATAATTCTCCTGACTTATCATCAGGTTGACATATTTGAATTATTTTCTCAGTACAGATCTTCCTTGACTTACAATGGCATTACATCTTGATTAACCCATCTTACATCGAAAAGATCCTAAGTCAAAAATGCACTCGATGCACCTTATTTACTGAATATCATAGCTTAGCCTAGCCTACCTTAAATGAGCTCAAAACACCTACGTTAGCCTACAGCTGGCCAACGATCTAACACAAAGCCTATTTCATTAAAAAACTGTCGACTATCCCATGTTATTTACTGAATACTGTACTGGAAGTGAAAAACTGAATGGGTGTTTGGTATAGAATGGTTATAAATGTATTGGTTGTTGACCCTCCTGATAGTGTGGCTGAGTGGGAGTTGCCACTGCCCAGCATCACCAGAGAGGATTGAAATATTGCTGGCCTGGGAAAGAACAAAATTCAAATTTAAAAGTACAGTTCCTACTAAATGCATATTGCTTTCACACTATCGTAAAGTTGAAAAACTGTTAAGATGAACTGTCGTAAGTCAGGAACCATCTGCCATAGGAATTGATTGTGCTGATCCATTCACACAATTTTGCCAGTATACGATGCATCCACACATTTTTCAGAACAGAATGATCTGCACAGTGTGATTTTTAAAGATATCCTTACAAGCCTAATGCCACACATAATCTTACCAACCTGGTGCTAGCAATTCTACCAACACACATTCTTTTGGTTTTTGGTGTTATCCAAGTTTAAAATCCCTGTTTAAAATAATATTACCACTGTAATATTGTCTGCCAACTACACTTCAATAGAAGAATAAAATAAGTAAATACATACATACATACATACATACATACATATATACATACATACATAAAATGTATCTCTCAGAGGCACATCTAAGACTACCATAAATAATATTTTAAAAGAGATTATATGATAATATTATATGGAAAGATATTTGTAGTCGCTAAAAGGTGGACCCCAAGAGAGAAGTCAGCTCTTTATTATGGGAGGAAAGATTGAAGGGAATGAATATAAAACTATCAAAGACACATACGTTGTCTATGTATAATCTTATGTACACTTTTCTCTTGGTCCTCTTGCAATAAAATGAAAACACCTATTTTGGACATTCTGGATGAATCAGAAAGACTGGAGTGTGTGTGTGTGTGTGTGTTTTGAATCTGTTTCTAATATGTCCTACCTCTTTCTTGATCCCAGTAACTGTTAATCTGTTCTTTTCTATAATTTGTCATTTCTGCAAGAGGATTATGTAGATGGAATCATGCAGAATGTATACTTTGGAGGATTGGTTTTTTTCACTCAGCATAATTCTCTAGAGACTCATCTAAAATTTTGTGTGTATCTATAGTTCATTTTTATTGCTTAGTAGTATCCCATGTTTTTTTTTTTTTTTTTAATGTACCATGGTTCCTTTAACCATTTACCTGTTAAAGGTCATCTGAATTTTTTCCAGTTTTGGGCTAATATGAATAAAACTACTATAGAATTCATGTACAGGTTTTTACATGCCATTAAGTCTTCATTTCTCTGGGATATATGACAGAAGGCAATTACTAGTCATATGACAGTTACAAGTTTAGTTTTTAAGAAACTGGGAATCTGTTTTCTAAAGTGGATTTGCATTCCCATAGCAATGTATGAGGAATCCAGTTTCTCCACATTTTTGCCAGCATTTAATGTGGCCAAAAAACATTTTATTTTGGCCATTCTGATAGGCGTATATTGATATCTCATTGTGGTTTTAATCATATTTTATGATTTCTAAGTCATTTAACATTGCTTAATATTTTTATTTTCCATCTATATATCATCTTTGGTGATTTTTTTTTTTTCTTTAGCTCATTTTCTAATGGGATTGTTTATATTTTTA
Organism: Taxidea taxus jeffersonii; assembly: GCA_003697995.1. Taxonomy (NCBI): domain Eukaryota; kingdom Metazoa; phylum Chordata; class Mammalia; order Carnivora; family Mustelidae; genus Taxidea; species Taxidea taxus. The sequence goes on along the minus strand of ML105555.1, from coordinate 373,124 downwards.
CTTGGCATTTATGTATAATTCCTATATATTGCTGAATTCTATTTGCTAATATTTTCTGAAGATACTTAACATTTAGGGGTGCCTGGGTGGCTCAGTGGGTTAAAGCCTCTGCTTTAGGCTCAGGTCATGATCCCAGAGTCCTGGGATTGAGCCCCGCATCGGGCTCGCTTCCTCCTCTTTCTCTGCCTGCTTCTCTGCCTACTTGTGATCTCTGTCTGTCAAATAAATAAGATAAAGCCTTAAAAAAAAGATACTTAACATTTATACTCATAAGGGATATTTTTCTCTCATTTTCTTTAATTATATTGCCTTTTTTTGCTTTCGGTATGAGGATAAAATCAACTTCATAAAATCAACTGAGAAGTAAGTCTTTTTTTCTTCTGTTTTCTAGAAGCAAAACTTTTCTAATGCTTTGCAGTCGATCAAAACATTCATGTGTGAATTTTTAATGTTCATCTCTGGGTGAGTGAAAGTGTACTCTGTGCGTGTGTGTGTGCACATGCATGTGCATAGTAAGCCTATTGCTAAATATGACCTCATAGGATTATACAAAAAGCTTCTGATAACTTGAAGATCTTCTAAAATATCTCTTGAGAATAGGAAAGTTATCAAATGTGAATTCTTACTATATGACTAGAAAGAAAGAAGGTGAAAATTATTATTTTTAAAGCTTTTTTTAAAAGATTTTATTTTTTTTTTTGACAGAGAGAGAGAGCACAAGTAGGCAGAGAGGCAGGCAAAGAGAGAGGGGAAGCAGGCTCCCTGCTGAACAGAGAGCCCAATGTGGGGCTCGATCCCATGACCCGAGATCATGACCTGAGCCAAAGACAGAGGCTTAACCCACTGAACCACCCAGGCATCCTGAGGGTGAAAATTAATATTATTAATTTTCAGTAATAGAGAATTTTTCTACAACCAGTTCTGTAGTGTAGCTCTTTTTAATCAAGACACTTTACAGAAATACCCAAATTGTCTTGCATTATCTACCCAGACAAAAATAGGGCAGGATAAGGCACTGTAAAGAATAAGCATAAGGAACATGTTAACATATGAAATGATATTGCCTGATTTTACCCACAATTGGCACTGGAATTTTGACTGCAATAGTCAAATAAGGTCTACTTAAGCTAGATTTCTTATGTAACATCTGGATGAGTTTTTATAACCTATAACATCATAAGGAAGACAATGAAATAATTAGTTGATGGTAAGTGAAACTACACTTTGGAATATGAACATTAAACACTGTGATTCTCCCAGTAGAACTTATTAAGTTATTAGAAAAAAGATAATACAAATATACGTAGTTCTTATGATAATCTCCAATTTCTTCCTAGCTAAGAAATTGATGAAAGCCTTTAGACTGTTATGGACTTTTCCCTTCCCTGTGTTACTCAGATTCTGCTCATACTTTAACGCTATCCCATAGTATAGTGTTCCTTCTTGTTTTATTCTGAGATTTTTGTTTAGATTAGATTTTTTGTTATTTTTCATGAACCTATTTATATATTCTTAGATAGTTGTTAATATAATGATGTACTAAATCTTTATACAATATAAGATGCTAAAGATGTTTTGTATTCTTCTGATGTGCTCTGAATCAACCTTCTTAGGGTACACCCCACAGAACTCTAGTCTCATGAAATATTCTACACCCATCACAAGAAAAAATATTTTAAAAATTGAATGCTAATCTTAGCATTGAGCTAGGAATTAGGGACATAAACTAAAAAGGAGGCTTTCATTTTTGGATAAAATAAAACCTTCTAGGTTATAATTCCTAGACATTTTTCTGGTGATAGGACTAAAAGATTTCTTTCTTCTTTTCTTTTCTTTTTTCTTTTCTTTCTTTCTTTCTTTTTCTTTCTTTCTTCTTCCTTTCTACCTATCTATCCATCTATCTATTTTTAGTAATCTCTACACCAGATGTGGGGCTCAAACTCATGATCCTGAGATCGAAAGTCACATTTCTATCTGATTGAGATAGTCAGGCACCACTAAAAGATTTTACATTTTAAACATATTTTCCTTTCAAATATATATTGGGTCTGAGGAGCATAATGCGAGATTGTGAAGATTAAACTTTGTAATACAAAATTATAATAAAAATGAGAAAAACATTGAAAGTATATTCTTCCCTATCTTGGTCAATTACCAGCTTGCTCTAGATTTAACAAACAGGAGGAAGAACGTTAGAGTACTAAAAAAGGGCTAGTTGGCAGCAAATACTACTTGTATAAATATGGCTGCTATGAGAATTTACTTATATATTCATTGTTTGACACAAGATAGGAGACTTTTCAACATTATCTATTAGAGCTGAGGTCAAGGGGATCATTGAATTGGTTCTTCAAGAAATTAAGTGACTCTCCAAGCCTAGCAATTCCAAGTAGCTAAATATTGAAGAAGAAGGGAGAAAAAAGCTCATGAGTGATGTGGTAAAACAAAGTTGACTTGGAAGGTTGGCATATGAATTTATTTTAAAAATTTCATTTCCCACCACTCGTTTGAATAAATTTGTAACTTGCTACAAAGAATAACATCTATAGCCATCTGAGGAGTTATAGAAGGTAGTTTTCTGTTAAGTGACTGGTGTGCTGAGATCTAAAGTATGAGGAGGAGTTAACTGGACTAAAGAGTGGTGGGTGAGGAAGCACTGCAAAGCCCTTGAAGGAGATGAAGCATATGTTTAAGGACCTGAAATAAAACAATGTGGCTGAAGCATAGACTGAGGTGAGGTCTTCATGTGGGATGAGATTAGAGAAGTGAACAAGAACAAGATGATGCAGCTTTGAAAAGTAAGTTAAAATTTTATTCTAATCATATGACCAATGGAAAAGCATTTCTAAATTTTGAGGAGTGGTGGTGATAGTATTTATTCATTGCAAAGTTCATTCTAGCAGCAGTACAGAGAACTCATCAGGAGAAGCAAGCTGGCAGGGAGGCCAGTTAGATTGTGAATTGTATTGGTGAGGGTAAGATATTCTGGTGGCTTATACTTTGGTGATGACAGCTGAAATGCAAAAGAATAGGTAGCTCTTGGAAATGTTGAGTAGTTAAAGTTGACAGGATGACTGGTGGTACCACTTATGAGACAGAGACATTGGAAGAGGACCAGCTGTTAATAGAACTGTAATCATAGTAGAGCAGAGAGAACAGCAAGTATCCTGTGACCAAGTATTAAGAAATGCTAATGTTAGTGTCTATGCAGTAGAGAATAAGCCTGCAGAGGAGACTCAGATGGAATGCCTGAAGTTGGAAGAGGCAACTTAGGGAATGGAATGTTTCAGAAGCTCCGGAGAGAACTATGCCCAACAGTGTGCTGCTGGAAGGCTATTTGGTTTCATAATATGAGATCATCTATGACTTTAGCAAGACATCTTTCATGAAAAGAAGGTAAAATCTGGACTAGAGTGGAATGAGAAGTGAATTTTTAAAAATATTTATTTATTTCTCATTATAGCCCATACCCTTCCCAATGTCCATTATCCAGCCACCCTATCCCTCTCACTCCCTCCACTCCAGCAACCCTCAGTTTGTTTCCCGAGAATAAGAGTCTCTTATGGTTTGTCTCCCTCTCTGGTTTTGTCTTGTTTCATTTCTCCCTCCCTTCCTCTATGATCCTCTGTCCTGTGAATATTAAGTGAAAAACTGAAACTTAGAGAACTCCTTTGAGATGTTAAGCACTGAAAAGAAGGCAAAAACTAGGATACTATGGGTATAGGATTCAGATTCAACCTTTATCGTAAACCTTTTCCTTGTTATCTAATGGAATAATTTTGCAAACTATTGAGGTACTCATCTTGTAGATTTTTTTTTCTTTTGAGTATCACCACTACTTCCAATCTAATTTCTAAAGAGGAAAAAATTATATTCTAAGCTTTCTATGTCAGTCTGGGTACTTGCTGATGAACCCAGTAGTGCATAACTTTAATTAACATTATCATTTTTCTTAAGTGATTCAATCACAGAGTATGTTAATACCATTTATATAATGTATTTTAATTTAATTCTATGCCATTAACTGGGAAATGTACCAACTTACCAATAACCTATTTGTCCTAAAAAAGGACCAAGATACTGACTGTGTTTGCCTATAAAATAATCTGATTCGTTATAACTCAGGGTCACAGAGTAATTATGAATCTACATAAATGGTTCTGAAAGAGTCTTTTCTATGTTACTAACCTGAGAGTTACTTAATATTGTTGAATAGAGGTATTTGCACTGTTCTGTGATTTGTGTGTTGTAGTACTATAAAAAAACTTTCTTCTTTTTCATTTATTTTCAGAGAAAGTTAATACATTTATATTTTCTCCAATTAAAATATCTCATTTAGAATATAAATTAAATAATTCAACATTAGAGCAAAGGGGGAGATGAAATGTTTTAGCTGGAAATTTATAAGAATTAAATGTAGTGCTTCTGTAATTAATATATTTTAAAATAAGCTCTCGAAGTTCATTTCAATTGTTATTCGATTCTTCAGGGATTATAAAAAGAAGCACATACTTGAGAGGGGAGAAAACTTACTTGCTAACTTGGCTACCATGAAAATTCACTTAGTGATTTCACATATTTAAAACAGAGATTAGCCTTGTTCTTTGTGAATCCAAATGGCAGATGGATTTGAGCTGCAAAAATGGGCATTTTTGCTAAATAAGCTGAAAGTGCTTTTAGAAAATACAAGTTTTCACATATCTACCAAACTTCCATTTATTGTGCATGGATTGGTGTGATTTCCTGATATACCATACTAAGTAACACAAGCTCGCTGCCTTTAAGGGTTCACAGTCAAGGAAAGAAGTAGTCTTGGGCTTGTCAAAACATGTCATGAGCTGAAGTAATAAAGTGGCTGATAAGAAAATGTCCAAATATATGTGTGGCTGACTGAATTTTAAGATGGCCTTCACTATCACCAGTCATTAATTCCAAGATGGCCTCCTATATGCTAGTTATTTAATCAAGCACTAATTTAGGTGCTATTGTGAAGATATTTCACATATTCAATTAAGGACCTAAACTGGTTGACTTTATGAAAGGAAATCTATCTTTGCTGAGCCTGACCTAATCAGATGAGCTTTTACAAGGGACTGGGCTACCCCCGGAGGGAGAGATTCAAAGCAATAGGAAGATTTAACACAATTGCTGACAGAAGTTGGGGAGAGCTACACAGCAAGGAATGCATGTGGTCTCTAGGAACTAAAAGCAGTCCCTCTGGCACAGCAAGGAAATAGGGTGTTCAGTCCTCCAACTGCAAGGAATTGAATCCTACCATGATGAAAAATAAACTTGGAAAAAGATTTTCCACCCCAAGAGCCTCCAAATGAGGATTCATACTGGCTGATACTGTGATTTCAATCTTGTGATTCCTTGAGCTCAGAACCCAGTTGTGTCATGCTGGATTTCTGATTTTCAGAACTGTAACATATGGATATGGAGAAAAGAGACTCTCATGCACCATTGGTAGGAATGTAAATTGGTGCAGCCACTATGAAGAGTATGGAGGTTCCTCAAAAAATTAAAAAAACTTAAGCTACCATGTGATCTAGCAGTCTCACTTCTGGGTATAAATCCGAATGAAATGAAATCACTGTCTCAAGGAGATATCTGCACTCCAAAGTTCATTGCAGCATTATTTATAAGAACTAATATAGGGAAAACCAAGTGTCCACCAACAGATTAATGGATAAAGAAAATGTGGTGCACACACTCACACATACACATATGCACACAATGAATATTATTCAGCTTTAAAAAAAGACAGAAATCCTGCAACTTGCAACAACATGGATAAACCTTGAAGTCATTTTGCTAAGTGAAAAGAGACAAAGAAAGATAAATACTTTATGATCTCATTTATATGTGGAATCTGAAAACACCAGATTCACACAAAAAAAGAGTAAATTGATGGTTGCCATGGGCAGGGACCAGAATTCAGAAGGGAAGTAAAAGCTGTAATCTAGTCACATATGGATTCTTAAATCTTTCCTGTATCAAACAGAGAGACTACTGACTCTTAGGAAACAGATTTTGTGTTTAGTTCACTTTAATCTACATTGATATTGTACCTACAATGTGGCTGGGTATCCTACTGGCAATCTAAAACATATGAGGGCACTTGGGGGGCTCAGTCCACTAAGCATCTGACTCAATTTTGGATCAGGTCATGATCTTGGAGCCATGAGATCAAGTACCATGTTAGGCTCTGACTTGTCATAGACCCTGCTTAAGATTCTCTCTCCCTCTCCCTCTGCCCCTCCCCATGCTGCTCTCTTGCTCTCTCTAAAAACAAGCAAACAAAACAAAAACAAACAAATAAACAAACATATAGAGAGAGCCACCATTAAGATTGGATTTTATCTGGGGCGCCTGGGTGGCTCAGTGGGTTAAAGCCTCTGCCTTCGGCTCAGGTCATGATCTCAGGGTCCTGGGTTCGAGCCCCGCATCGGGCTCTCTGCTCAGCAGGAAGCCTGCTTCTCTTCCTCTCTCTCTGCCTGCCTCTCTGCCTACTTGTGATCTCTGTCTGTCAAATAAATAAATAAAATCTTTAAAAAAAAAAAGGATTGGATTTTATCTGTGTGATGCTTTGGATTTTATCAATGTAAAAACAAAATAATCAATAGCCATAGGTATAGTTTTCTGTGTGTAATATATTTCAGTCAGATAACTCTAGAGAAATTGGAAAAACTTCCTTTTGCTGAGATTGCTCAAATTATCAGGATGGCAAATTCCCTAGAAGTTTGAAGATGAAATAATCTGAAGGAGAGTCATATTAGGCATCTACAAAATTTCCTTGTGGCTAATTACTTCAAATTCTGAAGTCAGAAAGACAGATAATTGATTCTTGGGTCTGTCATATTTTAGCTTCAGGATCTTGCATTCCTCTTTGGTAAAATAGGAATAGTGAGGCATTTCACAAATGATGTTCTGAGTGCAATAAATTAGAAACTTTTGTGAAAATTACTTAGCAAAATGCTAGGCCAGGAGACTTTCAGTCTATATTAGTTTACTTCTTTCTTCAGTGTTCAAAGGAAAACTGAAAGCATGTGTTGGAATTTCCAGATTCAATAATTTTCCTTACAATTTCATACAGCAACAGCTGTTACAGAAACATTTTATTTTCATTCACAACCACTAGCTTCTCACATGTATGGGAAATTCCCTTGCTGTTTGGAATGTTGTATAGACCCTTGCTATTTTACAAATCACTTCAGTTCACCTGAGGAAAAAATTACTTTAAACAAAAAAAACAAAAAATTGCCTCTCCAGGGACTAGAAGACCAGACTAATTCTCTACATAATGCAGGGAGAAATCATGAGAGCTCACTATTCCAAGAAAGCAGTGAATATATTCTTTTGTTTTATTCTGTTTTTAAGAACAGTGAGAGTCTTGCTTTTCAAGAAATCTTTTCAAATTTTTAAAGTATTTTTCTGTATTATTACGTAGATTTTTCAATAGTAAATAGCCTTCTTTTTCTTTTTTTCCCCTATTTCTTTTCTCCATGCATGATAAGAGGATGAGCTATAGAGTTAAACAGGCCTGACTGAAATCTTGTCTGGTCAATTGCTGTCTTGAAAGTTACCTCCCCTCTCTGAGACTCAGTTTCTTTATATGTAAATTGAAAATAATACTTTATAGCACAGTTATAAGGATTAAATGAGGTAAAATATGAACTTTAGTGCACAGTGTCTAGCATCAATAAAATGTTCAATAAATATTGGTGACAGTTCATAGCTACTATTATCAGGTAGGGGAAAACACATGTAGTAATGCCTATGGAAGTTCACACAGGACTGAACTCCCTGCAGTTCTTTAGAGTTGTGCTGATGGAATTGTGAGAATCTCAAGGTTCAAATCTAGTCAGAGTTCCACTGCAGGACTCTAAACAGGGGTATTTGGACCAAAAATAAAAAACAAACAAACAAAAAAAAACAGAGACATGAGGATCTAGACATGGGAAAATACTGGTCAAGATAGTTTAAAGGAAAGGGATGATCTTCAGTGAAAAAAATGGATTTGTTTCACATATTCTTAAAAATGTGTTATTCTAGGGGCACTGGGTGGCTCAGTGGGTTAAAGCCTCTGCCTTTGGCTCGGGTCATGATCTCAGGGTCCTGGGATCGAGCCCCGCATCGGGCTCTCTGCTCAGCGGGAAGCCTGCTTCCTCCTCCTCTCTCTCTGCCTGCCTCTCTGCCTGCTTGTGGTCTCTGTCTCTCAAATAAATAAATAAAATCTTTAAAAAATTTTTAAAATGTGTTATTCTAAGGAGACTAGAAGTAGTCAGATAGTGATTTCTTCTCCAAAACACTCACAGATACTCATAATCACATTGTCCAATTTACTGCACTGCCAGCCATCCTCAGGAAGGTGATAGGCTTGAAGTATATTCAGTGTCTGCTCCTTACTCTTGCCACCCAAAAATCCAAAAGAAAAGGCAAAATAAAAAAATTACATAAAATTATTAATCAAAAATTAAAGATAATTTTTAGAAAAGTTATCTCTCTGAGGATCAATTCCTTCACTTGAGGGATCACTGTGAGGGTGAAAGAACCCCTAACACTGATTCTTCTCTACAAGCAATGAACACATTTACCCAGTAGCTGTGCACATTTATAAATTGGGTTTTGCCTTATTCTAGACTTTCTTTCCGTCCTTCTATTAACCCCTTCTCAGGGGTTATCTACCTTTATATATGCTCTTTCTCAATACTGTGCTTTAACTTCCCTGTCTTTTGCTGTACCTTGTCTCCTTCAATAGTGGACGTTCCATACTCCACTGCCAGGCTCAGACCCTGTGCACTCCCTTAAGAGACTGTGTTCAGAGGCTGACCTTTGGCTCCATGCACAAGTTCACTCTGCTGGCTCCAGCTCAGGGACAATATTTTGGCTTCCCACTAACAATCACTAACTCAACGCACCCCCCTTGGCCAGGGAAGGGCTTTGGAAAATAAACTGAAAATTGTTCTCTCTCTATGTCCATGGGCTTAAACAGAAGCATGCCCTTTACCAAGAATCAGTTTCAGTGCTTTAGTATCCATACTGAAGAGTTATTTGAGCTGAATATATGCCTGAAATAATATTATACTCTTTCTAACCAGATGGTCAGAAGGTTTTTCTCTCTTGTCTGTCACAGTGGGAATCATTCCAGGTCTTAGGACTCTGAGCTCCACAGGGCACAGCACTGGGAATATATTTCTCATGGGACTCAAATCGCAACCTTAGGACTTATGCACAAAGGCACAGGTGGGATTGGAGGGTGCAGTTTCCAGGTGGATCCACTAGTTCTTGTGTAGTAGCTCACATACTAGAAATCATACAGGCCATCATAATGACAAAATGTCTGGGTCACAATGACACCGTCTATGTCAAACTGCCCAAGACTCTTAAATTTCAACAGCATCAGAGAGGAAGATAACAGGGGATGCTCAGCTCAGTAAGAGTTTCCCTGCCAAAAGTGCACTAATGTTTCCATTCTAAATGAAGGAGAGTTTAAAGATAGAGTTAAGAGAGAAAATTCTGGGTGCCTAAAAAGTCCTCCTTCCTTTCAGGCTTGGATTGGGCCTCCTCATCAGACAAATAGAATCTTTCTCATATCTGCATTAAAGTCCCAGGATCCATAAACCATTAACTTGTGAGGTATTGATCAAATAACATCACTCTCTTGACTTTTAGTTTGTCATTTTATAAAATAAAGTGTTCTCTTTCAATCTAAAAGTATGTGATGATACTCAACCTTAAAATATCAGTAAGAACTAAATTACTCTTATCTCCCAAGTTTTCAAGTTGAAATATATGGATCTATTCAGCAGATTGAATTGATCTATTCTGCTGAAGAGAACTGGGCATCTCTGATTTAGAATGCTCGTCAAAAGCATTTTATGGATCAGCGACTGCCAAACTTTTTTGATTCAACACACTAAGTCATGAAGCACATTCCCATTAGTAACAGTGGCTCACCATAGTATTGACCACACAGGGGTTGGCAGGGTCAGGCATCAGAGAGAGGGATATTTGTGGGTTGAGCATTCCTCAAGTAATTCTGTTCCGTCCTTTTCATGCCATGTTGAGAACCACTATTATAAATAGAATTTACCTACTGAAACTTACAGGCTTGGAAAAGTGTCAAAGGAAAGAACTTCCAAGTAATCAGAATCTGTTCTAACAGAATCTGTTCTAACAGAATCAAAGATAAATCTACTTCAGAATGCAGGCTAAGTGGATACTCTCAAATAAAGTCAGTGAATGTCTTCTGGCACAACAGAAGACTAAGATAATAATAATTAACCAAAGAAAGGAGAATGTAGATGAGTAAGACTTTGATTTTTAAATTTTGTTAGTTTTTAAATTAATTAAAAAGTTAATAATGCTTAATTTAACAAAATAAATTATGTAAGAATGTGTGAATAAAAAAAACTTAGTAGGCTCCCCTCATACTTCTCTTCAATATACCTCACTAAGGGAAATACAGTGTGGGATGTAGATATCCACATAATTCTCTATATTTGTGCAAACACACAGAGTTGGTTTTGGCAAAAGTAAGGTAATATACTAATATATTTATTTCAAATTGTTTTTGTGATTTAAAATATGGCTTTGGGCGCCTGGGTGGCTCAGTGTGTTAAACCTCTGCCTTCAGCTCAGTCATGATCTCAGAGTCCTGGGATCAAGCCCCTAAATGGGCTTTCTGCTCAGCAGGGAGCCTGCTTCCCCCATCTCTCTGCCTGCCTCTCTACCTACTTGTGATCTCTCTCTCTGTCAAATAAATAAATAAATAAAATCTTTTAAAAACATATCATGGCTTTAATGGCTTCACAGATGAATTCTATCAAATATTTAAAGAATAGTTAAAGCATATTTTACTTGAACTATTCCAAAAAATAGAAGAAGGAAAACTTCCAAATTCATTCTATGAGGCCAGCAGTCCCAAAACCAGATAAAGACACCACACACACAAAGACACACACAGACACACACACACACACAAAGCAAGAGAGAGAGAGAACCACAGGCCCAAATCCCTGGTGAACATAGATGCAAAAATACCAGAAACTGAATCTAATAGTACATTAAAAAAAAAATCCCTCACCATGATCAAGTAAGATTTATTCCCCAGATGGAAGTGTGGCTCAATATTCACAAGTCAATCAATGTGATATATCACATCAATAAAAGGATCATTTCAATGGACACAGAAAAAACATTTGACAAAGTATAACATCTATTCATATTAAAAACCCTCAAAGTATTTTTAGAGAACATACCTCAACATAATAAGGGCCATATATGAAAAATTCACAGCTAAAGTGAGAAAAATGGAGACCTTCTCTGTAAGGTCAGGAACAAGATAAGACACTCTCACCACTTTTATTTAATATAAATCCTAGCCACAGCAATCAGACAACAAAAACAAATAAAGAGCATCCAGATTATTAAGGAAGAAATGAAACTTTCACTTCTTGACATGATACTATCTATAGAAAACCTGAAAGAATCTACCAAAAATGAGTATAGTAAATTCACAGGATACAAAATCAATGTGAAGAAATCTGTTGCATTTCTATACCTTAATAATGAAGCAGTAGAAAGAGAAATTTAAAAAAGTCCCATTTACAATTGCATCAAAAATAATAAGATATCTAGGAATAAACTTAACCAAAGTAGTGAAAGATGTGTACTCTGAAAACAATAAAACATTGATGAAAGAAATGGAAAATGACAAAAAGAAAAGGAATGACCAATCCATGCTCATGGATTGAAAGGATAAATTTTGTGAAAATGTCTATACTATCCAAAGCAATCTACACATTTAATGCAATCCCTGCCAAAATACCAACATCATTTTTCACAGAGCTAGAACAAACAATCCTAAAATTTATATGGAGCAACAAGAGACCCCAACTAGCCAAAGCAACCTTGACAAAGAAAAGCAAATCTGGAGAGATCACAATTCTGGACTTCGAGCTATATTACAAAACTGTACTCATCAAGACACTATGGTACTGGCACAAGAATAGACACATAAATCAATAAAATGGAATAGAAAACTCAGAAATAAACCCACAATTACATGGCCAATTAATCTTCATCACGACCAGAGAGACTATCCAATGGGGAAAAGACAGTTTCTTCAACAAATGGTGTTGGGAAAACTAGTCAGCTACATCCAAAAGAATGAACAGGACCACTGTCTTACACAATACACAAAAATAATTTCAAAATGAATTAAATATCTAAATGTAAGACCCTGAAACCATAAAAATCCTGGAAGGGAGCACAGGCAGTAATGTCTCTGACATTGGCCTTAACAACTTTTTTCTAGATATGTCCTCTGAGGCAAGGGAAACAAAAGCAAAAATAAACTATCTGGACTACATCAAAATAAAAAGCTTCTGCAAAGCAAAGGGAACAATCAAAAGAACTAAGAGGCAGCCTACAGAATGGGAGAAGATATTTTCAAACGACATATCAGATATAAGGTTAGTATTCAAAATATAAAAAGAAGTTATAAATCTCACCCAAGAAATAAAAATAATACAATTAAAATTAATCAGAAGATATGAACAGACATTTCTCCAAAGAAGCATCCAGATAGCCAACAGGTACATGAAAAGATGCTCAACCAGAGAAATGCAAATCAAAACTACGATGAGCTATTACTTCACACCTGTCACAATGGCTAAAATCAAAAGCACAGGAAACAGCAGGTGTTGGCAAAAATGTGGAAAAAAAGGAACCCTCATGCACTGTTGGTGAGTGCAAACTGGTGAAGCCACTCTGGAAAACAGTATAGAGGCTCTTCAGAAAGTTAAAAATAGAACTACCCTACAATCTAGTAATCACAATACTGGGTTATTTACCCAAAATAATCCAAACACACTAATTCAAAGGGATACATTCACCCCTACTTTTATAGCAACATTATTTATAATAGTCAAATTATGGAAGCAGCCCAAGTGTCCATCAATAGATGAATGGATGAAGATGTGATTATATATATATCTGTGTGTGTGTGTGTGTGTGTATACACACACATAGTTACATATATAAGCACACACACATACATACACGCACAATGGGATATTATTCAGCCATAAAAAGAATGAAATTTTGCCATTTGCAATGGCATGGCTAGAGCTAGAGACTATAATGCTAAGTGAATTTGTTAGAGAAAGACAAATACCATATGATCTTACTCATGTGTGGAATTTAAGAAACAAAACAAAGAAGCAAAAGGGGAGAAAAAGAGACCAATCAAGAAACAGACTCTTAGGGGTGCCTGGGTGGCTCAGTGGGCTAAAACCTCTGCCTTCGGCTCAGGTCATGATCCCAGGGTCCTGGGATCCAGCCCCCGCGTTGGGCTCTCTGCTCGGCGGGGAGCCTGCTTCCTCTTCTCTCTCTGCCTGCCTCTCTGCCTACTTGTGATCTCTGTCAAATAAATAAATAAAATCTTTTAAAAAAAGAGAGGGAGACTCTTAGTTATAGAGTACAAACTGATGCTTGCCAGAGGGGAGGTGGTTATGGAGATAAGTGAAATAGGTAATGGGATTAAGGAGTACACTTGTGATGAGCACCAGGTGATGTATGGAAGTGCTGAATCACTGTATTGCACACCTGAAACTAATATTACATTGTATGTTAACTATACTATAATTAAAATAAAAATTTTTTAAAATGCTTAAAAGTAGCATGGCTTTCTTTTCAAGTTAATATATAGTTATATAAAGATTGAGCTAGAGATAGAGATAGATAAGAAAAACAGAGATAGATTATAGAACCCATTATTTGGTAAACTATTCCCTATTTATTAATATTCAGGCCTTTTCAGCTTTTTTTTTTTTGGCATAAAAAAAATCACTTGAAGAAATATCCTTTTACATGTCCTGAGTCCTTATAGGTTCAGTGTTTTTTTCTCTTTCTCTTTATAGGTTAGAGTCCCAATAGTGGTATATCTGAGTTAGAGATCATGATAGTTTAACTTTTAACTCAAATAGTGCCAGAATTCATTCCAAAAAAGCTGTAGTCTGACTGGTGGTGCATGAGAGAAACCATTTCACTTCCCAACAATGGATGTAATGATTTTTCTAGTTCTTACTTATCATGAGAGTGAAAATGGCCAGGGCATTTTTCCTGACTTGTGGTCTTTAGTCATTTGCAATTAACTTCTTCTAAACTACCTGTTTGCACCCATTTTTACAAGATGCTTATTCTGTCCATTTTAATTTGTGACAAATTTTTATATATTGGCCATATTTTTCATTTGTCAAAATTATTCATAAATATTTGAGAACTGACTTTTTTAAACTTTAAATAATAAAGCTTTCCATATGTCTACTTATAATTCATAGTCCTGGTAATTTTCCTTAGTTAAATTATATTGAAAATCATCTTCATATGCAGTGAGCATTCACATAGGTTTGACCATTCACAATCTCAGCATCTCTAAATATGAGGACCCTGTTACCCACTGTGTGCTTATACAAGTTTATAACAGAAGTTTGAACAAAAATTTGTGTTTTTTTCTTTTTGGGGGGATATGGGGTGCAGAGGGAGAAAGAGAGAGAGAATTTTAAGCAGACTCCATGCCCAGCAAAGAGCCTGACATGACACAGGGCTCGATCTCACAACCCTGAGAGCATGACCTGAACCTAAATCAATACTGGGCCACTTAACCAACTGAGTCACCTAGAAGCCCCTGATGTTTTTCTTCTTAACATCATGTGTAACAAATTGAAAGTAGTTTTAAAGCACTAATGTTATATCCAAGATAGAAACTGGTGAATGATTCATTCTCAGGTAGTTTATCTATCATGACTATTTAATGAGAAGGATAGTCAATCAAGGATACTTTCCTTTCCATTTCCACTATCATTTTATTTTAATGCTCTATTTTAATTCAAGTTTCATCCCTTCCTATCCCATTCTTCCATCCTTCCTTCCCTCATGTTCTTTCTTTCTTTCTTCCTTTCTTCTTTTCTTCTAACAGTATTATTCTATTTAAGTAGGCTAATCAAATTTCAGGTTTGTTCTTTCCTTCATTTTTTCTGTCTTTAATTGTATAATTCACATGATAAACATTCTTTGAAAAGTAAGAGTAGCTAAGAATATATATATTCTTCTATCCTCATAGAAAAAAAGGGTATTGAAAGATGGATAAGTGACAGAGACTATAAAATCTCTTAAATACATTTGAGACACATAGATCAACTTGATGAGACTTCATTTCGTTGTTTTCAAAATGCATGAGTTGAAGCAGGAGGTATTATTTCAGAGAAAAAAGATTAATGAGAGCAAGAGCAATGATGAATTACATTTGCCTGTGATAAAGTCTGTTTGCAAAGAAGTCTAGATCATATCGATCTAATGAAGAAACATTTTAAAAGAATTCAAGGACCTGCTTTAAAAACATGAATTTTTCAAAATTTTATTCCACTAAATTTATTTTATTTTAGATTCTCATTATTTTTAACTTACCAGAGGTTAAATTATGAAATATTGGATACGCTTTCTCTTGACATATTTTGATGACCTTGATAGAGAAATGAAATTTATTATTATATTATTCAAAAAAGAAGAGATTTTTCACAGAGAGGCTTTCATCAGATTCTTAGGTATTTATCATTATGGCAGAATGGCCTTAAAGATATCATTATCATAGAACAAGACACTTAATGTGGTAGACAAAAAGAAATAGAACAATATCTCAATTAAAGTCAGGGAATGAATCCAGAAAACGTTGGTCCCCTGTACCACTGGATGTCACAGCAAAGACAACAAAAGAATCAAATGACATCTATAGTAAGAAGCTAAATGGGGTAACTCTGCATTGTCACATTTGCCACCCGACATATTTAAAAGAATTTAGTATCACTTGTAAAATCTTGCAGATGCTTAGCCAAGGGTTGTGATCCTCTACTAACTGTAACGATGCTTACCATTATTGTTGACATCAATTGAGCATTTACTGTGTATGTAGCTTATGATGGAAATATTAGACTTTCCAACCTTTTTTCATCCAAGGCCACTGAACAGACTTCTGACTCTATTCATTTTATAGGGAGGAGGAAACTAGCATTATTGACCAATTTCCTTATTCTAATACTGCCTCAGACTCATAGGAGGATGGCATGTACACCTTTGGGCTTGTGTAGTGACCAAATGCTATAATCTTTGATTAATTTTACTCCAGAAACTTGTGATGACTGGCACTTTGCAGAGGTAATGGGTTTTTATTTTTGTTTTTGTTTTGCATTATAATAAAGATAAGAGTAATTCTCTACAGTCTCCCTTAGTGCCACTAATGTTGTATAACTTGGGCATCATGAAATAGAAAATGAAAAAGAAAAGCATGAAGGAGAAGGAAGAGACTCATTTGAATTTTCTTGAAATTGTACCTGCTGTTCCCGTTAGTTTCAGCACAGGTGTGTCCCAAGAAATGGTTACAGATAAGCCTGAAATATTCAATCCTGGTTGGTAAAACCTATTAAATGATTGAGACAGTAGTTTCAAGGATTGACCAATGATAAAAAGCTAACTAACTGGATTGTTAGGGATAGCATGCAAGGTGATGCCTTTTTTGAAAACCTGGGAAAAAATTGAAAAATTAATTGAAATTCATAGAGATATTTACTAATGAACAGTTAAAGGATATACAACACCATAGATATAGATATCTATATACATCCATATCTATCTATATCTATATATCTATATATTTATTCTATCTCTTCCATGGATCTGTCTACTTAAATCTAGAGATATGTCTATGCATCTCATACATCCTGTATGTGTGTCTCTCTCCCTCTCCTTTATCCTCTTCCTCTCCTGTCTCCCTCATCTCTCTCTCTTTCTCTCTCTCATTCTGTTATCTATCTACCACTCTTTCTCTCTCTCTCTCGCTCTCGCTCTTTCTCTGGAGAGAGAATGTATGGGCAATTTAAAACCCATACCCCCTTCTAATCTGGCCATTCATAGAAAGTGACAACATTGTATTAAATTTAGCCTCAGTATCTTTATATGGCTGATAACTTGCAACTTTTGAATATCATGAAGACAGATGACAGAGCTCTATCATGCTATTTTGGAAGGAATATAACCTAAGAGGCATTGCCATGGATATAGAATTATTATACTGTTCTGTGCAAGTGATCAGTTTCCTTCTGTAATTCTAACATGTATTTGGATTTATCAAAGCTCGAGGGCCCATTTTTAGACTTGAAGCTGGTTCTTTCTTTTCCATTCCATATTGAATTTTATCTTAGCTTGAAGGAATATTATAGTTTCAGTGAAATATTATTACTTGCACAGTTGTAACTTATATAAATAACACCTATAACCCCTTATGCAGATCTTTCCCATATTTGTGACAAGCTTGATGGCCAGTTATTTAGCTATAGCTAAGCCCAATTTTCTATATATGAAAATATTGACTACATGAAGTGATATTATGCAAAAATCATTACAAAGTTGAGAATAAAAGTATTTTTTTTACTTTTTAGTTTGAAATACTTTTAGTTTACAGAGAAGCTTCAAATATGGTACAGAGAGTCACCATATACTTTAGTTCAGCTTTCCTTAATGCTAACATCTTATATGACTGTAGTGTAATGATCAAAATCAGGAAATGAACATTGTTGTTATTAACTAAATACAGACCTTATTCAAATTTCACAAATTTTACATTAATGCCTTTTTTTTTTTTTTGGTCCATTATCCCATGCAGGACTCCACATTTTACTTACTTCTGTGTCCTTCATCTTCTCCAATGTGACAGTTCCTCAGTGTTTCCTGTCTTTCATGACCTTGACACTTTTAAAGGGTACTAACCATTTATTTATTTATTTTTAATTTGGGTTGGTTTGTTTTTTCATAATTAGATTGAGGTCATGTATGTTGGCAAAAAATCAGAGAAATTGTGAGCCCTTCTCAGTGCATCTTATTAGGAGGAGTCTGATGCTGGTATGTCTTATCACGGGCAGTGTTCACCTTCATCACTTGGTTAAGGTCATTTCTACTAATGACCCCACTATAATTTATATTAGATATTATAATTATGTTATAGATTATACCATTACTAGTTTTGTTTCTTTGTTTGTTGTTCAAATAGTTCCAGCTTTGGCAATTATGAGTTTCTTTCAACATGCCCCATCTTTTATGTGTTTCAGCACTCCCTTATTTTCTGGCACCATGAGATATTCCAAGCTTCTTGAATTTTTTTGACCTAGTCCTAGAATTACTCAAGGAGTGCTTGTTTCCATTATGGGAGAATGGGCATCAGAAACCATCATTTCAGCACTAGGAGCACTCCTAACTGCAGAGGTTTCCTAGTGGATGCTCCCCACAGAAAGTTGGTAAGTATATGTATATGAACTAACCCATGTGCACATGCCCATCAACAGTTATTTATTTATTTATAAGATTTTATTTATTTATTTGACAGAGACACAGTGAAAGAGGGGACACAAGCAGGGGGAGTGGAAGAGGGAGAAGCATGCTTCCTGCTGAGTGGGGAGCCCAATGTGGGGCTCCATGTTAGGCTCGATCCTAGGACTCTGGGATCAAGACCTGAGCTGAAGGTAGATGCTAATGACTGAGCCACGCAGGCATCCCAACCCATCAACATTTAACACTCTACCTAAGCATCTATATGCCTATCCATCTATCCTGAGTTAACACTCCTACCTCATATCCTGGTCCATAAGAGTGCTTTTAAGACCTCCCCTCTTCTTTGTTTATATCATGTTTCTTTACCAATGAGTTACCTGGGTCTCATTACCTACATTTGCTTATTTGACCAATCCTACTATATGTAAAGTATTTTCATAACTGATAACCCATACGCTTGTGAGGGAAAAAAATTGAATAACTAGTTTACAGTACTGAAATACAGGGCTTTGGTTTTTTTCATTTTCTTTTGTCTTATAGAGTTAAAACAGTGTTTTCCCAAGTTTTTTATATTAATTCATATCTTCCCAACTCTCTTTGCTGTGGTTCTGTGTGATGGATGACCTAAAATTAAGGCCCAATATTTTGTGCTACTCTGACATCTGGTAAAATTGGAAGACTCGAATAGCCTAAGTGTCAGTGTCCCTCCTCACTCTGTTCTCGGCAATTGGTGCCCTAGCCAGACAGCCTCCTTATCAAAGGAGCAAGGGCAGTTCCTGTTTTTTCCCTGGGGAGCCAGTTTCCATTGCTCATCAGGCCACAGAATTATTCCAGCAAGCCAATCCCATCTTTCTCTGGGAAGCAAGGGGCTGTCTGTTTGGTTAGTTTTATTTTTCCTAATTTTTATGGTATTGGGTTGTTTTAAAAAGTTTCCTGTTTTAGTAACATGCAGATGCTTTGGCACATTTTTATGCTTGTTTGTTTGGTATTGGGGAAGGGGCTGGTGAGCCCTCTTTTTCTCAGCAGGCCCTACTTTTCCCTTTTTTACATTTTTTTCCCTTAGCTACCCAGTGGCTTAAGAGTTCTTCTGTCTCCCTTCTCATCTTTCTGCTTCTCCCCAGAAGCTATACCTTTATATGTTTCATTTATATCAAAGATACCCCTTATTTAAATCATGCAGATGTTGTAGTTCCTTCCCTATAGTTCATGCTCTTAAATATCAGAGGTGTTTTCAGGATTTTCAGATTTAGTGGGGGCTGGTCTTTCATACAATAATTTTAGATCAACATTCGTTCCCTTCTCTCATTTCCTTTTTCTGTCTTCCTTGCAATTTTTCATGGTTTGCCTTGCTCACCAAAAAGTCTAGAGATGGAGCAAGAGTGGGGTCAGAAGCGTGAAAGGTTATGCACTAGGACTTGGTGAATTTTTTTCCTCTTTTTATTCACAGTTATTTTTTAAGTTTTGGTATTCTCTGATGGGATAATTTTTGTGTGGCTTTATTTTTCTCTTGTATTTTTTTGTATTATTGTTGGGACAGAAAGGTGCCTTCAGTCTTCAATAATGTTTTATATTGTTTCTAGAGTTATATTACTCTCTGTAATTAATGTTTCCTGGGCCAATAGTTCAATTTTTGCATCTCTGTCTAATTTATTTGGGTAGGGGAGAATTCCTGCTGGTAAAGATTTTTCAGTGAAGTTGATTCAGAAACTACTTAGTATAGATATGCCTAAGGAAAAAAAAAAAACAGTGACGTCCTGGACAGTTAATCTAAGCAGTCCTCTCTGTAAAACTTAAATATTAATCCTGCCTGACACCATTTAGAGATGAGAAAAAGGCTAAGCAAGTACTGACTAAAAAGAATGTCTTCTTATGCATCCATTACTTCTACTTGTGTGCTTCCTAATATTCTGTTTCATGAAGCACACAGAAATGAATATTAGAAATTAGGGTCCATGACAGTCACTGACATGACTTGTTAACCCATGTGAGCTTGCCGTAGAATTGTGTCAGGGCAGAAATTGTTCATTTCCTGAAATCAGGGAGTCTGGTGAATATGACAGATTTCCCATTTTTAGATCTATTCAGCTTGCAGTAGTGCTAGTGAATAGCTGTATTTCCTTAGATTCAAGTTTTTCAGTAAAAGGAGCTGATAAGGCCTCACTTCTCTTTGACCTTTTGCTATGGAAGGCTGCTCTGACTTCAGCTTGCAATGCAGTAAATATATGCATCAGTTAACAAGGATGCAGATTTGAAATGTGTATTTCAGCCTTAACCCATCAAGCTCAGTGGAAATATAATTCACTTTGAATTCCCTCCTGAAAATGATTTACATCCTTCACACATTTATACATCTGACTTAATGCAAAGTACAGAACAATTTGCAGATGTACAAAATGAAACATATAAAGCCTAAAATGCTGTTAGCAATCTGGTAGAAAAGGAGCAGAAATGAGAGAGATTTATCAAAACTGAAAATTGATTCAAGAAGTCAAGGATCAAGAGCCCTCCAAATTATTTTATGTCACTAGCTTCTGCTCACAAGTAGCTAATGAAAAAGGGTACTGGGAAGATTAGAAACATTTGGGTATAGCATTAGGTGACTAACAAAAACTGGTAATGTTACTGCACATCTTGATTATTTGACCAAAATTATGTCTAATTTCTAAATTCCAAATAAATGAATAACACATTTAGAGAAATATTTCTGTAATATTTTAGGTGATACAATTGTTTCTAGGTGTCATATTTCAAGAAACTACAGTGAAACTCAAAACCAATTTAGTCAAAGATTCATTAGCCAGCCATTCATCACTAGAATATGAAAAAGTGAAAGAAAGAGATTTTAACTGGTTCAAAGAGAAGTTCATGGTTTAAGCACAAGGAGCAATTAAAATCTATGACTGACACCCAGGGCATCCAAATGACCAGTGTACCTGTAACTTGATATTCTGAAATTCATAAAACTGACATAACAAAAACTTGTCATCTTAAATATATTTTATGAGCCAACTGGATTCTGGAGGAATTGTAGGAAGTTATAATGTAGCCTCAGGAAATGTCTTTTCTGCTCTCACACTAAGCTTTGGAGGCCATGTTGACATTGCTGAGATGAGATAATGCTGAAATGGACAGTTTATATACACCCTTCAAGAAAGGTCCGGTAACATGAACAATCTCAGTTAATAGGGAAGCATCATTCTGAATTTTGTTTTTCCAGTTTCCCTTGGTATTTTAACACATTTTTTGGGATTTGTTTTGTTTTCTTTTTTCCTGGCATAACTTCATTTCAAGGTAAGATGCTAGCTACTTATTTGTAGAAGGAATTGCATTTTAATTTGTTTCTTACCAGATGAACTGATGGAAAAACACATGAGCACTCAAAAAGTGAGCACTTTTGTTTGCAAACTTGCTTAGGAAGAATTATCTATTTCACCTCTGTCATGGCTCCCTCATCACTCTCCTTCTGTTTTAAGTGTATTCTTATAAAAAGAGAACTTGATTTCATTATTTTCATATTTTATATATTTCAACTATAATCTCCTTTAGTTTACCTTTCCCTGTTCTGTTTCCAATTCAGGTCTAGGATATAGGAGACAATAACTCCATATTGCATTAATGAATTTCTGAAAATTACATTCTTTCTTTCATAGAATACTACAAAAAAAACAATTTCTTAATGTAAAAATGTAACACATTTTTTGAGCTCCTAGAAACAGAGAGTAGAAAAATGGTTGCCATGGGTTGGGAGTGGAGAAAATAGGGAGAGCTTGGTACAGAGTATAAACTTTCAGCTATAAGATGAATAAGATCTGATGATCTGATATATAACGTGGTGACAGTAGTGGATAACACTGTACTGTATCATTGAAATTTGCTAAGAGAGTATAATTTAAATGTTCTCACTCCAAAACAAAGGTGAATATATGAGGTGACGGATGTGTTAATTAACACGATGGCAGGGGGGAATTCTACAATGTATAGGTATATCAGATCATCACATTGTATACTTTAAATATCTTACAATTTTATTTGTTAGTGACACTTCAATAAAGCTGGAAAAAATTTTCAAATGTGACATGTTTTTAATTAAAATTATATTATTATGTTTCCTTTTTAATACAGTATTCTGTTGAATACATTTACTTTTGCCTCATTCATTAAACAGTTTAAAAATAGGGCAAGATATTATTTTATTGAAAAATAATAAATAGCACCTGCTTCTCTAAAACATTAGTAGTTGCTGAAAATCAGGAGGTTGAAAAAAAAATAAAATAAGATTAAAGAAAACAAATCAAAATATTTAATAAATATGTTGAGAATTGTATCAGCAAGATTTATTAATCTCTAACGGCTTAATAATTTGCATAAACTCAATTTTATGCTCTAAATATGAGAAATGTAGTTTTCAGTATACAAGCCTTGTACATATTTTGATAAATTTAATGCTAAGTATTTCACTTGTTTTTATGGTATTATGAATGTTAAGATCAGTTTGTAGTTGTCCATTGTTATATTGAAGAAATAGATTTTTTAAAAGCATTGACTTGTATTGTGTGACCTTCCTAAGCTCATCTATTTATACTATGAGCTTTTTATAAATATCTTATGATTTTTCACATATACAATCAGGTCATATGACTAGCTGCATTTTTCCCTTTTCAATTAATTTGGCTTTTATTCTTCAACATTTCAGTACAATGTTGGACATCCATCTTGCCTTGTTCTTGTTTTTAGGGTGTGTACTTGCCAAATAGTGTCCCTCTAAAATTCATATTTATCCTGAACCTCAGATTATAACTTTTCCTGGAAGCAAGATCCTTGTGTATATAATGAAGTCAGGATTGAAATGAGATATACCAGATTAAGGGAGGCCCTAAATCCAATGATAGTGTCGTTATAGGAAACAGAAAAAGATTCAGAGAGACACACACAAGGGAGCAGGCATATGACAATGGAGGCAGAGACTGGAGTTAAGCTCTTATGACCAAAGGAATGTCCAGAGATACAAGCCCCTGAGAGAGGCAAGAAAAGTTTCTTCCTAGAACTTTCAGAGGGAGCATGACCTTGTTCATATGTTGATTACAGACTTCTGCATTTCATAACTATGAAAGAATACATATCTGTTGTTTTAAGCCACCAAGTTTATAGAAATATATTACAGCAGCCTTGGGAAACTGGAAGGTGGAACCATTTTGTCTTTCCTCATTACATATGATGTATGGTATTGATTTTTCATAAAACAATGGCCTGGGTTTTAAAAGGCAATATGCCAGGGAAAAGGCAAAAAGTGTTGGGCCCAATTGGGGTCAGAGATAACCCACAGAAAGAAAGATACTCTCAGCTGAGTTAGCTAGGACAAAAATAATACTTGTAGAAAGCTAATGCCAGTATTTTCCAGTCTTGGTCCCAGTTTCAGAATAACAGAAATATTTTTATTTAAAGATCTATTTATTTATTTTAGAGAGAGAGCAAGCATGAGCGTGGGGAGTAGCAGATGGAGAGGAAGAAAGAGAATCTCAAGCAGACTCTTCACTGACCACAAAGCCTGTTGTGGGGCTTGATCCTACAAACCTGAGATCATGACCTGAACCAAAACCAAGAGTCAGATGCTCAACTGACTGAGCCACTGAGGTGCCCCAATAGAAAGAATTTTAAAGAACATTTATTTCTCCTAACACAAAATAGCCAAAACAATCTTGAAAAGGAACACAGTTGGAGGACTCATATTCTTTTTTTTTAAATTTTATTTATTTATTTGACAGAACAGAGATCACAAGTAGGCAGAGAGGCAGGCAGAGAGAGATGAGGAAGCAGGCTCCTTGCTGAGCAGAGAGCCCGATGTGGGGCTCGATCCCAGTACCCTGGGATCATGACCTGAGCCGACGAAAGAGGCTTTAACCCACTGAGCCACCCAGGTGCCCCACAGTTGGGGGACTCATATTCTTGATTGCAAGACTTACTACAAAGCTTTAGTAATTAAGACAGGGTGGTACTGGCTCAAGAACTAACATATAGAGCAAGTGATTAGAATTGAGAGTCCAAGAGTTGGAAGATGTAGGTAAAGTAGGAGGATCTGGGCTCATCTTATCCCATGAATACAACTAGATAACTATCGTATCATCCTAAATACCCCAGAAATTGACCTGAAGATTGGCAAAACAAATTCACAACTAAAGGTAAAGAAGAGGCCACACCAAAGAAGGCAGGTAGTAGAGAGATGTGGTTTGGGAGAGAGAGAGATCATGGCAGCTGTGGTGAGGAGGGAGCCATGGTCATTGTGAAGGGGAAAAGATAGGGGAGCAGATGGGGAAAATTAATCCCCATAGCGACTGGTTTGGAATATGAGATGGGATGAATTTTGTGACTTCTTTTGTGACTTCTTTTTGTGACTTCTAGCAACCAGTGGAGCTTAAAGCCTTGAGTTTTAAAGGTCACTGGGCTTGTCTGGGATAGAGATGGGAGAGCACTGTGCTCTTGAAGAGAAGGCAGTGAGACAACTTATTGACATACATGTGGAAACTGATCTGAAGAGGGCCTGGGGCATACAGTAGGGAGGTTATTTACTCATCTCAGTGTGCATCCCAGAGAGATAGCATATAAGGAGAGACCCCTCCAGGAACAAAGGAACTGGCTGGCATCATTTCCTTCCCCTGTCCCTCAGCATAAACACAGAGCTACCTATAGGAAGCAGAACAGTGCCAACACTGGCTGTCTAATTTGCATATGGCAAGCCCTGCCCCCTGCACTCTGGTAGAGTCTTGCCTCAGTCATAGTCACAGTCTTGTTTGCTTCAGTCCCTGCACAGTAGGCTGCCACCCCCATTTGTTCTGACTTGGGAAATTTGCAAAGCCTCAGTTCTGGCAGTGGTGACAGGTCTCATTTTATAAGCAGACCAGAGCACACCCAGTTAAAACATGCTATATTCAGGCTGGGGACCAAACACTGCCCAAAGAGTCAGAGAGAGCCTCAGCAGATGACTGGAATTAGGATAAAGTGGCCGGACAAAACAGCAAAGCATAGGCAGCACACAATGGAGACACTCCCAGAAGCACCAGGCCCAAGGGAAAAGAGACATGACACAGCAGGACTCTATAGGACCTCTTCTTCATAAGGCCATTACCCTCAAGAACAGGAGACATAACTGACTTTCCCAGCACAGACATATCACAGAAATGTAGACAAAATGAGAAAACAGAGAAATTTATCCCAAATGAAAGAATAGGACAAGGCCATGTCCAGAGATCTGAGGGAAACAGATATAAGTAACATGCCTGATGGAGTAATTAAAGCAATGGTCATAAGTGTATTCACTGGACTAGGAAAAAAAGTGAAAGACATGAGTGAGACCCTTAACACAGAGATAAGGGATAGCATAGTAGAGATAAAGGACTCAATAAATAAAGTGAGAAACACACTTGATGGAATGATCAGCAAGCTCAAAGAAAAATGAATTCATGACCCAGAAGACAGAGCAATGGAAAGTAATCAAGCTGAACAAAAAAGAAAAAAGAACTATGCAAAATGAGAATAGATTTAGGGAACTCAGTAATTCCATCAAACATAATAACATTCCCATTATAGGAGTCCCAGAAGAAGAGACAGAAAAGGAGGCAGAACATTTATTTGAAGAAATAATAACTGAAAATTTCCCAAAACTGGGGAATGAATCTGATATCCAGGAGACAGTCAGAACCCCCAACTAAATCAACAAAAGCAAATCCAAGACCAAAATAATAATAAATAAATAAATAAATCAGCAAGACAAAAGAAAACAGTAACATATAAGGGAAACCCCATAAAGTTAGCAGGGAATTTTTCATTCCAGACTGAAAGATACCTGCAGATTGAAAGTGAGGAGATGGAGAAACATCTATCATGTAAATGAATATCAAAGAAACTCCAGAGTAGCATTACTTTTATTGGACAAAGCAGACTTTGAAACAAAGACTGTAATAAGAGACAAAGAAGGACACTATATAATAATAAAAGAGATAGTCCAACAAGAAGACAAAACAGTTGTAAATACTTATGCACCAATTGTAAATACTTACAACACAGAAGCACCCAAATATATAAAGCAATTAATAACAAACATAAAAGAATGAATTAATAATAATACAATAAGGGTAGGGGACTTTAACACCCCTCTTACATCAATGGATGGATCATCTAAAGAAAAAATCACCAAGGAAACATTGAATGACACACTGGAACAGACGGATTTAACAGACAAATTCAGAGCATTTCATCTTAAAACAGAATAATACACACTCTTTCCAAGTGCACACAGAACATTTTCTAGAATAGATTACATATTAGGCCACAAACCAAGCCTCAACAAATTCAAGAAGATCTGAGTCAGATCATGCATCTTTTCTGGCCACAACACTGTGAAACTAGAAGTCAACCACAAGAAAAAATCTGGAAAGACTACTGATATATGGAAGTTAAATAACATGCTTCTAAACAATGAATGGGTAAACCAGGAAATAAAAGAAAAAAATAGAAAATGACATAAAAACAAATTAAATGAGAACACAATAATTCAAAACCTTTGGGATACAGCAAAAACTGTTCTAAGAAGGAAGTTTGTAGCAATACAGGCATATCTGAAGAAGCAAGAACAATCTCGAATAAACAACCAAATGTTTCATCTATAGGAGCTAGAAAACAAACAACAAACAAAACCTAAAACCAGCAGAAGGAAGGGAATAACAAAGATTATAGCAGAAATAAATATTATAGAAACTAAAAAACAAAAACAAAAACAAAAAACCCCAAAACGAAAAACAAATAAACAAAAAAATAGGACAGATCAATGAAACCAGGAGCTGGTCTTTGAAAATATCAATGATATAGATAGGCTTCTATCCAGACTTATCAAGGAAAAAAAGAAAAAGGACTCAAATAAAAGATACAAATGAGAGAGGAGAAATAATGACCACCACCACAGAAAATATAATTATAAGAGAATATTAAGAAAAACTATATGCCAACCAATGAAAAAATGGATTAATTCCTAGAAACATAAGCTACCAAAATTGAAACAGAACAGAAAATTTGAAAAGACCTATAACCAACAAAGGAATTGAATTGGTAATCAAAAAACTCCCAATATATTATGCTTAATGGAATAAGCCAGTTGGAGAAAGACAACTATCATATGACCTCCCTGATATGAGGAAGGGAAGATGCAATGTGGGGGGTTTGGGGGAAGGAAAAGAATAAATGAAACAAGATGGGATTGGGAGTCAGAAAAACCATAAGAGACTCTTAATCTCACAAAACAAACTGAGGGTTGCTGGGGAGAGGGGTGTAGGGAGAGGGTTATTGGTTTATAGACATCGGGGAAGGTATGTGCTATGGTGAGTGCTGTGAAGTGTGTAAACCTGGCGATTCACAGACCTGTACCCCTGGAGTTATAACACATTATATGGTTATTAAAAAAAAACAAAAACAAAAACCTCCCAATAAGCAAAAATCTGGGACCAGATGGCTTCACAGGCTAATTGTACCAAACTTTTAAAGTAGAGTTAATACCGATTCTCAAGCTATTCCAAAAAGTAGAAAAAGAAGGAAAACTTCCAAATTCATTCTATGAGGCCATCAGTACCCTGATACCAAACCAGATAAAGACACCACACAAAAAAGAGAACTACAGACCAATATTTCTAATGCACATAGATGCAAAAATCTTGAACAAAAGACTGGCAAACCAAATATAACAATACATTAAAAAGAACATTCGCCATGATCAAGTGGGATTTATTCCTGAGTTGTGGGCATTGTTCAATATTTGCAAACCAACCAGTGTGATCCATCAAATCAGAAAGAGAAAGGATAAGAACCGCATAGTCATTTCAATAGATGCAGAAAAAGCATGTGACAAAGTACAACATCCATTCATGATAAAAACCCTCAACGAGATATGTTTAGAGGAAACATACCTCAACAAAGTAAAGACCATATATGAAAAACCTTCAGCTAATATCATCCTAAAGGGGGAAAAACTGAGAGCCTTTCCCCTAAGGTCAGGAATAAGACAAGGATGTTCACTCTCAACACTTTTATTCAACATGGTATTGCAAATCCTAGCCACAGCAGTCAGACAACAAAAACAAATAAAGAGCATCCAAATTAGTAAGGAAGAAATGAAACTTTTACTTTTTGACATGATACTATCTATGGAAAACCTGAAAGAATCTATCAAAAAACTTCTAGAACTGATACATGAATTCAGTGAATTTGCAGGATACAAAATCAAGTGCAGGAATCTGTTGCATTTCTATACATTAATAATGAAGTAGCAGAAAGAGAAATTTAAAAAAAAGTTCCATTTACAATTATAGCAAAAATAAGATATCTAGCAATAATCCTAACCAAAGTAGTGAAAGACATATACTCTGAAAACTATAAAACACTGATGAAAGAAATTGAAGATGACTCAAAGAAGTCCCATGCTCATGCATTGGAAGAACAAATACTGTAAAGAGGTCTGTATTACCCAAATCAATTTACACATTTAATACAATCCTTATCAAAATACCAAGAGTAGGTGTGCCTGAGTGGCTCAGTGTGTTAAAGCTGCTGCCTTTGGCTTAGGTCATGATCCCAGGGCCCTGGGATAGAGCCCTGCATTGGGCTCTATGTTCAGCAGCGATCCTGCTTCCCTTCCTCTCTCTCTGCCACCTCTCTGACTACTTGTGATCTTTGTCAAATAAATAAATAAAATCTTTTAAAAAAATACCAACAACATTTTTTGCAGAACTAAAAAAAAATCCTAAAATTTGTTGGAACCTCAAAAAAACACAAAGAGCCAAAGCAATTTTGAAAAAGCAAAGCAAAGCTGGAGGGATCACAATTCCAGACTTCCAATTTTTATTACGAAGTTGTAGTAATTAAAACAGTACGGTACTGGTACAAGAATAGACACTTTAACGAATAAAGTGGAATAGAAAACCCAGAAATATTACCAATGACCAATTATGTAATATGTAATATGACCAATTACATGGTCAACTAATCTTCAACAAAGTAGGAACAAATATCTGATGAGTAAAAGACAGTCTCTTCAACAAACAGTGTTGAGAAAACTAAACATCCACATGTAGAAGAATGAACTGGATCACTTTATTACACCACACAAAAATAAACTCAAAATATATTAATGACCTAAATGTAAGACCCTGAAACCATAAAAATCCTAGAAGAGGGCACAGGCCATAATGTCCCTGACATTGGCCTTAACAACTTTCTTCTAGATATATCCCCTGAACCAAGGGAAACAAAAGCAAAAATAAACTATCCAGACTGCATCAAAATAAAAAGCTTTTGCACAGCAAAGGAACAATCAGCAAAACTAAAGGCAACCTACAGAATAGGAGAAAATATTTTCAAATGACATATCAGATAAAAGGTTAGTATTCAAAATATATAAAGAACTTATAAAACTCAACACCCCAAAAATAAAAATAATCTAATTAAAATTAGCCAGAAGACATGAAGGATGTTTCTCTGAAGAAGACATCCATATGGCCAACAGGTACATTAAAAAATGCTCAACGCTACTCATTATCAGGAAAATGCAAATCAACACTACAATGACATATTACTTCACACCTGTCAGAATGGGTAACATCAACACAAGAAAAAACAGGTGTTGGTGAGAATGTGAAGAAAAAGGAGCCCAAGTACACTGTTCATGGGAGAAGCTGGTGCAGTCACTGTGGAAAACATGGAGATTCCTCAAAAAGTTAGAAATAGAACTACCCTATAATGCAGCAATTACACTACCGGGTATTTACCCAAAGAACACAAAAACACTAATTAAAAGGGATATATGCACTGCTATGTTTATAGCAGCATTATTTACAACAACCAAATTATAGAAGCAACGTAAGCATTCATCAATTGGCGAATGGATAAAGAAGGTGCAGCAGATATACATCTATATAAATATATATTTTCTTGCCATTTGCAGAAACATGGATGGAGTGAAATAAGTTAATCAGAGAAAGACAAGCATCATACAGTTTCACTCATTTGTGGAATTTAAGAAACAAATCAAATGACTAAAGGGGAAAAAAAGAAAGAGACAAATCAAGAAACAGACTCTTAATTATAGAGAACGAGATGATGGTTACCCGAGGGGAGGTGGAGGGAGGGATGGATTAAATAGGTGATGGGGACGAAGGAGTGCACTTGTCATGATGAGTACTGGGTGATGTATGAAATTGTTGAATCACTATATATTGTACACCTGAAACTAACAAAACACTTTGTTAAAAGAAAAAAGAATTGAGAGTCCAGAAAGAAATTCATACATTTATTTTTCAGTTTTGTTTTTTTTTTTAACAAGGGTGCTAAAATAATTTAATGGGCAGTGACTAGTCTTTCCAACAAATGATGCTGGAACAAGAAGATAGCCACATACCAAACACTGAATTTAGACCTCTCCTTATACCATGTATAAAAATTAACTCAAAATAGATCTAAATCTACAGGTAAAAGTTAAAACTATAAAATTATTAGAAGGAAATACAGGTGAAAACCCGCATGGCCTTGGATTAGGCAACAGTTTTGTTTTTTTTTTTAAGTATGTAATACCCAAAGTACAAGCAATAAAAGAAAATATAGGTAAATTTGACTTTATCAAAATTAAGTGTGTCAAAGGACAATTTGGAAGTGAAACTATGCTGAATGGGAGAAAGTATTTTCTGATAAAGCTCCACTATCCAAGATATATAAAGAACTCTTACAACCCAACAACTGAGTGACAGATTACTCAACTAAAAAATGTGCAAAGGACTTGAATAGACATTTCTTCCTCCAAAATATACAAATGACCAACAAGAACATAAAAACACCCTTAGTATCACTGGTAACCAGGAAAAATCAACCAAAATCACAATGAGATACTGCTTTATACCCACTTGGATGGTGACTAAGCAAAAACAAAATAGAAAATAACAAATGCTAGTGATAATATAGAGAAATTTGAACTCTGTGTCATTATAGGGGAGAATGTAAAATGGCATAGCCATTGTGGAAAATGGTTTCACAGTACCTCAAAAAGCTGAATGTGAAATTACCGCATGACCTGGAAATTCCACTCCTAGTTGTACACCCAGGAAAACTGAAAACATATGTCTGCAAATGTATTGTTACAAGAACATTATTTATAATACCCCAAAAGTAGAAATAACCCAAAGGTTCATTAGCTAATGAATAGATAAGGAATATGTGGTATATCTATACAACAGAATATTACTCAGTCATAAAAAGGAATGAAGTGCTGTAATATGCTAAAACAGATGACCCTTGAAAATAGTATGCTAAATTAAAGAAGCCAGACACAAAAGGCCACATATTGTATAATTTTATTTATATGAAATATCCAGGAGAGGCAAATCAATTGAGACTGAAAGTTGATTAGTGTTTGCAGGGGATACAGGGAGAGAGGAATAGAGACTAACTACTAATATAGACACTGTTTCTTTTCGGAGTGATGAAAATGTTCCAAAGATAGATAATGAAGATGAGGGCACAACATAATGAATATACTAAAAATATACTAAACATAAAAGTACACTAAAATCACTAAAATTTTTTCAAAATACATGTCTTGGGGCACCTGAGTGACTCAGTGAGTTAAAGCCTCTGCCTTCGGCTCAGGTATGATCTTAGGGTCCTGGGATTGAGCCCCACATTGGGCTCTCTGCTCAGCAGGGAGCCTGCTTCCCCACCCTCTCTGCCTGCCTCTCTGCCTACTTGTGATCTGCCTGTCAAATAAATAAAATTAAAAAAAAAAATAAAAGATAAAAAAATAAAAATACATGTCTTCTTTAGGAGTTCCTAATAGTAAAATTTAACTCAGATATTTTGGGTCAGAATTTATGCTACCTGTATTCCACCCCAAGAAAGGGTAAAATTTGAATTTATTCATTTATTTTTAAAGATCTTTTTATTTATTTGACAGAGAGCAGGCACTGGCAAGGGAAGCTGCAGAGGGAGTAGGGAAAGCAGGCTCACCATTGAGCAAGCCCAATTTGGAGCTTGAACCCAGGATTCTGGGACCATGAGCTGAGCTGAAAGCAGATGCTTAACCAACTGATCCACCCAGGTGCCCCTAAATTTGAATTTAAATAATGGAGTAGCTTTTATTGGATTTACTTACTCTTGGATAGATGAAAATTACAAATTTTGTGTATTGTGGCAAGAAAAATCAAAATCATAGAGCTGAAAATGGCATAAAAGTCATAAAACTATCTCTATTCATCGATGATGTCTTCATTTTATACCTAAATAATCCTTAGGAATTTGCAGGAAACCCTACTAGAATAAGTGAATAAAGCAAAATAACAGAACACGGAACAATGTAAACATAAATAGTACTCCAATTATTCTGGAAGCAAACATTTGGAAAATGAAATTATATATTCCCTTATGATAGCCTCCAAAGATGTAAAAGTTTTAGGAAAATAAATTTAACAAACAATTTGCAGGATCACTGCACCAGAATAACGAAGTCCTGGTGGTATCCTGGAGCCCACTTTCCCAGCCTCTTATTCAGTCACATCACATTGGTAACTAGAGGTGATTCATGCTGGGAGTATTTATACCACAGAAATCAGCACATGCTACATGTGAGAGCCATGTATTCAAAGGGCTGATTATTAGACATTAATCAGCATGCTACTGAGAATACTTAAATGAAGAGATATGCAATGTTCATGGGCTAGAAGAGTCAATATTATTAATATGTTAATCATCAACTAATCGATTCATAGATTTAATACCCACCCACATCAAAATTAAAGCAGACTTATTTTTTTTGCATAAAGTGACAAAGTTGTTTTGTTTTAAAAAAGTAGGAAATGCAAAGAACTAAACTAGCCATAACAGAATTACCAATAAAGAATAAAATTGAAAGAATTCTAAGACTTCTAAGAAAGACTTCTATTATTTTGAATGATAAATTGGCTTTAATAAAAATATAGAAAATACTCTGCTTTCCAAAAGACAACGTGGAGGAAATGAAAAGATATGCCACTATTGAGTGAAAATGTGTACTGTATATATCTAAAGGCAAAGTAATATCAAAACATATAAAGAACAATGGTAATACAATGATGAAAAGACATATAATGGAATTAAAATAAGCAAATGATTTCAAAAGGCACTTTATCAAAAAAAGATAAAAAGCAATGGCAATGTCATAAGTTAATGTTATTAGATATCAAATAATCATAAATTAAAATCACAATGAAATACAATATTAAATTACTAGAATGGCTAGAGTAAAAAGTACTGACAATATTAAGTGGTATGAGGGGGAGGAACTACTGAGCTCTCAGAGATTACTTTTGGTAATATAAAATAATACAAATACTTGGGCAAATAATTAGGCAGTTTCTCACACAGCTAAGTATTTACCTTACCTCTGACCCCATAATTCCACCCCAGGTATTTACCAAGTAGAAGTACTAATGTATCCACAAAACTATGTCTCACAACATGATACCAGAAATGAATATGACACCAGAAAGTTGTAAGAAATATCAAAAGATGAAAATAACACAGAAAGACAAAAAAGATAAAATGAAATTTATAAAAATAAGATGAAGAAAGAAAGGAAAGATGAGAAGATCCAACACAGATCAAATGAGAGAAGAGCTATCTCAGAAAAAATAATGTCTGAGAATAGTGCAAAACCGGTGTAAAATACCAATAATCAGATTCAAGATATTGTGTCCTAAGGAGAAAAAATGAAGGAAAGACCATCACCAGACAATGTGGTGAAAGGTAGATGAACAAAAACAAAGCCAAGATTTAGAAGCCATCAGAGAAAAGTGAGTTTGATCATCACTTAACTTTTTCATATCACCACTAGAGGAAAAATGAGAAATAGTACCATTAAAGGGCTGAAAGAAGAGAGGTTATATATTTTTTTAAAGATTTTATTTATTTGAAAGTGAGGAAGAGAGAGAGAGAGAGAGAGTACATGCACAGGAGGGGGAGGGGCAGAAGGAGAGGGAGAAGCAGACCCCCCTGCTAAGCAGGGAGCCACACATAGGGCTGGATCCCAGGACCCTGAGATCATGATTTGAGCTGAAGGCAGACACCCAACTGACTGAGCCACCCAGGTACCCTGAGAGGATGTATTATTTTTATAACTTTTTAGACAAAATTAGAGTTTACCACCAGAAAACCTTCACTAGAGACATTTCTAAAGGAGGTATTTTAGGAAAAAGATCCCAGAAGGAATGTGTAAGATTCAAGAATGGATAATAATGAACAAATACCAGCATACTTATTGGGTTAAGTCTTAACAAACAATAGTGATAAAAAAACCAATAAGGTATAATTTGTGGGGCAAAGAAATATTTGACCAAAATGACATATAAATTGGGAGGAATTAAATGAAGTTAAAATACTCTCAGAGGCTTGTTTTATTCAAGAAGAATGTAAAGTTAGTAATTTACTTTAGATTTTGTTAAATGTATACCAAAATTTTTAGAATAATCACTAAAAAAGTATTGATAGACTAAATGATACTAGAGAAAAGCACTAAAGGAAAATAAATCATTTCTAAATTAGTGATGAAAGAATGGACAAAATTTGCAAAACTGACCAAGCCTAAGCTTTGATCTTTTCAATCATAATAAAAGATTTGATATCTTGGGACGCCTGGGTGGCTCAGTTGGTTAAGCGGCTGCCTTCGGCTCAGGTCATGATCCCAGGGTCCTGGGATCGAGTCCCACATC
>ML105555.1:276894-337874 GCA_003697995.1 Taxidea taxus jeffersonii | reverse complement strand
TTATCTTGGGACGCCTGGGTGGCTCAGTTGGTTAAGCGGCTGCCTTCGGCTCAGGTCATGATCCCAGGGTCCTGGGATCGAGTCCCACATCGGGCTCCTTGCTTGGCAGGGAGCCTGCTCCTCCCTCTGCCTCTGCCTGCCTCTCTGTCTGCCTGTGCTCGCTCTCTCTCTCTCTCTCTAAATAATAAATAAATAAAATCTTAAAAAAAATAAAAAAAAAAGATTTGATATCTTTAATACTATATACTCATAGAAAACAGCCTAACCTTAAAATGCCTGTATTAGGACACAGTCTAGATCCAAATATAGGAACAGAGAGGAAATATTAGTGAAATAAGACACAGTGGTATCCAAGAATAAAACAGAGTGTTGATTGGGGTTCCTCTGGATGGAAAGCCAAGTTGGAGACACAATAACCCAAGAAAGTGCTGAAACCTATCCTGCCATGAGCCCACCTTAGCTTTCTGACCACCTCACCTGCCCAGCTCATTTCTTCCTTGTAGCTGAGCTGGTGTGAAACAGAACCCACAGGGTGGGTGACAGAAGGAAAGATGATTATAAGAGGCAATCCACAGAACAGGGCTTGAACTTGAGAAAATTCCACCACCTCTGCAACCTGAAATAAAGGAGTGCTAGATGCCAGCTGGGACTGTGCCTTTACATTTGCCTAGAAAAACAAACTGCTTGAAAGACCTTGCACCAGCTCTTACTAGGGCATTGTGCGTTGCCCATCTCTAACCAGGCTTTCAGGGATGTGCTTTCAGCCGTTACTAACTGCTTGAAATATTTATAGCTTTACAGTGGTGTTTTATGATGTATATGCTCCCACAGGCCTTGGTGAGTAGCATGACTTATAAATTTATTGAATTTCAAAACAGATTTATATATTTCCTTTTGGCTATGCTTTACTAGGCACTTACTCCTCAATCGACACATAGAAGATGGTGCCCTGTCTGGAGGGTAACTTGCCAATCACTTGGCACTAACAAGGGAAGTGAGAAACAGCAAAGCATTTCAAGCTGAATGGAAATTCGTCTTTAGATAAGTACTTTTTTTTTTTTTTACCACTGAGGAGAGGAATTCTGAATGCTTGCTTATGAGTAGAGTGTGCTTGTAAATGAGACACTTGCTTAACGCCACCTTGTAAACAGAGATGGTGACTTGCAACTTACACCCAGCATGTGAAAAAAGAGTCCAGGTCATGGAGTGCTCTACAAAATGCAGGCCTGACAGTACGCAGCACACTATTATACTGTAATGTATTCTAGCAGGTTGAATCAACATAGAAATATTTGAGTTTTCAGGAGCCCTTGTTCGCAACCCCTCATGCATCCATAAATCTCTCTCTCTCTTTTTTAAAAGATTTTATTTATTTATTTATTTATATTTATTTATTTGAGAGGTTGGCAGGAGAGCAAAGAGGAAGAGGAGGAGGGAGAACCAGAGTCTTCACTGAGGAGGGAGTTCAATGTGGGACTCGATTCCAGGACACTGGGATCATGATCTGAGCCAAAGGCAGATCCTTCAACCTACAGAGCTACCCAGGAACTTCCCCCAAATCTCTCTTCCATGCATGTTTACATATATGTATGTATGTGTTCACATATGTTCAATACATTCATATATATTCATTTATATACATTATATACATATACATTTATATTCATGAATAGATATATTCATATATATTCATTTATATATATATGCCTTTCAAAGTAACAAGGAATAAAACTATCTTTGTTATTTTGGTTAATGAAAGGCCTCCTCGTATTTGATGTGTCTCTTCTTATAATAGAAGTACTATATCACTTGCATTTTAAAAGTTATACTTCCTTCTACAATTTGGATAATTGGAACATGAAATGGGTTTTTTATTATATTTTTTGCTTGGGCCTTTTTTTTAGGCATTGGGTTATTACTTCCTTCTAAGAAAAAATGTTCAGAGGATAGAAAATAATTACATATATTTGATCTGAGGTCTTTGAAACCATATCTGACAAAAGCTTTTCTCCACTCACAGATGCAGACTGAATTCACTGGAATGATAACAGCATAGCTAAAGGGTTTACAACTCAATTAGCCATAAGGCAAGTGTCTCAGAGACACTGGGTTTTAAATTTTTTTTGGGGGGGGGTTTAAATTTTTTTCTGTTCCTTTCTCACATCTTCTTTCTGAGAGAACCAACATCAATAATTTCAGTAATTTTAAATTTACACAAACATTTTTTTTTAATGAATGAGTCAAGTCTTACTTGAAGCTCAATTGTATATCTTTGGAGCAGACTGTTATAACTCATTCATTTCTGGACAGTGGTGACATATAGTTTATAAATGTTTGAAAGAAAGATAGAAATCATAGTTGAAGGGAAGATTTTCTGTGGATTTAGAGTTTTAGACATACAGGTTTTTCTTTTGTCCTACGAAAGTGCTGTAAGACAGTGTCCATTTCAGAGTTACTTTATAGTCCTAGAGCAATGGTTTACTCTGAGAAGCTACCAGCTGTTTATTCATTAGTATATATATTATTTCTTTCTGTGGCCACCTGAGATAGATGTGACATTTAAATGCCTCTAGGTTTATATGTGCATCTCTGTGCTCTGATAGACTTTAGTATTCTTTTGCAATTAATTGAATAGATTTCTTTTGTTATGTGACTCTGACTGCCATGAAGTCTGCATTCTCCAACTCAGAGACAAAGGATAAGAGCATATTTCCACCATTAACCCTGTCTTGGCAGCTCCTCAGTTGATGTCTGGGACACATCTGATAATCCAGTATACTGTATTAATCTTTTAATTTATGTTTTATAGGTATTTTTTTTCTAGCTTTATTGAGATATAATTGACATATCAGGCACACTTTGTTTTATTGCCCTTTGCTTTACTGCATTTTGAAAATACTGCATTTTTTACAAATTGAAGGTTTGTGATAACCCGGTATCAAGCAAGTCTATCAGTGCATTTTTTCCAGCAGCATTTGCTCAATGCATGTCTGGGTCACATTTTGGTAATGTTCATAATTTTCAAACGTTTTCATTATTATGATATTTGTTATGATTACTGTGATCTGTGATTTGATATTATGTTGTAATCATTTTAGGGGGCCATTTATGATGGCAAACTTCATCAATAAATGTATGTGTTCTGACTCTCTCCCTCTCCTCAGGCTTCCCTGTCCTCTAAGACAAAACAATATTGAAATAAGGCCAATTAATAACCCCACAATGGCCTCTAAGTGTTCACATGAAAGAAAGAGTCACACATCTCTCCCTTTAAATGAAAATCTAGAAATAATTAAGCTGAATGCGGAAGGTATGTTGAAAGACAACATAGGCCGAAAGCTAGGCCTCTGCACCAAACAGCCAAGTAGTGAGTACGGAGAGAAGTTCTTGAAGGAAATGGAAAGTGCTAGTCCATTGAACGCACGAATGATAAGAAAGCCAAACAGCCTTATTGCTGATATGGAGAAACTTTTATTGGTCTGAATAGATCAGACCAGCCACAACCTTCCCTTAAGCTAAAATCTAATCCAGAGCAAGGCCCTAACTCTCTTCAATTCTAGGAAGACTGAGAGAGGTGGGAAGCTGCCGAAGAAAGGTATGAAGCTAGCAAAGGTTGGTTCATGAGGTCTAAGGAAAGAAGTTGTCTCTATAACATAACATTTGTGTGAATTTTCAAATTTAAATCTTTCTACTCCCTGATATTCCTCTCTCTGCCACCAGTATTGTTGTTGGCAGAATCCTACTGGTATTTCATGTTCCCCCTGAAATGTCCTTGTCTTTCTGAAGTCTTTCTCAAAGACTAACAGAAGTAAATATTCCCTGTTCTCTGCTCTCAGAGCACTGCACACAAGCTTATAAAAGTACACTTGATATCGTGTTTAGTTCTTTCTCCCTCCCCTCTATCCTGTGACTTTCCTGCATGAAGTGCTATGTGATTTCCTCCACACTCCTTTATGATCATCATCCTTATTGTTATTTTTGTCATTATTACTCTTACCACTTTAATCATCAGATGATCACAACATCTGGCATCTTGGAAGGACTTAATACTTATTTTTAAAATGGACAATCTGTTTTAAAATTATTTTTCACACAATTAATACTTTATTGAAAATCTGAGAACTTCTGATTTATTCTAGTTTTTCATGACTGACTGTGGATTTTGAAATGTATTTGCTTCTGGGTCCACCTGGTTCTGCTGCCTATTGGCAGCCTTTCAAGATGCAGGAACCATGCCTTGTCTATTTGTGTTACACCGGTCCCCAGATCATCATAGGTTCTTAATAAATCTTTTTTCTAATCAGCTTTGGAAAATGGAGCTTCATGCTTTACTGCAGTCAGTTATGTAGATGGTTGTCACCAGGGCCTTCTCTTTAGCTACAACTGCCTTCCCAGAATTGCTTTTCTTTCCTCAGCCCCATTTACGAGACTGTAGCCCTCCAGAACCATATGTTGCAGCCAAATTGTGCTTTCCCCTAGTAGCAGGATATCATTTTTTAAAAACATCGTATTATTTACAGGTCCCTTGGTTATACAAGAAAACGAGGAATCTCACACATGCTAGCAATTGTAGCTCCAGTAGCTAAAGATTTACTACAGGCAAGCATACGTTTACAAGCTGGTTTTCAGATTTCATCTCTTAACTTCCTGGTGTAGCAGAATATATCCAGGCCTAAAACTTGTGCATGCTCCACAGCGAGACATGCATGCATATGTGTGTGTGTGTGTGTGTGTGTGTTTGTGTGTTAATTTGAATGAATAATAATCTAAGAGAATGATGGTTTTAAATTTAGTTATGTTTTTAATATTGTTACTGGCATTACATGTCTGTGATCATTTTCCTCCTGGCAAACGTAGCTTTCATTATAAAACCCAGTCATGCAATTTGCATGCTTTGGAGATAAGGCTAAGGCTGTGTCAGAGCACTTAACCACAGGTGTAAAAATGTTGTGATTAAAAAGAGACTGCACATTTAAGTAGGAGTAATTAGAAATGAATTCTTAATTGCAAAGTTACACAAGCATTTATGCTTTGCTTTACGTTCCTAAACCTTTGAAAGGTGCTGTATAAATGCAAATTGCTTGTCACATCATTCATGCCATGTATTCATGACATTGAAAATGTGCATCTATACTGAACTAAGCTCAATAATAAAATAATACTAAATATAAAGTATTTATTAAATAGAGCTACATGTCCATCAGCCAAGAAAAGTGCATTTCTGTGTTTTCCTTCTTAACATGTACTTGTGCTGATGAGATGCAATTTCTGTCTTTTCATCTGATTAGGAGACTGAAGTATAAAAATAAAACTCTTCAGATTGATTAAACTACAAAACTGTAAACAGTTTTAAAAATATTATTATTATAGCTGAACAGCATTTAAATTAGATTGTTTCTGAATGTGAACCCACATGCTGGTTGTAGTGCATTCATTGCCTGTTGGTAATTTAAAGACCTTCTTTCAAGACTCATAGAGATTGTAATTTATGAGTTATCAGAATGTTCTCTTGCTATAAATACTTCAGCCTTAGTTTTGACCTCTTGATTTAGTAATCTTCACCTCACAGATTTGGGCATGGATTATTATGGAATGTAACTTTTATGAATACCAAGGTTTAAACCAGTTGGGAGAACAATGAGAATCTAATCTTCACAAATGGTCAACATCCTGTCCCCTTAAACCTCCATGTTTCATGTACATGCCAACAAGAAGAAATTATTTTAGGGCAGTGCTTTTCAGTCATTGAAGTCATTATGTCATTTGGGGATATTGTTAAAATGTAGATTCTGCTTTCAGTAGATTTGAAGTGGGGTGTGAGATTTTCCATTTCTAACCATTTTTTTCTTGATATGCCAGTGCTATTGGTCTATAGAACACACTTGGAATAGTGAAATTTTAGAGAAGGGGTCTACAAACATTCTCTGTAAAGAACCAGATAGTAAATAGTTTAGCCTTTGCAGACCATAGGGTTTCTGTCACAACTAATCAACTCTGCTCCTGAAGCACAAAAATAGTCATAGTTAATACATACATGGATAAGCATGGCTGTCTTTCAGTAAACTCCGTTTACAAAAACAATTGGTAAGATGATTTAGCTCCTGGGTTGTATTTTGACCATGTGTATTTTAGGGAACAATTAATGTTCTTCTAAGCAATTCATCTGTATTCTCAATTTGAACCTCTTCTGAGTTAACACAACAGAGTCTAAATTCTTGAATCGTCTTAATGACAATCAGGCTCTGGAAGTTCCAAATATAAATTTATACAGGCCCCATTTACATTGATCTGTCTTCCATTTTCTTCCCTTCTTTGTATCTTCATCTTCTTTTCTCATTTTCCATGTTAAAGAGCCACAAGGCAACATAGATATTGGATGATACTTAATATACTCATAGAATCTTCAAGAGACTTTTCATAGAGCAGAGATGTATAGAAATAGAGTTTCTTTATTCATTGGATGATCTGTCCCTTGTTTATTTTTCCACCTGGAACAATCCAAATTCTCAAATAAAGCCATGCAATTAATTGCCCAGGGAATCTTAGATACCAAAGTTGAAATGTCCAATTTGATTATTCACATCCAATCATTTTCCCTCCAGATTAGAGGTCACTTCTGGGCAGACCTTTTTTCTTTCCAAATATCTAGTTTCCCTCACTTCTTCCAAAGGCTTTGCCATTGGACAACTCCAGAGTTGGCATTTTTTTAAATTGGTCAGATAAATTGGTTTACATTCTCTCTCCAAGACTGAACAACCTCACTAGCAATGTCCAAAGTGCCTTTTACTTTATTTATATATTTCAGGGGAAATAAAGTTAAGGATTGTGCCAAACTGTGTTTGGAATATCTATCATTTTTCACTATTAGGAGTATTAATAATATGATATAACACTAGACCATTCATATGGCATTTTTATTAATTTAACTACTGAATAGCCAAGGATTTTGAAAGAATTTATATATAATTGATCTTTAAATACAAGATGCAACATTTAAACAGTCTTAGTAGAAATAGTGGATTAGAACAGAGTTGGATAAACTATAGCCTGAGGTCTAAATACTGCTCACCTTCAATTTATGTATTGTGTATGGTCAGCAAAAC
The DNA here is from genome assembly GCA_003697995.1 of Taxidea taxus jeffersonii. NCBI lineage: Eukaryota > Metazoa > Chordata > Mammalia > Carnivora > Mustelidae > Taxidea > Taxidea taxus. The sequence goes on along the minus strand of ML105555.1, from coordinate 330,771 downwards.
TAAAAACTAAGACTGTATTAGCTTTCTTTGTTGTTATTTCAAGATTATTTACATTCTAGTTAGTTAACATACAGTATAATATTGATTTCAGGAGTAGAATTTAGTCCTTCATCACTTACATATAACACCCAATGCTCATCATAAGTTCCCTCCTTAACACCATCATTCATTTAGCCTATCCTCACCCACCTCCCTGCCAGCATCCCTCAGTTTGTTCTTTCTAGTTAAGAGTCTCTTATGGTCTCTTTCCCTCTCTTCCCTTATGTTCATCTGTTTTGTTCCTTATATTCCATGTATGAGTGAAATCATATGATATTTGTCATTCTCTGACTGACTTATTTCACTTAGCATAATACACTCTAGTTACACTCATGTTATTCCAAATGGCAAGATTTCATTCTTTTTGATGACTGACTAATTCACTCATATATATATATATATTCATATATGTATATATATATATATATATATGTATATTCATTCCCCACTTCTTCTTTATCCATTCATCAGTTGATGGACATTTGGGCTCTTTCCATAATTTGGCTATTGCAGATAATGCTGCTATAAATATCGTGGTGCATTTGTCCTTTGAATCAGTATTTTTGTATATTTTGGATAAAGAAGTAATGCAATTGTTGGGATGTAGTGTAGTTCTATTTCTAGCTTTTGGAGTGCCTCCCTGCTGTTTTCCAGAGTGGCTGCACCAGCCTGCATTCCCACCAACAGTCTGAGAGGCTTCCCCTATCTCTGCATCCTTGCCAACATTTGTCATTTCCTGTGTTGTTCATTTCAGCCACTCTGACAGATATGAGGTGATATCTCACTGTAGTTTTGACTTGTATTTCCCTGATGATGAGTAACGTTAACATCTTTGCATGTATCCATTAGAGCTATCTCTCTGTCTTCTTTGGAAAAATGTCTGTTCATGTCTTCTGCCCATTTCTTTTTTTTTTTTTTCCCTTCTGCCCATTTCTTAACTATATTGTTTCTTTTCTGGGTGTTGAGTTTGATAAGTTGTTTATATTTTTTGGATACTAACCCTTTATCAGATGTGGCATTAATAAATATCTTCTCCCTGAGGATGTACTGTATGGTGACTAACATAACATAATAATAATAATAATAATAAATCTTCTCCCATTCCAAAGGCTGCCTTTTAGTTGTGTTGATTTTTTCCTTTACGGTGCAGAAATTTTTTATATTGGTGAAGTCCAAGTGGTTTATTTTTGCTTTTGCTTACCTTGCCTCTGGTATCATGTCTAGTAAGAAGTTGCTATGGCCAATATCAAAGAGGCTTCTGCTTGTGTTCTCCCTCCAGGATTTTGATGGTTCCCTGTCTCACATTTAGTTCTTTCATCCATTTTGAATTTCTTTTTGTGTATGATTTAAGAAAGTGGTCTAGGTTCATTCTTTTGCATGTTGCTGTCCAGTTTCCCAAGAGGAATTTGTTGAAAAGACTGTCTTTTTCCCATTGGATATTCTTTCCTGTTTTGTCAAAACTTAGTTGACCATATAATTGTGGGTCCTTCTTTTCTGTGTTCTCTTCTGTTTCATTGATCTATGTGACTGGACAAAGACCCCACTTAAGGTGGCCCAGCTCAGTACAGTTCTTTCCTTCACTTGCGAAATGTTTGAAAAGAAAATCAAAAGATGAGCAATATTTTGTGAGACATGAAAATCATATGAAATTCAAATATCAGTTTGAATGTATTATGTGTATTATCTAAAGTTATTTTTGTCCTACAATGGAAATTTGATTGCAGCAGAGACTATGTGGCTTTTAAAGCCTTAAATAGTTACTTTCTGTCCATTTTTAGAAAAACATTTGGCAACTTCTAAGTTAGATTAGGACATAAAATGTCCTATGACTTACACCTATGTACTCCACTGAAACTTCATGACTCCAAACATCAATTAATTAGTTAAAATACAGCAGCTTAGAAGGTTGAGCACAATGGGGGTGATATCTGGAAGAAAAGAATAAAGACATTGGTTAAAATATCTGGATCTTTTCTAGTTCACAATATAACAGTTTTATTAGAATTATCACTTAGCACATGCTCACTGTTTTGTCAGGCAGTATGCTAAGAATATGAAGGCCTTATGGTTTCTATCACAACTAGTCAACTGAAATTATTTCACAACCCTCAATTACCATTTGAAATAGGCACTATTGTTATCCTCATTTTGTGATAAGGAGGTGAGACTTAGATTCCTAGTGTCACCGAATAAGCAAATGGCAAGATCTGAACAGAGACAATTTGATTCTTGGGTTCAATATTTTAACTATATAATAAGCTTCATCAACATTTTGCAAAGATAGTACCAATTTTCCTTTACAAGTATTGATCATTCAGTCATATATATGTGGGGAACTATCCATTTTCTCATGATCTCATGATCTTCTGGCCTGAATGCTGTCTTGGTCAACTTAAGATGAAATGGAACTCCTGTAGATCATTATTAATGTCACTGAGGTGTATACTTCTTTTGAAATTGATTCTCACATTTCCCTTACTGTTTGAGTGACTGTGAAATAAAATGAAAGCAGGCAGGTTGAAGTTCAGTCCAGGTAAAATGGAAGCTTTGAGGGAACTGAAAGTATTTTTTGTTACACTGAATTAAAGTCTTCACAGAGCAGAAGTGATTTAAGATGGTGCCTCAAAAAAGAAAAATTTTGCATTATTTTTGTGTAACATGCAAGCTATGACCTTTACTTTACCTAGTAACCTCATTATAATTCTTAAAGGTAATAACTTTTACTTAAATACATTTTTTTACAATGTTTATGCATATATGCATACATGAAAGAAGGTGAGAAGGGGTCATAGTCAGGGCTTTCATTACTGAAATTAGATGCATCACCAAATATTCAGTTAGCACAGAGAACAGTAGGCCGTGAGCATAGTCAGTAGTGATATCAGGGCTTGGACAATCACCTACATCTGGAGCCATCTACTTTAGAATGGGTTACTTATTTACCCTTGACTTATTTTTCTTTGCTGGTAGGATTTCTTAGGGCTTAGAGAGAGGAAATTCTATTGGCGGTAGACATGGTCTTTAGGCAATCCCACTGTTGTAATTAAAATCTACGGGCATATCTTGTTTTACTGTGCTTCATTTCACTGTGCTTTGCAGATACTGCATTTTGTACAAATTGAAGGTTTGTGGCAACCCTGTGTTGAGCAAGTCTGTCTGCACTGTTTTTCCAATAGCATTTGCTCAGTTCATGTCTCTGTGTCATCTTCTGGTAATTCTTGCAGTATTTCAAGCTTTTTCATTATTATTATATTTGTTATGGTGATCTGCAGTTTGTGATTATGACTCACTGAAACCTTAGAGGGTGGTTAACATTTTATAGCAACAAAGTATTTTTTAATTAAGGTATCTGCATTTTTTTTAGAAATAATGCTATTGCACACTTAATAGGCTACAATATAGCATAAATATAACTTTTATATGCACTGGAGAACCAAAAAATTCATTTGGCTCTATTAATTGTGATCTTTGCTTGACCGTGGTGGTCTGGAACCAAACCCACAACATCTCTGAGAATGCCTGTATTGAGATAGATGTGAGGTTAACTGTAGATTAAAAAGTTCCTTTTGTTTGGAGTTGAGGAAAAAAAAGGAGGGAGTTTTGAATTCTCTATGTGTTTTTCCCCCTTATTGAATTATAGACATCCACTGTTGACCTTCAAGCAGGTCTGTTCATAAAGGCCTTGCCCACATGATTTGTGAGGGTCTTTTGAGGAGGTAATTGGGCAGTCAGTTGGAAGCTTTATTTTGATGGTGGGCTATTAGGTTAATTCTGCATTCAGAAATGCATCCCATGGTGTAGACAAGGATTATTTTATTTTATTTATTATTACTTTTTTAATAACGAGTTGTCAAGCTAATTCCTATTTTCTAGGCATTTACTTTCTTCCGATGGCAAGCACTTTTGGTAAACAGATCATGTTATTTCACTGTATTCACTTCTTCATCCACAGCAGAAATCTTGTTTCCTTCTAAAGAGAAACTTAAATGTGATATTTATAATTCACATGAAGGCTGTGGGAGCTAGCATCAAATGCTTATGATTATATTCAGATGATTAAAAAAAAGTAATGAAAGTCTAGTAGAGCTTGATTATTACTGTTGGCCTCAAGTGCAGCATCATTTAAATTCAAACAGCACTGCCCTCTGCTATGAAAAATTGTCCAAAGGGCAAAGAATTGTCTCCATGGCTATTCACTGATGTACATTAAACCTTGGTGGAGAACAGATTTCTATTGACAGGATGAAAGGAAAAACCAGTGTTTTGTGGAAAACTATGCATTTTAATAAATAATTTCCAAATGATTTCATTAGATAATTGAGGCTTTTCAAATACGAATTTACAGAGAATTTGGACAGAAGGATGAATAGTGACATTAGTAATGCCTCACCATGAAAATAGCCTTGGCTGCCACTCTAAAAGTGAACATATAATTATTAAAGCCCCATCATCTTATTTTATTATTTTATTAAGGGTCATGGTCTATTAAGCTTCCTATATCCTGATGAAAATGTGAATTTGTACTTGGCAGGACTGTGAATAATACAAATCTAATATTGGATTTCATTTTACTAACCAAAAAAAGACAACAAACACACACACATTAACCTGCCCCAAGGGCAAAAAATCCACAAACAAAACCAAACAACCAAAGATATAAAGAAAGCAGAAAACCTTGGAGGGGGAGAAATCAACTAATCTCTCTACTTTTGTATTTCATAAATATGGATGAATATTTATATCAAATTATATCTGACTTCTTTGGGCAAAAAGTGTTTGCCCATTTCTTAGAGCATGTTAAGAAGTAGCTTTGGAAGTATAAATGGACTGGTTAAAAAAAAAACACTTTCTATTTATTTTTTTTCTTTTTAAAAGTATTAAAGTGACCTTTTTTGAATTTTTATTTATTTATTTGAGAAAGAGAGATCATGAGCGGGGGGGTGGGGGGCAGTGGAAGAGGGAGAATAGGACTCTGCTGAGTAGGGAGCTGCCCATGGATGGGGTCTGGATCCCAGAACCCTGAGATCTAGACCTGAGCTAAAGGCAAATGCTTAACCAACTGAGCCACCGAGGTGCCTCTCTTTGGTTTTTCTAATTAGATGGTCAAGTCTCCCTCTCTCTCTGTCTCACTCTCTCTCTTCATTCCTTGAAGAACTAGCCCATCCCTACACAATCATGCCATCTTCTTTGTCAGTTTAGCTCAGAAATGAAGCACATTGCAGTCAAATAAGTATCTTGGAAAAGCTCAGTTACTTTTTCCACCTGACAAAGCGGATCCTCCATTTTGAAATACAGTGCACTACAAATAACTGAGGGAAAAAAATGACAGGCAAAAATGAGGTAACCAACACAAGCACAGTGTTTTGATCCACTCATAAAATCTGACTTTGGGTCTGTTGAAATCTTTCTACTTTTAAGGGAGTTTTCATATGGAACAATATTCTAGAAATAGGATTAGTCACTTTGGTTTAATAATTTCCTCTCATAATCCTTAAAAGCAGATTTGACATTTATCTTCTTTAAACCACATCATTACTTCAGCATCAGCAAATTCCTTCCTTCCTCCTTCCCTTCTTTTCTTTCTTACTAGTTTCTGCTGTCTCTCCTCCTCCCTCCTTCCTCCTCTCTCTCTCTCTCTGTTTCAAATGAAACTTCTCCTGAACAAGGGCAACAGTACAAACAGCCATAAAGCTGTACATTTAGAGACTACAAAGAGGGAAAGTGTGTAAGGGATTGAGAAGTCAAATTTATATACTTACCACTTTTATTATCTTCACAGATAAATCTATTTTGTGGATTCATATTATTAGAGGATAGAAAAAAATAATTACATTGAATGGCTAAGTGTTTTCTACTTAGCTTCAGTTTTAATTTAATTTTTTGACAAAGTTTTAGTACCTCATTTAATCTATAAACACTATGTTATGTTACTATCATTAACACTAATGGAAAAATTAAAATAATTTTTCATTAATTGATATTAATTCATTGGCCAAAGGAGGTTAATCATTATCATTTTTAAGACTGAAATATTTGGACCACTGCCTTTGGGTGGTGTCACTAGGACCATTTATATGAGTCAACTAAGTACCAGGTGGGTTAAAAAAAATTGTTCAATCTCTAATCCAAGTTCCTTCATGATACTGTGTTGTCCAACATGGTAACCACTAGCCACATGTAGTTAAGTAAAATTATATTTAAATAAATTAAAATTAAATAAAATAAAAATTCGGTCTCTTAGTCACACTGATTACACACCAGTTCCTCAATAGCCACATGTGGTTAGTGACTACCATGATGGATAGTGAAGATTTAGAACAGTTTCATCATTGCAGAAAGTTCTACCAAACAGCATTGATTTAGACCCTAGCACTAGTCCTAGAAAGAAGAAATAAATGTTAACTGAATTAATTTATCCATCAGTCTTTAGAAAGCAGAAATCCCATTTATTTTGTTTTCATGATTGGGACATGTTTTTTGGGTGCCAATATAGGAATGTGTGGAAGAAGCCTTAATGCAATTGCTATCCCCTATAATTTGTACACCAGATAGGCAGGCAAGAATTATCATATTCTAAGAAAGAAATCTCACGAGTCCTTGTGAATATTGATAGGGATTCATGAAATGGTGATAGTAGTAGGGATCTGTCTTAGTCTTTCCAAGGCTGCCATAGTAAAGTACCACAGACTGCATAGATTTTAACCAACGGAAATTTATTTATAACAGTTCTGGAGGCCAGTATCAGGGTGTCAGCATGGTCGAGTGAGGGTCTCCTTCTGGGTATCAGATTTCTCACTGTATCTTCAAATGTCAGAAGGTACTAGGGAGGTTGGTCAAGCTTTTATAAGGGTGCTAGTTCCATTCATATGTGCTTCACCCTTCTGACATAATCACATTACAACGACCCTGCCATTTAAGGCCGTCACCTCAGGGGTTATGTTTCAACATATGAATTTTGGAGAGACACAAACATTCAGACTATAGCAAGACTTTTTACAATTCATGCTTTTGATTGAACTGTTTTGAGAGAAACTCAGCAGTAAAAGAACATGAAGTTTCAATTGCCTCATGACAACTTTGGCTAACTAAATGAGAATGAGGGAAAAGCTTTGAATCAAATATGTGAGTTTAAGATCAGAGCAAAGGGACTATTTAAAAATAATTGTTAAAGAAAGATGTTTTCGATTAAATATTTTTTCTTTAACTTCCTCTCATTCTAGAATTTTTCCATTAAATTCTCAAAAGTTAGATCTAATTTAAGGCCTGTCACTCCATTTTTGGTTCACACTGTTTTCTTTAGATACAATACCACTCTGTAACATACAATATTGTGCCCTGGCCACAAACCCAGAAAGCGTAGAATTTATTATTTTCTTGTCATTGATGAAATCCAGCCAAGCACTAATATCTGCTCACCGTATAAAACTGTTTCCTTTTGGGGTATAATATTAAAACAAGGAGATGAGATTCTTTCAACATGGTGCTTATAGTTTCAACTGAAGTGAAGAGAATATCTCATTAAGCCACAGATTAAAGAGAACCATAATTGAAGCACGATAATTTGAAGGAAAAAATTCATTAATCTTTCTCCCGGTGTTCTTTTATCTAAGGAATTCTTTAATCAAGCAGAAATGTTAAATAAGAGAAAATTGATAGAATGGGAGCCCTGAAGTCATTTAGTCAAAATTCCTCATTGGATAGAAGAGGATATGGAACCACCAGAGATCTTCCTAAGTCTCAGCAGCAGAAGTCCGAATCCTTGATACTTACATAGATACTAGAGAAAAAGTCTTTTGAAATACATTTTGTATCAACAAATGTTTATTCAGAATTTATAAATGTCAAGCTGTTGATGGGTTTTATTCAAAGGTGAGACAGACATAGTTTCAAAGAACACATAAGTTAAGATCATTGTGTTGAATTTTCATGTCTCAGAAAATGTTCTTTGGCATCTACTCTTATTAAACATAATAGGATTGTATATGACTTAAAGAGTGTCCATTTCATCCTGTTTAATTGACATTTTACAAAATCACACTCAAGAGTTCAACAATAAAACATAGTATTAATCTAGTAATTGTTCTAAACACTTAGCAAAAATATACCCTGGAAGAATTATATCCTTTATGTTTCCCTGGTGAAAGATTGGCCAACTAGAGAAGTTATTGACTTTTTACACTGTAGCTCTGAAACACGAAATGCCTATTTAGAGACTAATTTTGGTTGGAGAATGTGAAGATACTGTCATTCGTTTGTTCTTTCATTCAACAAATATTAATTCAGTACCTAGTATTTAGACACTGAACTAGATGCTTGGGATTGAACAGTGAACAAAACAAACATTTGTGCTCTCCAGGAGCTAACACTTTAGCAGAATGAGTCATAAAACTTTAGAAATACATCATATATATATATATATATATATACACACACACACACAAACACATCCATATGTGTATATATATATAAACACACACTATATATTATATATATAATAATATAGAAATACATTATATTTCTAGTGTGTTAAAAGATGATGATTGGCAACGTATATAAGTGGAACAAGAGGAGGAATATCAAGAATGGTGGGTCAGTGAGGGATCATATATAATAGGTCTGAGTTGGCCTTATTAATGTCTTCTAGCAAATACTTGAAGAGGAAATCAATTATGTTGAAATTTTGAACGAAGTAACAGACAGAAGAAATAAAAGTATTCACCCTAATGTAGGAAGGTACCAGTTTGTTTGAAGAGTAGCCAAGAGGCCAGAGGCCCTGGCAAAGAGTGAGTGAGAGAGGGACTAAGATCAGTGAGGTAGCAGGTTACAGATCACACGAGATCATTGTGAGGACTTTGATCTTCAGAGTGAAATGTGGAGCCATCTCAGGACTTGAAACAGAGAAGTGTCATGGTCACGATTCACATTTTCACAAAATTATGTTTATCTGATCATCCAAAATAAATCTTAAGTAAATGGCATTTTAAAATTGGTATGGAAAAGCATTGGAACTTGCATTCAAATTAAAGTTATATTGCTCATTCAATAATAAATATTTATCAAACATACTCTATATGCCTTAGTAGGAACTTCAGGGCAGAAAAATTTTGTGCCAGGTTAATGCTTTTTTCAAACATTTACTTCAAGTTTAGATAGTCATATTTCTTATTAGATGTAATTTGTATGAAGCTATTCAATAAGTACGTCTCTAAAGAAGATAGGTGAAATCTGACAAAAATCAGTTAATGCCATCAATGAGCCCATTGTTACTTTTTTGCCCCATAAGAACCTGTTTTAGATGGAACTTAGCAAGAATTTACTGTGAGCAGATTTTCAATACTACCTATATGTCTACTCCAAAAGAAAAATAATTGGATGGAAGAATGCCTTTAAGAAACAGGTAAGGACTACACTAATTTTTTTCTTAAAGGATCTATCTGCCAGTCTGGCTTGTATCTTTTCTACACATACTGGGGGAAAATTATTCAGATAATACCAAACCATCACCCACAGAGCAATCTGGCAAAATGAGTCTATTCTGAGACATCTGCAGATTGTTTTCATCTTGAATTTTCTGTCAAGCCAATCTAGGATAACTGGCTATCATTAGCATGACCACATAATTCAGGAAAAGGAAGAAGAAAGTTTCTGCAAAGAAAATACATATAATACTAACACATGCTTTCTAAAAAGATTTTATTCCTTAAAGTTACTGTGTTTTTACAACACTGGTTGATCTGATTTGACTTCCTTCGCATTGTTTTTTAAACACCTTTCCATTCCTTTTTATTTTTACTGTTGCTACACAGTAGAGCAACTTACTGAAAAGGACTAGCTGTAATTAGTTGCCTCCAGAGCTCTAGCTTACAGACTTACTGCCTGCATTTAAATTTTGCCTCATCCATGGGCTAGTTTGGGGATATTGAGGACAATTTTTAAATTTTCTTAGGTTACCTTCTTCCTTGTAAAAAGGGATTATTATAACATCAGTCTTTAAGCATATTGAAGATGAGACAATCTTTTGATCACCTAACACAATGCCTACTCCACAATAAGTGCTGAGTAGATTTTAAGTATTATTATGACCATTCATTTAACAATTCATGTTACTTCACATACCTACATTAATTTTTATAAAGCATTACTACCTCAGATGAAAGGTTTTCAAGAATTCCTCTCTTTCTATAGGATAAAATGATTTTTCCTTAGACTTGTATTATAAGTCCCTATGGACTGGTATGTCCCTATGGTCTAGAAAGGCCTAGAATCCAACTAGTTTTCAATGAATGTATCCTATAGACTTTCTTAACTCTGTCTTGGCAAGATGGATATTACCCTCTTCTTAAACCAATCCCCTACTATGTGACTTTTCCGCCTCACTTTCTATACTCACACAATTATCCACACCTAAATTGGAGTTTTCTTTTTCTTCTGCAAGTCTAAATCTCATTTATCTTCAAGGGACATTTCTAGATAAATTTCTCTTATGAAGTAAAGACTATCCTTCTTCCTTAAAAATCTACAGTACTTTATTGCCTTTCTGTTCATTTGTCATGCATCATATGTTATTGCTATTTGACTTTTTTTTGTTGTTGATCATTAACCCCCCGAGAGTTTGGAAGCTCCTAGAAATGCAGAACCATATTTCTCCATGTAAACTATAGAACTTGACACAATATGAGCCACAGAATTAAACTCAAATTTTGATCAATGTATTATTCTTAATACAATGATCTACATAGTGTGTACATTAAACTTAATCTTGAAGTGATGAGTAAATTCTTCTGAAAGCAGTGCAGATACATGTCATAATAAAATGCAAGGGCACTAAATCATTCAGGCATTGATGATGGAAGTACTGGAAAAGATGTTTTATTAAAGAGATGGTAATCTTTTTTATGAATAATGTTTTAGGTATTATTGCTATAGCTTTATTTGGCACCAGGCGGATACTGGTAATCTAAGCTGATTGTGATCTCTAGGATATAATTATTAAGTTAGAAGCTTCCTGAATGTGTGTGTATGTGAGAGAGAACAAAGAAACAGAAAGAGAAAGAAACAGAGAGCTCTAAACATTTCTTTGTCCATTATGTGCCTGTGTAATAAATACATATAAAACAGTATACACTAAATTTAAAACTTGATTAATGGAGGGGCATTTCGAAATGGAACTCACATTCTCAAAGAAAGTCAATAAGAAGCCCTCAAGGAATATATTTTAAAATATATATTTTAAGGATAAAATGTTAAAAAAACAGATATGTATTATATATATTTTTCATTTTCAGAAGAGTTGAGCCTATTTGCATTTCCTGCATTTGCCTAAGGCCCAAAGTTTCCCAATTTTGGATGTTTCCCCATTTATCAAATTGCTCACTGGAAATTGGAGATCTAATAATCTTCTGATACCATGTGTATAAAAACTGGTTGACCACGGTTATAAAAACTGGGACTACTACACAGTGACCAGCCCGGTACTGTTTACTCTGGATATTAAATTCTTCTAATTGAAAAGACTGTTTTTATGAAATAAGGTGTGCTTAATCACAATGGAATACAATCTAAAGTTGTAAAGTGGACTTCATTAGTGTGAATGTTTCTTTCTAGTTGACTCGCATTATAATATTCGGTGTAATAGAAAAAAATGTTGGTTTCAGAACCTGTTTTTGTCTCACCTTTGGCTGTAACTAGCAGCTTAACTTTGGAGTCAGTTGTGAGGAATAATGTTCCTTTATCTATATGAAAAAACTTATTTTTAATTTCTCTATCTAAATAGAAAATATAGTGAGGTATAGTGAGATTAAATTTTCAAACATCTAGCTCTTCCTCCCTCCCAGTAAAAGAGCAAAGGAAAAAAAAATACAATATGTCATTGAACATATAACAACAAAAACGGATATGTATTAGGAGGTACATAACACTTTGTTCCATAGTTATTTAATATTTTCAAGGACTTGTATGATATTAATCACTTTAATAATGAAATCATCCAAATGTTTAGTTAATTGCATATGTCTGCATTAATGATATATGTTATCCTCTGGCATTAAATAATTTTGTTTGCTTTTATGGCGCTGCAAATTAAAGAAATAACCACATTTTTTATTAATTAAAAATTAATATAGGCATACTTTAGAAATATTCCAGGTTTGGTTCCAGACTACCAAAATAAAGCAAATATTGCTATAAGACAAGTCAAATGAATTTTTTGGTTCCCCAGTGCATATAAATGTTATATTTTACCACAGTCTGTTAAGTGTGCAATAGCATTGAATCTAAAACAATGTACATAATAAAAAATACTTTATTGCTAAAAAAATGCTAAGCATCACCTGAGCTTTCTGTGACTCATAATCACTGATCACAGATCACCATAAAAATATAACAATAATAATGCAAAAGTTTAAAATATTGTGAGAATTACCAAAATGCTCCACTGAGACATGAACTTAGCAAATGTTACTGGAAAAATGGTGCAGATAAATTTGCTTGATGCAGTGTTGCCACAAATCTTCAAAAAATGGAGTATCTGCAAAGTGCAAGAAAGTGCCATAAAATCAGGTATGCCTGTAATTTATTAATGTAATATAACTCAGATTCTAGTTTTATTTTCATTTTAAATCTTTTAAACACTAGAGATTGCTATTGTCATTGGGTTATGCTTTTCAAAATTCAATTCTAATGTTGGCCATCAACTATTTTTCCCAAAGTATTTGCTTTGCTTCAGTTTTGTTTTTATTTGTTCTTTGCAAGTAATCATTTATCTTGTAGTCATTATTGATTAATTTTAAACTCTTAAAATGGATTATATTTGTTTAGCAAGATATATTACATTTAGCTGATGTAATTTAATATTAGCTAATCTAATTTAAATTTAAAGTACATACTCAGAAATTTGCCTACGAATTTATCTTATTTCCTAAGAATTTATCTCACATATGCATTCACAGAGACATGCAATAATATAAATATTTTTAGTTATATGTTTTATGTTTATTATATATGATCACTATACTATATGTCATAATATAACATATAATTATATATAAACCTATCCATAAATATCTAAATACCAATTCATATTTCACCTATATTATTCTCCTGTACCATTTCTCCCATATTATTTAAATATTTTATTACGAGAGGGGCGCCTGTGTGGCTCAGTGGGTTAAACCTCTGCCTTTGGCTCAGGTCATGATCTCAGGGTCCTGGGATCAAGCCCTGCATCGGGCTCTCTGCTTGGCAGGAAGCCTGCTTCCTCCTCTCTCTCTTCCTGCCTCTCTGCCTGCTTGTGATCTCTCTCTGTCAAACGGATAAATAAAATCTTTAAAAAAAAATTTTTACACCTTGTAAAAAAAAAGTTATTACGAGAATGACTTATTTTTATAATTAAACAATATAAACATCAGTGAATTAACATGTTTCACTTTTTTTCTAAGGGTAAGAGAATTCTAATAGATATGAAATAAAAGTCCTTGCCTCGTGAAATAAAAAGGCAAGAATTAGACTCCAGGATTTCTATCATTGTTTGTAAGAATAAAAGGTGAACGCTTTAAGGTTGTGAATTCGTTGTATTCACCATTCAGGGAAAAGAGTATGGTTGGCACTTTTTGACATTTTCATAAGAGGACTGTAAAACTATGCAATTTTGTAAATTTAGAATGACATTTGAAAGCATATCCTTCTGTGTAATTGTGTGGTTTTGTTGTCCTACTGTCAGTTTCGACTGACACTTAATAATTAGGTGTGGGGATATAAAGGATGGTGGGTTTTTTAAAAGTAGCTTGGCACAAATCTCCTCTCAGAATGCCTGAATAGACCATCAAGATCACAGACTATCTTTTCCTGCTTTCTCTGGGTGAAAGAAGAGGTCTCTATGTTACAAAGGCAACTTATTAAAAAGTAAGAGCACCAAATCTCTTTGAATATAAATTAAAGGGCACTCTGACCAAAACATTGATCTGTTCTCCTAATACTTAGCATGTAGAAGCAAAATTTCTCATTTTAATCAGATATCCCTATGAACTTATTCCACTTTCATAACTACCTTAAAAATGCTGAACATACTACTTACCAATGTCAAATGGTGTCCGTATTATACAGAAAAATAGCATTTCTATTACTTTATCAATCAAAAAAGAAAGAATCAGAGTACAACCTCTAATGTGAATGCAGGAAGTAACCAATTTCTTTTTAAGACTTATGCTTAAGCACATTAAGTTAATGATCCCTAAAATTCTGGAACATAAGCCAATGTTTTTGGACAAATCTATGATGTGATTATGTGGAGAATTCTAATGGATTCTACTTTTTTTTCTGTCTAAAGAGAAATAATATTTTTTACCATTTGAAATGCTGGCAAAGAATTGGGGAGGGAGGAACCATCTCTAAAAATGTTCCTATCTAATTATTTTAAGATCCTTGTTAACTTAATTTTTCTTTGGCAATAGAACTTCCACAAAATCATCTTTTTGCATATTCTCCGTACTTTGCCATTTTTTGTTGGTATTCAAAAACTTCAGGAAACACTTTCATTATAATTTTGTGCTGTTGTGACAACCCCATGTTTATACATTTCAAGTTTTCTGGTTTCTCACTTTCCTTTCTTTATCACTGCCTTAGGAAGACATGGGTAAACATTGCGATTTTCATCTCTTCTTGTTAACTTCCCCAATGTTTCCTAACATCCTGCCTAAATAATCAGTTGGAAAATAATTTTTAGGGGTCCCTGGGTGGCTCAGTGGGTTAAAGCCTCTGCCTTCGGCTCTGTTCATGATCCCCAGATCCTGGGATTGAGCCCCGCATCGCATGGGGCTCTCTGCTCAGCAGGGAGCCTGCTTCCTCCTCTCTCTCTACCTGCCTCTCTGCCTACTTGTGATCTCTGTCTGTCAAATAAATAAATAAAATCTTTAAAAAAAAAGAAAATAATTTTTAGAAACTACTTAAGTATTTAAAAATCAAATATGTGTAGTAGCATTTTTTTGATTTTTTTTTAATTTGACAGAGAGAGATCACAAGTAGGCAAGAGGCAGGCGGAGAAAGAGGAAGAAGTAAGCTCCCTGCCAAGGAGAGAGCCCGATGTGAGGCTCAATCCCAGGACCCTGGGATCATGACCTGAGCCGAAGGCAGAGGCTTTAACCCACTGAGCCGCCCAGGTGCCCCTGTGTAGTAGTATTTTGAAGCCTTTTATTTCTCACATATAAAACTGATTGTGGTGATTTTTTTCTATTATGCTCAAGTCAGACTATAAACATGTTTTTGCTAATCATTATTTGGCAATTGACAAAGATAAATTGTATTTCATGAGATACACTGAATTCATATTTCATATGAGAAAACTAGGTTGGATGAATTAGGGTAGAAGAGAGAAAAATGAATTAATATAAGATGTGTCTTTTCTTGGGTACTGGTTGGAAACTCAGAATGGTACCTGAAGGTAGAAATGATATGAAATTCAATTAAGTGCTGTAAAAAAGTGATGTTAGTTTTCAAAACTTTTCTTTTCTTGATGCTCTTATATTAAAATGATTACCGAGCTTTTTCCTCCCATTATATTCCAGATTTGAAAGATAGATTAATAAGGGTCAGGTCAGGTGGAGATAACAGAGCAGGGATGAGTCGAGCCAGGTGAAGACATCCAATCAGTGGGGCGCATGCACCAAGGAGTGTGGGTCCTGCCTTTTGGTCCCAATTCTAACCAAGGTGATAGGCTAGTTCAAATATCTACTAGGGTAAATTGTAATTCAATTGGACACTTGTGTGTGACCTGGCATGACTGTGCAGCTTTCTCTGTGTGTTACAATCTAATTGGCTACCTGTGTGTGGCCAGGCCCAACCACATGGCCTTTGCTCTATAAAAGTTAGTCTGTAAGGCAGGGAGTGATCGCCCTCTCTGTAAGAGACGGCCCTGACCAGTCAGTTTGATTCTCGATGCTTGGTGCGAAATAAAGCTTTGCTTGACCTTCGCTTTGTACCAGTCTCGCTCCTTTGATTACGGACCTTTCAGTATACCTGTACATCCACTTTATGAAAAAAGAGGAGCAGCCTCAAATTAGAAAATATGGATTTTCATGAGCACTAGTGAATGCCTGGACTAGACAGCCAGGGACCTGGAAGGAGAAAGGACGATAGAGGACAAGGAGTTCTAGGACATGGGCTCATAGATGAACCTAGAGGAGTGGGCACAGAAGATGAAAAATTTTTATTGCATGCTAATACCACCAGACAATACCCATCATGAAGGACTAAATAGTCAAGTAGACAAAATGACTTAGCCAATTGATATCAGCCAGCTTCTGTCATTGGCCACTTCAGGGCTTACACAGTGGATGTGTGTATGGGATGATGGGATGATGGCAGGGATGAAAACTATGCATGCACTCAAGAGCATGGGCTCATACTCATCAAGTCTGATCTTGCTACTGTTAAGGTCTGGTGCCGACCACCTCCCCGAAAAGAACCAAGGACACTTAGGATAATGCAAGTCACACAGCGAGGTTTATTGTCAGCTAGCTGGGGTCCAAGTATCTGCCCGGCACAGCGGGTTTCAACAAGGACCCCGAATGCAAGGCTCTAGGGGTTTATATATGTTTCAAACAGCAAGCATAAGTCACACAGTAATTGTCCATAGTCCTCACAGTTACACACAGTTCACAAGTCAGCCGCCCATAACCTGGTTGGGTGGGTAAGATACAATTCCAAAATTCCAGGAACTGTAGCTAGATGCACATTTGGTTCCTTAGCATAACTGCCCACATCCTGTTTTGTCCAGATAAGCCCTACACTGGCCTGTGAGTAGGGGCCTAAGTCACCAGGGGGTTATAGAACCTGTTATGGCTGCCCTTAGGCTAAGCAGGCCCTAACAGCTACTACCACTACTGAACCTTCAACCTGTCAGCAATGGAGGCGAACAATGAGTCCTTAATTTAGCAACGTCCCTCAAGAAAATGAAGACACTTGGTGGCAGGTTAACTATACTGAACACCTTTTACTCTACAATGGCAGTGACTTATTTTAGCAAGAATAGGGATATTTTCGAGAATAAATTTGCCTTTCCTGACTGCACAATATCAAATGGCACCACTATCCAAGGGCTTACAGAATGATCCACCAGATCAGGTTCTTTTTTTTTTTTTTTTTCCCAGAAAGAAGCATCCCAACATTTATTGGAATCCAGAATTTGATACTTTTCTTTTTTTTTAAATTAACATATAATATACTATTTGTTTTGGGGATACAGGTCTGTGATTCATCAGTCTTACACAACATTCAGAACCATATCAGTTTCTTAATATCTCATGTCAGATCCAGACACCCATTTTATAGCAAAACAGGTATGGGAGTGGACACATTCCCATGAGATTCACTTCCCACATTACACAGTATACCATCCAGTAAGCGGTCAGTCTGATAGAGCAAATAAAGGACTTGTAAAGACAAACTGAGTCCAGCTTGGAGAGGATTCCTTGAAGGATGAGGCACCGTCCTCCAGGATGCAGTGTACAGATGAGATCAAGAATTGGCAAAGTTGGGGCGCCTGGGTGGCTCAGTGGGTTAAGCCTCTGCCTTTGGCTCAGGTCATGGTCCCAGGGTCCTGGGATCAAGCCCCGAATCCGGCTCTCCGCTCAGCAGGGAGCTTGCTTCCCCCCCGCCCCCCTCCCCCGCCCCTGCCTGCCTCTCTGCCTACTTGTGATCTTTCTCTATCAAATAAATAAAATCTTAAAAAAAAAAAAAAGGAATTGGCAAAGCTACGTGGCCCAGTCACTTAAGCATCTGCCTTCAGCTCAGGTCATGATCCCAGCATCCTGGGATAGAATCCTGCATTCTGCTCCCTGCTCAGTAGGGAGCCTGCTTCTTCCTCTCCCACTCCCCCTGCTTGTGTGCTCACGCTCTTTCTCTCTCTGTCAAATAAATAAATAAAATCTTAAAAAAGAGAGAGAGAAAAAGAAAAGAATTGGCAAAACTTTTCTGGAAAGAAACATAATAAATACAGGTTTTGCAGGCTATGTGGTCACTCTTACAGCTACTCAACTCTGCCACTCCAGTGTGAAAGTAGCCTTAAATACTATGTCAATGAGTAGGTGTGGCTGAGTTTCAATAAAACTTTATTTACATAAGTAAGCAACAGGATAGATGTGACCCAAGGGCTATAGTTTGCCAACCTCTACACTGAATCTTTGGCCTTTATATGGTGTTCTCTCCTTAAGAGTTAGATTATAGGAGTTGAAGAACTAAGGGATGGAAGGAAGGGTGGCTTCTTTTACTGTCACTCCTGGTGGTCCTCTGGGGAATTTGCGTCTTCTATCTGCACAACTCTGCTTTACAGATTTAAAAGTCCTCATACCCGAAGAGGGGGTAATTTTATGAGGGGACACACAGAGTCCCATCACATATAAGCTATCACCTCAGGTGTCACCTGGACCTAAATGGACAAGTACGTAGGAAGAGGAGTCAGCATCCTGGCAATGAACTGAATCAGATAATTGGGAGGAGATAAGGTTGCTGTTAGTTAGAAAAAGGGTGGCTCAGTTGGTTAAGCGGCTGCCTTCGGCTCAGGTCATGATCCCAGCGTCCTGGGATGAGTCCCACATCGAGTTCCTTGCTCAGCAGGAAGCCTGCTTCTCCCTCTGCCTCTGCCTGCCTCTCTGTCTGCCTGTGCTGGCTCTCTCCCTCTCTCTCTAACTAATAAATAAATAAAATCTTAAAAAAAAAAAAGGGGGGGAGTCTATGTTTGCCTCCCAGGTGATCTACCTTGCGTACATCTTGGTTTCCCTTATCTTGTGTAATAAGTGGATAAGGGCAACAGTCACAGTCTGGGAAGGGCATGGTGTCCACAGATCCAAGGCCAGCAGAGGTGCTTACTGAAGATGAAGGGACTCTAGAGTAGATGACAGAGGAGGGAGATAGTAAGCATTAATTAACCCAAAGATTAGCTGCAGTACCATGGGCTTTATTCATGCCACCAATCTTTTTTCTGTAAATCTGACCCAGTAAAAGGGACCCATCATAACCACAAATCTAGCTCTTCCCAATCAAAATATTTACAAAGGAGTAAATCTGACCAGTATGAGGGATATATTATAGTGGATGCTGTTTTGTGAGACCTGAATCTTCCTTTATTCCTATAGCTTTTGGGAGTACTACCAGCTGACATACCTCAGCTCTTGGTCCTTTCTGTAAATTGCCTTGGGCTGCCAACCCCAAAATCACATCCCCTTCTAATGAGCAGCTTGCATTCAATAATTGGTCAAGGTTTAGCTCCCTCATTACAATGCAAAACAACTCTGAAAGGCCCCTTGGTGAAATCCTATGCAGCCTAATATTCCTTATCCAATTTGCTTCTAACCCTTCTTTCCCCCAAGTGATAATCCCAAGAGCTCTCCCTAATAAATTTCCTGCCTAATAATCTCCAATCTCAAGATGTTATTTACAGGGAATCCCACCTGCAGCAGGAGATATACATGTCTACCCAGCCCCCAAAATAATTTGATTCAAATCTGATAAATGACAAGAGTTCCCTCCTGACTGCCAGGGGCGGCCTCTCTTGGATCTGCTGGTCTGCTTTCAATGTAGTGCTCCCTGGTGGACTACCAGTTAACCGTGCTGCAACTGGGAGTGCTAGACATGATTTAATGAGCACCAGCTTTGTTCATACGTGGAGCTGTCAAAATGAAGAGCCCTTCTGGAGGCTGGCTTGCTTGATTACAGCTCCATTGATGTTCCTGGATAAACTGATTGCATCAAGGCTTGAAAGTACTTCCAAATCAGGAAACTGGTTAAGGGATATATAGCATCTCTCCATACTGCTTTTTCACAATAGTGTGTCAATCTATAATTATCTCTAAATAAAATGTTTAATAAAAAAAAAAGTCCCCTAAAATAGGATTTCCAGCCTTCCTCCTCCCCAGCCCCTGACAGAATAATGTATTTCTTTTCCTGGGAAGTGTTCTTTTGTGTTCGATGGCTATCCATCCATGATTTATCGTGACCAGATTCAGACCAGAGGCCCTGGGGCCTTGTCTATGGCTTTGATTGTCTTTCAGTTTTCCCTTGAGGAGGGTCAAGGGCCTCTTCTGCAAGAGACTTAACTGTAGATAAATCAGTTGTTTTCCAGTCATAATTCTAGAGTCTTCATATTATCTATAAGTTATTGGAGGATATTATGCAATTAACTGAGAAGTTCTAAAGGAGCTCATATTCACTCATTTTTAATATTTGCTCATATGGATCATTTATATGAATCAGACCTACTTTGAAAACATGCTGCTTTTGAGGGCCGTGCTAAAGGTATTCTATAGAATCTTCTTAGATGGACTCCCTTGAGGCTGTGTTTTAGAAAATGAAAAAAGACAATACTAAATGGAACTGAAAATGGAAGAAAAATGAACTTTTGAAGAATATATACTAGACTGCAAGATACAAAGTAGTAAACAATCCTTATAGGGGGCACATGAGGTTAGCCACCCAATTCTTAAAGTCTGTTTCCTGGCAGGAAAAGTGGGATCCGCAATGCATCAGAGTGTAGTCCAAGCACCCTGTAACTCAGTGCTGATGTACAGCATTGTAGGTCCCCAAGTGCAGGGAGGGCTTTGAAATAAACAGGTAGCATTGCCCCAGCCTCAGAAGAGCATTTCCATTGAAGAACAGCACTGTTTGCCCCAAGGTATTTAACACCCCTTTCAAGCTCAATACTGGAGGTTTATTGTTTGCATTTAAAATCTCCTTAAACCCCTGAGCTATTGTTGCTAGGAAACCGGTATTATTTGGAAGCTGCTTTACCTTCTCCCTTGCAGTCACACCCTTAATTAGGAAGAGCCATCAGATTGCGAAGTTTTAACTCACATATTTCCCACTTTGAAAGGTCATCGAGACTAAAGACCACTCTGCCAGCATTTTCTGCTTCTCTGTATTCAAAAACTGTTTGTGTAAGACTGTCGTTGTGGTCTTGATTAAACTGTCTTCATTAAAGACACCTCCTCCTCTGCCATTGCACTTAGCATTTTCTAAATCTCCTCCAAGTAGTTTTCTACTGTGAACAAAGCAGTTTCTCCCTCCCCCCAGAAAACCTCCCCACCCCACTCAGGGGAAATTGTTCATTTAGAAGAATGACTAAAGTATTACCATTTACTGTTAGCACTTTGCATAACAGAGACCTTTAAAGGATAGCTGAGTTAAATATTTTGCTGCCTTTTTTCACATTGACAAAATTTTAAGTCCACTGGACACATATTTCCAGTCTGAGGCCTTAGGACAGTTTTTTGTTGCCTTTTCTTCTTTTTAACCTCCCTTCTAAAATAATGTTATTTTCTCAAGTTGTTGGGCTGTGACGCTACCAATTTCCTGAAATGGTGTGAACATGATCTTCCAATTCAATATTCTTAAAAGGTTGGGCAGAGCTTAATAGCCTGAGAAAATAATATTAGCAAATTACGCATGTTGTCATCTATACCAGTCACACAGTTTGCAGAATCTCCGATTAGCATTTACCCGAGGCATAGAAGAAAGAGATTATAAAAACATTTAATATATTTCACCTCTCTTTATTATTAACTTGCTGAATTTCCAATAAAAGATATGTGGGAATGTGTTCCAGGGCCACACTCGTGTATGGCATGTGACGAGAAAACTGGGCAATTTGCTGGTGTTTCAGGGGATCAGAGAATAGTTCATTTATCCAACAAGTATTTGTTGACATCTAACAGGAGCTTTGCTAGTGGCCAAGGGTAAAATGAAAAAAGCAATTATTCTTCCTTGGTGAAAGGAATGCTTTCTCCAGTTAAAGGGGGAAAAAAGAGACATGTATACAAGAGCATATGAAAACTTAGGAATATATTTATTGAGGGCAAGTACTGACTATTTGCATGCCCATGCTAAATAGGAGGCTATGTAAATATCTTGTGAAGGGCCAAAGTAACTCCATTTTGAGGCAGTAGCCATTCTGTTGTTTACATTAAACTGTGAGTGTCCAGTCTGCTTATCAAGGCCCAAACTGCTCTGGCCGCTCCCTGCAACTTTAACCGCCCTGGCCCACCTGGTAATCAGTAGAGCAACAGCAACCACAACTTTCCCGCCCTGGTACAAACAACTTTCAAAAATATCCCCTGGACAAAGTAGCCAATCCCCCGTTGTTAACTGCTAGTTCTGCTTCTGTACTTCCTGCTTGCTAAAGCGCGTGCTCCCTGAGACCAATCAGGTTATGCCAAATACCCTTTTCAAATGTCAACCGATCAGTCCCACTCTACCTTGTTTGTACATGCCTATAAAAACCTTGCATTTACTCACCTCGGGGCCTCTCAGCGTCACCGCTTGCGAGTGCGCAGAGGACCGAGTTCGAACCTGCAATAAACGACCCTTGCCGCTTGGCTTTGACTCACGTCTCTGGTGGCCTCTTTGGGGAATTCTCGTGACTCCAGGCATTACACTTGCTTATCCTGGACTGCCATATATTGTATAATCATGACCTAATATAATTACTTGGGCACATAAAAAACTGAAAACTATCTTAACAAGCATTTATCTCCCTCAAATATTACCTTAAGAGCTTATATGACTTTTCCTATGAAATCAACATCACTCAAAATATTTCTGAACACTTCTTTGTAAATTGCCTTCAAAGTCTATCACTCACTTTTTGAATATCCTTTATCACGGCATATTTGCAGACTTTGAAGTTGGATTTGGGTGTGGGGAACCATTAAATGTCATTTAAATATAAGTCTGGTATACGTAATGGGTGATCCTTCAGTATGGCTTCATTATAAAATTAATATGTGATTCTTAAGTAATAATGCTAAAGGGTTTTCTATATCCTAAAAAGCAATCTCTCCAATAAAAAAAGAATAATAAAAATATTTTTCCAATTGACAACATTGTTTAAATAAGTACATGTCCTTTAAGAAATCAGCATTTTTATGCATGTATCAACCGTGCCTTGCTGACCAACTATATTTCATCTCCTTAGAGACTCACTAATTTTAAAATGGTAGTATTTTTCACTTTGTTCTGGCTATTAGGAAGCTCACAGTCAAATTAATGGCTGCTCATTCTTGTTATCTGTTTCTATGGTAGTGCAGTATGTAAGTTTCAGAAATTATTTCAAATCTCTCTGAAAAAAATTTGGGTATACGAGACCAGTGCTCTAACCTCTGAGCTATGGAGCCAAAGTTGGGTATACATATCTATAGTCTTCTTCATTTCAATGCTTTTTCTTTAGAGATACATTTCATAATCATTTATATATAGTTAGACATGTTTCTTTTAAGCAAATAATGTAGGAAAGAAAGCATAATTAGGAGATTGTTCAGGGAAAGATCAGTGGAAAGGTTAAAGAGGTTATGCATTCCATCAAGTCTATCTTAATAGTAAATGACTGTAATGCCTTTGGGTTTTATAACAAATTTGCTAAAAATCTAGCATAGTATTAAATAATAACAACAGATTGGTTTGCTAAATTCTAGAGATTGATAGTGAACAAGCTATATATATTTCCTAATTTCCAGAACATGATTATGTCCTGGAAGTCATATGTGCTATTTCATATACTTCATGAGTAAGAGATGATTTAAAAGCTTTGTTTCCAAAATGAGAAAAAAAAATATATATGTACACACTTTGATATACACACATGCATACTTTTTTTTTTGTTTATTTTTTGTTTTTCTTTTTAGAGAGGGAGAGAGAAAGAGGAGAGGGGTGGGACAGAGGGAGAGGGAGAGAGAGAGTCTTAAGCAGGCTCCACTCCCAGCACAGAGCCCAAAGTGGAGCCTGATGTAGGGTTCTACATCACAACCCTGAGATAATGATCTGAGCTGAAATCAAGAGCCAGATGCTTACCAAACTGAGCCACCCAGGCACCCCTGCATACATGTTTAATCAAGAGTGCAAACCATCAACCGATTTGGCACAAAGAAATGGGGCTTAGTCTCCTTGAACTTCTATAAATCATTGGTGTTTACACCTAAATTAGTGAAGTGCCTTGTTGTCTATGGCAATATATATGATAGTAATGTATTTGAAAATATCTTCAAAATTCAGAAAATAAGTTGCTTCAAGATTCAGAAAATAGCTCCAAATTCAAAAAGCAATATTTAAGATCCATCTCCATCCTATTTACGAAGATCATGTTGTTTGCTGGTGGCATTAGACATTTGAATGCTCAAACATGTCAAGTTTGTGTAAGACATTTTCATCAATTGACCCAGCTACCCTAGGATCTTGGGTATTAAAACTCATTACACATAATGGCATGAAGATAAATTCTCCCTTACTTTCTGTATTCCCTGTGGTGGTTAACAGCATGGACCTTGGAGTCAAATAGATCTGTGTTCATTATTTAAGAAGTTATAAAATTTTTTTGTTTAATTTCTTTACCATAAGACATAATTACACTTATATCATAGATTTGTTTTGAAAATTATAGATATATAAATTGCTTAGCTGAGTAGGTTATTAATAAACATTAACTGGGGTGCCTAGGTGGCTCAGAGGGTTAAGTCTCTGCCTTCCGCTCAGGTCATGATCTCAGGGTCCTCGGATCGAGCCCTGCATCTGGCTCTCTGCTTGGCAGGGAGCCTGCTTACCCCTCTCTCTCTGCCTGCCTCTCTGCCTACGTGTGATCTCTGTCAAATTAAAAAAAAAAATCTTAAAAAAAAATAAACATTAACTAATAGTAATAGTAGTTTTAGTAGTAGTAGTAATAAAAATAGTAGTGATTATAGTAATTATTTAAGAAAATGGAGGATTACATATTATATATTAAAATGCAAATATTAAAAATGTAAATATTAAATAATGTTTCTTATATATAAATGCTATGGGTCTTTTGCTTCTATGAAACATATTTAATAATTTGCTTTATGGGTTAAGATTATAAGGCACATGTGTACAGGGAAATGAAATGGAAAGCCAGTAGAAATAAGGTTTTAGTACTTTTTATGATGTTAACTCCATACCACTTCTGAGATAGTAAAAATTGTTTGAGCACCCCAAACATCCCTCCTGATCATATCTCCATATCCTCTTCCCCGATCTCCTTAGCTAAGAGAACTTTGGGTATGGTCAGGAAAAGGGGGTTTGGAAAAAGAGAGGTGGGTGGTGTGGAAGTGGAGAGCTAACATAGACAACTCTTACACCTCTTTTTGGGCAAATAGGAAAAGTAAACCTACATGTCCTTTCATTTAATCCCGTTCATGTGGCCAGTTTCTGCAAAGGGTTGTTAGCAGAAGTGGTCTGTGTCACTTGCAGGACATGGCATTAAATTGCTAGGGTGAGACCTCTAACACTGTCTTCCTTGTTTTGTGATCAAGGAGGCAAAGTATTCCAGACGGTGCAGCTGTGGGATGGTGGACCCCCTTACTTCAAGTAGACTTGTTATTTTGGAGATTTTCCTGTGAAGAATAAATTAGTCTTTGTTGTATTACGCCATAACACCTAGCATATCCTGATTAAATATAGGTGGGTATAAATTATTTCAATTTTTTCTCTCTCTCTATTATTATTCTTAGTATTTCCTGCAGGGAGGGAAAAAAAGGAAGTTTCAAGGAAATACTTAATTGTTATAAAAAAGAGCTCAGTTTTCTACTTTACAAAGATAAAGGGAAATAACCAGAAAAAAAAAAAAACAACTTTATGAAAACATATAGGCTTGTTAAACGTATGAGATTCTCCCTCCATGTAGATTATGATTCTCCATAAAGCATACTTTTATATTAGTAAATACAGGCTTACAGTCTTTTATCTGCTATAAACAATCTTGAATTCTATTAGACAATGTCCATTTGATATGAATTTTTTTCAACCAGCAAGAGAAATCCTGAAGGACTTTAAAAACAAACAAACAAAAAACAAGGAGGTCTTCTGTATGCTGCAAAGTGGGAAATAAGCAAGTAAAAGAGGAGGAGAGGATTACAGCCCTTCCCCAAGTTTGAAAGGAGAGGTGGCCTGGCTCATAGTTCAAAAATCTTTTGTGTGCTATACAACCTTTCTGTTCAAGCTTCTTGTCTCTTTTTGTTCTGTATCTAAGAAGTTTAAGAAGATTAAATCCCTAAGGAAATCTGAAAAAAATCTATTGTGGTTTATTTAGAAAAACCCTAGCCTATCCAAAGCCTACTAATGATAAAAATTTGTGAAATTCTTGG
Source organism: Taxidea taxus jeffersonii (assembly GCA_003697995.1). Classification (NCBI taxonomy): domain Eukaryota; kingdom Metazoa; phylum Chordata; class Mammalia; order Carnivora; family Mustelidae; genus Taxidea; species Taxidea taxus. The sequence continues at coordinate 304,600 of ML105555.1, read as the reverse complement.
GAAATTTAGAAACGTAGAACAGCATTAGGTGGGAGAATTTAGGAGACAGGAAACCCAGAATCAGGGATACAAGACTAACCCAATGACATTGCATTTGGACCATCTCACCAAAATGGCAGTTTGGTCAGTGTGCACAGATTTCACCACTGTCAAGCAAACATTTTTCCCCTCATTAGCTACCACTATACTGCAACTAGAATAAGGCAAGAGATTGGGCCCTTAGCCCACTCAATCTTATCCAACAGATTCAGCAAAAAAGTAAGCAGGATGTGCATAATTCTCAAAAGTTACGTGCTAGAGGTTTACTTTCATGTTAGATCTTTAGGAAGAGTATGGACATTTTCTTTAAAAATTAAACTAATCTGAAAAATTTCCTCCACACAACTTTATGTGTATAGACCAATCCGATGAAGAATATGTCCTCCAGACCAATGCCTAAAGGCCCAGGAACTCACAATAGTCTTGGGCACAAACACTAAACTTCCTACTTTCCATGACCCATGGCCCCCTGACAATACCTGCATTCTATTTCAGTTCTGGATCATATCAGTGAGAGGGGTCACCTCATAGAAAAAAATCAGTTAAACCCTTCTTTCTCTAAATGTGGCAGAGAAGACTCTAAATTGTCGAAATGTGGTAGAAGACAGGTATGCATGACAAAGAGCTCTTTATAGCAATAAAGCAACAGATCTGTGGTGTGTGTGTGTGTACATGTGTGCATGTGTGTCTGCTCCATAATTCTGAGTTGTGATTTATCCCTGAGATTGTTCATATTCCTAAGAACACAGTGCAGTACTGAAGGATGCCTAAATTAAGATACACAGAAACAAAACATGATGAAAGTAATTATCTTTAATGATGGAAAAAGATGTTTAATGTCCATATCATTTTTCACACAGCTGGGGCAATTGGTATTCTAGGGGAAATGATGCTGAAGGTGTAGATATGCAAGGGAACAAGGAAATGAAATCATACTGGTGTGGCATGGGGAGGGGGAGCAGAGGTAGGAATTGTCAGCATTTTTGCTGTTTACTCTGACCATCCTTTATATTATCTCTGTCTGTGTGTAGCTTTCAGAAGCTTCTTGTTCTCGTTTGCTACAGTGAGTTCAGAAAGACCTAGACAGGGAAAAGCCTTGGAAGTTCTTAAGAGAGAAGCTTTGACACAAGTAACCTTTGGGGTTGAACTCAGTAATCCTGACACACATTACATCTTTCTGTCAAGAATATCTTTCCTTTATTCATTGGAGTTTATAGTAAGCTTGGCTGGCAAATCTGGGGCAGATCTGAGCAAATTCTAAGGGAGCTCCATTGTTCCTATTTGTATGAAGAGAGGAACGTATAAGAGAATCACTTTTTCTTTACCCCCTTCCCTCACCTGTGAAAAAACTTTGATAATGTGGAACCCTGCCTGATTCCTCTAGCACTGTGGCTGTACTTACCCTCCCAACCCCATTTTTTTCCAGCCCCTATGAATATATCCTTTTTTAAAATTAAAGTTTCCTGCAAAATCAGGAAATTCTTAGTATGGGATGGTGGCAGCTTGCACTCACTACTTGGGATAACTTACCACTATCTTCACAATCATAGTGCCAGGAGTCATGAATGGGAAGCAAATCTCCTCCCTGTCTCAAGAGGTATCTTGACACATCTGTTTTAAACTGTAGGTTGGACTCAGCTTTATGGTTCCTGGAGCCTAGAGTCCTGGTACCTAGTAACATGAAATGACTTAAGTCTAGCGACTCCGGCTGCCCTTTGTTTTTCCTGATCAAGGCAGTTGACCTCACCCCAGGCTGTATATACTTCCCAGTGCTTGATTTTCTCTCAAAATGGCCATGTACTGGGAGAATGGATAAAATAAAGGGGATTAAGAGCACACTTACTTTGATGAGCACTAAGGAATATGTAGAATTGTTGAATAATCATAGTCACCCCAAAACTAAAGTAACATTGCTTGTTAATTATACTTCTATAATTTAAAAAAATGGCCATAGACCTGACAGGCAGCCAGTTAGACAATAAAAGTATCTTAGCGATGTCAAATCTTACCACAATCCTTACAAATTCTTATGTGTCTATTTTTCCTTTCTTCCTTCCTTCCTTTCTTTCTTTTTTTCTTTATTTCCTTCTTTCTTTCTTCTTTTTAATCCTAGAGTGTTGCTGCTAGTTTCTTAACTAAAAAATAAGCTCAGAACACTTACGAGGTGCTAAAAACACATATATATATATATGAAATAAATTATTGATGGACTTTCAGGTTGTGTTCCTGTGTTCCTAGTAAATGATAGGGTACCTGTGGACCATAGTTGAGCAGTGCAGCACAAGGTTGAGGAACAGGCATACAAAACTCAATCCAGGGGCGCCTGGGTGGCTCAGTGGGTTGAGGCCTTTGCCTTCGGCTCGGGTCATGGTCCCGGGGTCCTGGAATCGAGCCCCGAATTGGGCTCTCTGCTCAGTGGGGAGCCTGCTTCCTCCTCTCTCTCTGCCTGCCTCTCTGCCTGCTTGTGATTTCTGTCTATTAAATTAAAAAAAAAAACAAACAAAAAAAACCTCAATCCATGATCTTGCCATTAGGACTACAAGATCCCCCGTAACAAGATAAAGTCTTGATGAAAAAAATTCTACTTTTTACTGATACTGCTGTCAGATGCACCCGAAGTATTCTCATTCCTGAGACACTATGAAATGCCATTAACAAAACCTCCTGAGGTTCCCAAACCCTACTTGAGTAAAACCCCTGCCATGAAGTCATATGTTCACAGAAACTGGTATAATCACAGGAGGTCAAAGTGTTCTATTTTGCAGCTGAAATCCAAAATGAGCTGGATAATTTTATGACCAGCAATAAAACTAGTAGTTATGAGAGCTAAAATAAAAAAGCTAATCAGATCTCATGTTTCAGGACATAAACGTCACCATGAACATTATCAAGATTTCCCCCCCTCCTTAAGTGGAAATGCAATATGTTATAGAGGATTTTCACTTTTTAGGCATCTTTGCCACATGTTTGTTCCTGGGAAAATTTGATTTAGCATGCATTTATTAGGTACCTACTGTGAACAAAGCACCATCCTAGGCAAGATTTCCATAGGGTTGAGAGACTTGCAAAATAGAATTAGGCATAATCTAGTTGCAAAGGGAGATGTGTGTGACTGGAGCCTACTCCAGTGACTCCAGGGCACCAAGAGTCATAGGATTCCCAGGAATTAATTTTGCAAAAGACACCTAGTATTCTTTGGGGCAACTGTAAAGGGGATATTATGACCAGGAGTTAGTTCTCTTCAAATATTTGTGGGACATAAGAAATAACATGGAGGACATGGGGAGATGGAGAGGAGAAGGGAGTTGGGGAAATTGGAGGGGGAGATGAACCATGAGAGACTATGGACTCTGAGAAACAAACTGAGGGTTTTGGAGGGGAGGGGGATGGGAGGTTGGATGAGCCTGGTGGTGAGTATTATGGAGGGCACATATTGCATGGAGCACTGGGTGTGGTGCATAAGCAATGAATTCTGGAACACTGAAAAGAAATTAAAAAAAGAAATAATTAATTAATTTTTAAAAATCCTTACCCAGGGTGTCCCACAACCCTAGAAAGCGTTCCCTGTGACTACTGTCAATGTCAGGGACTATCTTTTTTTTTTTTTTTTTAAGATTTTACTCATTTATTTGACAGACAGAGATCACAAGTAGGCAGAGAGGCAGCAGAGAGAGAGAGGGAAGCAGGCTCCCTGCTGAGCAGAGAGTCCGATGCGGGGCTCCATCCCAGGACCTTGGGATCATGACCTGAGCCAAAGGCAGGGGTCCAACCCACTGAGCCACCCAGGTGCCCAATGTTAGGGACTATCTAAGGGACGAGACTGGAGAGCAGAAGAATGTTAGAAGAAAACAAATTTGGGGCGCCTGGGTGGCTCAGTGAGTTAAAGCTTCTGCCTTTGGCTCAGGTCATGATCTCAGGGTCCTGGGATTGAGCCCTGCTTTGGGCTCTCTGCTCAGCAGGGATCCTGCTTCTGCCTACTTGTGATCTCTCTCTCTCTGTCAAATAAATAAAATCTTAAAAAAAAAAAAAAAGGAAAAGAAAAGAAAACAAATTTACTTTAGCCTGGTATGATTTTCTTATCTAAGGAGCTTACATTAAAAACAAACAAACAAAAACAAAACAAAACAAAACAAAAATCTCTCTTTAGGAAATTTTTAAAAATCCAGAATTTCTTTAAAGGCAAGTCCATCTCTTTGAAAGCTCTGTCATATTTGGGAGACAGTTTTATTTTTCCTATGGCAGAAAGAGCCTTTATTCTGAATGGGAGTCTATCCACAGTGCTGAAGAGTGGAAAAGAAAAGTGATGTCAGGAGGCTTAGAGCACTTAGTAGAAGAGGAGAAATAAAGCATAAACAAGGTCAAATTCTACATGCCAAGGGGACCCCTGATAGTGGGATCCTGGTATCTAGTTACTTCTGCTACTTGCAGGGAGACAGGAAATTGTGGTCAATTCTATTTTCAGAGTGGTAGTAAAGCAGTTAACCAGGAGACATTTTCTAGACTTGAATGGCAAGTAGGAATTCTAAAAGAGTGGGGCGGGGCCTTACACAAAGCTAGAATAGCCTAAGCTTCAGGTGAAAACAAAGAACTGCCATATGAAACAGAATAAAATAGGCACTATATGATCAAAGGACAAAGAATGGGCAGTGGAATTTCAGAAAAATAAGCAGATAATTATGAATGAAAGGGTTATGGAAAATGTGTAGAGATAAGATAGTATTTTAACAGACATTTAAAGACAAATAGGATTTCAAGTGAGGGAAGAGGCATTATGGGGTGAGGCATTCCAGGATAAAGAGATAGTGGAAACCACAAAAGAAAATAATAAACTGTTCCTATTTTTCAGTGAAGGACTAATACTACAGCGAAATTGTACTATCATGCTCTTTGTTGGAGAAGATGAGACTGGAAAGTTAATCTCAGGTATGTAATTTCTTCAGGAGATAACAGGGAACCTATAAACAGAGGATGGCCATGGACTGGAGTATTGTTAAGGATATAAATCTATAAGCCAGCATTGTGAATGTTGATAGCATCAAAGACAAGAAACAGATTATTCCCCTTCTCTGGGAAATTATTTCCTCTTTCTTTGCTTAATTAGAGAAGGGGCTTACCACTAGGTTCTGGTTTAGACATTCAATTATTCCAGGAAGCCTTCATGATCTTCAAGCCTGGATTTGGACTAAACTGTAAATATTGACTTATTTGTCAGTATCTGCCTCAACCTATCAACTCCATTAAAACAGGTAGTTTGTCTACCTTATTCTTCATTTACCATTTTCTTTCAAGTGCCTGGCCCCCCATAGATATGTAATCCACATTTATTAGAGAAGTAAATGAAAAAAAAAGTGTGACTACTTTGAATAAATCAGTTGGAAGACAAGGGCATCAAAATAGTGACGGTAGGGATGAAAATCATGGGAAACATATGGAAAATACAATCCAAACAATTGGAGGCATGAGAGATGTGGAAAGGGCACTATGGATTGAAAGTGTCTCTGGTGTGTCCCACCCAGAGGTCTGGTAGGAGGGTGATGCTGTCCTACAATGATGCAGTCAGAGTTTTAGTTTCTCTCACATAGAATCTTTTCCTTGTCAAAACTTTCACTTGAGGTGTTTGGAGATCTCTTGTTAACTTTAGAAATGTGTTCGTGGTCCTCCCCTATATATACCCTGAAGGTTGATTCCTGGGATGAGAAGATGTAGGAAATTGGTGCTAACTAAATATGGTCTGATACTCCTCTTGGGAGTAATTCCTTATCATGCCACCATTCTGATAGACAGAGAAGCCAGATTTGGGATGTTTAGTTGACACTTTAGGCATCTGCCACCAGGAAAAATTATCACTGTAATCCTTCTCCATATTCAAACAACGTATCTGAGAAAAGTGTACATTTTTATTGGATAGTTTCCTAGAATAAAATGGTTCAAGTCTATGAAAGTCTGTAACATTGACACTCTAGTGAGAGAATAATCCACAGAGATTCTCATTGTATGACACACAAAAAGTGGCTGCATTGTCAAATATCGTGCTTGAGCTGGAGTGAAATCTTCCATATAAAGGTAGCTGTTCTGAAGCAGATGATTTAAATGGATTATTATATAATGTAATATGTTTCAATATGTATATTGTAATCAAAATTCATTGTTTTAAGAAAGAAAAAAAATAAAATTCAAAGTCTTCTTTGAAAAAGAAAGTTAATTTTCATTGAAAAAACATCTGCCTAATTTGGTAGCCAAATATCAGAATGAAAAAAAGAAAATTCTCAAAGCTGTGATTCAAAACCTGAAATAATTAAATTCTTAATTTAGAATGGAATTATTATAACTGGTCATATTTTTCTGCACATTAATCTAAAAGAATTTTGTATTTGGATTATTTAGCCATTGAATATGCACCTGCTTCTCAGATTGGCAGGGCAACAATTTACTGTGAAGAATCAGTTGTTTTGAATGGCTAATTGGTTACAGGTGCAATGAATTAGCCATCTGCCTTAGAGACTGACTCAACTAAGGGAAGGAAAATCCTTTTCTGTCACTTTGGGAGCACATCAGTGAGCTGTGATTCTAACTTGGAATTTGTGGATCCTATGTAGGATGAGGTGAGTGGGAGGAAAAGAAAACTAGTTTAGTGGTTAAGCAGAAGACTATTATAGAGTCATATGTGAGACTAGTTTATTAACTTTTTAATCAATTATCTAATTCTCTTTTGACATAAACCTCCAACCATCTCAAAATATAAAATATTTGAAATATATCCAGAAGAGAGAATAATAACCCCATCAGTGGATTTACACCAGTGCATCTGATGTTATCTTGGCTTGGGTTTTTATTTTCTAGCTGTTCTCTCTTGGTTCAGGTCTAACGTTAGACATATTCTGAAAGTTTATAATATTAATCTATTGATGTGCCACAATACTTGAAATCTTTTTAATCAGGTGACTTTCTGATTGCTCTGCTAAGGTGAGACATACCATTTCTAAATGGGCAACGACAACAATAAAGGATAGTCACAATCCTCTGACTCCAAGAAGACAAAAATGTAGCTCTTGAGAACTAGGAAATGGCCACCTGCACTGGACGACTAGGTGGGAAATACTATTAGGTAATTTCGTCTGACTGTACCTCTTTGTCTTCGAGTAGATACTTTATTTTTCTTCCCCATACCTAACTAAATCATGTTTTATATGTTGTTTAGTTTACTGTGTCTAACTTTTAATAACCTTAAATAATTAAGAGTTCCATTTGGCTTAACATGTTTCCTCAATTAGCTGTTCAAGATTCCAGAGTCCTATAGTCTAATCTGATTAGTGATTTTTCTAAAAGTCCCTCTTTTGCCCACCCACGTTTATCTTGGGGAATTGATAAAATGGAAATTAGCTTTTCCTCACAAAATTATGTGGAATCTTTCAGAAACACAACTTCCCTTCTAGTTGGTCTTGTAATATATCCTAATGTTTGATTGATTTGGTTAAACAAATTAATAGTTTTGCTATCTTTAATTATCTGTAGCAAAACGCAATCATTTGTGCTTATGTGTTTGCCCTTATAAAACAATATGACCTTCTGTCATCACTGAGAAGAGCAATCAAAGTAGCCAAGCAGGGAGGACTCTATTACATCAATTTAGGTATTAAGAATATGTGAGAAAGAATGGGAATTTTAGGCATGAATTATTGTGTTCCCAAAGTGTCTCATTTTTTTATAAAATATTTCATAATACAAACTGAATATTTGGGGAGAATATTATTTTCAAGGTTCCAGTTAAGGATTAAGGATTAACTTTTAAAAAAAAGATTTCCCATAAAATAAGTTGGAAATTGAATAAATGAAGTACAATATTATTCCAGTTTTCTGTACCCTGTCAAAATGTCATAAAATGAGAATTTTTTTCAATAGAATGCCATTTTAATTTCCTTTTATTTTTTAAAATTTTTAAAAAAGATTTTGTTTATTTATTTGAGAGAGAGGGAGAGAGGGTGTGTGCGTGTGCACGAGTGGGGAGAGGAACAAGCAGACAAAGTAGACTCTCCATGGAGTGGGGGATCAGTCCCAGAACCCTGGGATCATGACCAGAGCCAAAGGCAGACACTTCATTGAGTAAACCGCCCAGGCACCCTTTAATTTCCTTTATTCATAAACAAAGATAAATTTCTGAATTTTACATTCTCTTTGAACCTATGTACAATTTTATTGTAATGAAATCTTTGTACCAGAATGAAATATTTGTGACAAAAGTTCACCCCCTTGAAATACTATCCAATAAAGCGACATTCCATCTGATCAAAAAATGTAGTCTGGGAGTTTCTTAAGATCATTTATACAGACATGGTTTACATAAATCTACAGATTGTTCTATAAATAATTTGTGTCATTAATTAGCACTATAGAAGTAATGTTTTCTCACCTTCAAATGAATATATAATATCTTTTCTATCTTGTCAAATGAAAAAGTTACCAAATAGTTATCAAATGCTATCAAATTGAATTTTGTTTGTTTCTGAATGCATACAAAGGCTCAAGTTGATGTTTTCTGCTAACAGGGTGGTGTACCTTGTGGTATATCTCCACTCTATTTCTTCCCTTCATTCCCTTTCAGTGCTGTCCTTTGTAAATCTGTGCCAAAGAATATCCTTGTGTCACAGAAGCTGTGTTTACAGGGGTTACTAATGATAGAATTGAGAATTGCATATCTTATCTAAAATACCTGTGCTATCATCAGAGCTGGAGGTCATTTTAGAAATTCTCTTCCAAACTACTAATTGTTCAAACATTTTGTAGCCACAGGACTCTTTCAGATGCACATGTAAGATGCAGTAGAAAAATGCAGTAGGCTTCCAGATGATGAAGGGTGAAGCACTGGATCCATTTTTTTATTACTTCCTTTGTTGTGTCTGCAGTCCTGAGTGTTGTGAGTAAGAGAGTCCCTTTTGAACCACGTTTTTTTTTCTTGCCAGGAAACTAAGGCATGGAGAAATCATACAGCTTATCTAAAGGCAACCAGTTGTTAAGAAAACCAGAATGACGGGGTGCCTGGGTGGCTCAGTGGGTTAAAGCCTCTCTTTTGGCTCAGGTCATGATCCCAGGGTCCTGGGATCGAGCCCCCCCCATCAGGCTGTCTGCTCAGCGGGGAGCCTGCTTCCCTCTCTGTCTCTGCCTGCCTCTCTGCCTACTTGTGATCTCTCTCCCTCAAATAAATAAATAAGAAAAAAAAAGAAAAAAAAAAGAAAACCAGAATGAAAAGTTCTCTTGAATTCTAATCTAGTTTTTCTTTACTGTTCAAATATTAATTTTAATATTTGAATTATCCATATAGTTGCTTTTTATCAATTAAAATGCCCTGGGTCACTTATCCCTTCATCTGACCTAGCCTATGTATATGAATATACTGTGCCAACTCCTTCCTAGATCCCCCCCCCTTCTCTGAGCTCAAGATAACCTTAAATCCCAGTACCTAGGACTTTCAATCTCTTAGGACAGTTGACTATGCCAAATGCTTAGCACGGGGCCAATAGATAGGCTCTGGGCTACTGATGATTTCATTAAGTCTTTCCCAATATATTTATTTACACAATTTCAACTGGAAAAAAATGCACTGAAATGAAACATCTCATTTCCAGTACTGGCCTGAGGCAAAACGAGACAATGATACATATCCCCAATTTAGACGAGATGAAACTAGCTACATTTCAAATAGAGAATTCACATTGTGAGTTTGAAACCAAGTTAACCTGAAAGGAGACACTTTCTCCCTGTATATCCGTGCACAGCTTCAATTGATGGCATTATGAACTGTGTATCTGAACCAAAGACCCCAATTTTTCTAAAGAAATGTCAAAACTGGCAAATTAACTCGAACATGGCCTTAGAGTTTCCTCCTCTGTTGTCCTGTAGTGGTGGTCTCTGGCATTCGCTGGTGGCAAACATATGAAAAAGTGTTTTGTTGAATTATCTTGATTGCCATATTGATCATTTTTTGGTGTGCTTTTGTTCTTAAGCACAGTAGGGAAAGAAAGCAGTCAAGCAAGCTTTCACTTTGACCAAAATTAAAAAGGAATAAAAAAAAAAGAGAGAGAGAGAGATTTTTAGGACAAAGAAACAATTGGTTCCAGTTAAAAATCAGTTAAGGAAATTTTTCAATATGGAAAGACAGCTTTTGTTTTGTAGTGAAAATTTTGCCAGTTAGTCACAAATGAACTTGAGCACATTTCCTTGATAATCACGAAGGATGATGGCCAAATGGATCAGCCACACCTATTTTTTAGTTTGTCCTACGGCAGTGGGTCTTTTCTCTACCTACTGCATTCCAAGTAGTTACAAATTAAGTTGTTGATAATGGATCAACATTGCGAAGGAAAGTTTCACAAGCTATGTGATTAGATTATGTGATTGAGTTTTAGCTATTGTGTGTTACTACAGAAGTTCAGAGGCTAAGCTTCTATTTCAGCTTGTACTTGTCTTCTGCTAAGGTATGTTCTTTCCCCCTTCCGTCTCTCTTCAGCATCCTGGTTAGATCTCCAAATTTCCAAATCAGGTTCCATTATTCAAGACTCACTATAAATTTCAAATACTAGGTTGATTTTTTGGTTTTCATGTTCTCCATGTCTGCTCATGGTTTTATATAAGAAAAGTCATTTCTTGTTTTTTATGTACAGTGATATTAATATTTCTTTACTATGCAGTATTCTTATAGTTAACAGCATGCTCTTTTATAACACCTCATTAGAAATATTTATACTCTGAAACATTATTTTTTGAATTGTTAGATGTAAATCATTTATACTGCAATACTTTATGGGAGAAGCATATGCTGAATTTTAAGGGTGTTTTAGTCTGCAATCCAAAACTGTGAATGCACACATATAAAACTATGAGATGGCTAATGAAATGTCCCATCAAATGTAAGCTGGCTATATAAGAGTCTATCTTATCTATTTATCTATCAATTTATCTAAAAAATATATATATATAAAATAGAAAAATATATATAAAATAACAATGAAAAGATTATAGTTAATCATCAAATAATAATGTTATCCAACCTCCAAATGGTATCCATGTAGATGGTACAGAGATAATTGAAGTTTTGAAAACAATTACTCTGGTTAACAATTATTCAGTAAGCATCAAAACGAGAATCAACTAGGGAGCAGCTTGACCCCACCCTGGACCTCAAGACTCCAACTTTCCAGGAATGGATAATGACTTGCTGTTTAAAGGAGCTATTCAGGTGACTCTAACACTGACATTATTCTAGAGAGATTTTCTACAGGAAAAAGTAAAGTGTTATGCTATCCTTGCTGTTTGCTCTTGGACACTTCCATGATTTTCTGCTTTAAAAATCATGTCTGGGGGCACCTAGGTGGCTTAGTCGGTTAAGCCTCCAACTGTTGATTTCCTCAGGGTCATGGGATCTAGCCCTGCATTGGGCTCTGTGCTAGGTGGGGAATTTGCTTCTCTTTCTCCCTCTTTCTCTCCCTCTCCTTTTTCCCTTCTTCTGCCCTAAAATAAACAAATAAATCTTAAAAAAAATTGTATCTGGTTGTGGATTTTTGGTATAAGCCTCTAAGTTTTGGAGGAAGAGAGCTGAATTGACTTTATTTCTGCTTACTTATTTTTTATGATAGACCATTAGCAATGTTGGCACTATTTCCTATGGAAGGACCATCTGGTTCTCCTCAGGAGACAGGCCTGAAAGGTAAACAGTTTAAAGTCAGGATATATATTTGCTGAAGTGTGTAAGATATTAGTATAATACTAGCCTCTGAGATGACTTACATATTTTGATACCTTGAATTTAGACTGCAAATAAAAGTACCTTATTTCCTTATACTTTTTCCATTATCTACTTTATACTTTTTCTTAATTTTGTAGAATATATTTAGTAGAATTATAAAGTAATGATTCATTTAAGAAGTGAGTATCTTATTTATATTTGCATTTTGATATTAGATAGAAATTTGCCTAAAATATAAAGAAAAGTGAAAGTCTAGGAAATCAACCAAAGGTTGAGAATTCCTTCAGACTTTAAAAGTGGATATATATATGGGTGCTCTGGTGGCTTAGTTGGTTAAGTGATTGACTCTTGATTTCAGCTCAGGTCATGATCTCAGGGTTATGAAATCAAGCCCCAAGTCAGGTTCTATGCTCAGCACAGAGTCTGCTTGAGATTCTCTCTCTCCCTCTTCTATACCCCTGCCCTTGCTTGTGCTCTCTAAATAAGTAAATGAAATCTTTTTAACCCACTGAGACACCCAGGTGCTCCTAAATGAAATCTTTTTAAAAAGTGGATATATATACCCCTTTTGTTTCCCTGTCCATAAAATGGATTCCTTCCTCAAAGTATTGCTGTAAGCAATATATTTTTTGATATGAATAAAGATTCTAGAATAGTACTTGACATAGCATACATTAAGTAAGGTATCAGTATTCAGTTCATCTTCCAAAGTAGAACTTAACAATTATATTGAGAAAATTATATAGCACAGAAAATGGCTGGGATGGCAGAAGGTAACCTTGGCATCACACCTGAACCAGAAAAGTCTAGAAGGTTAAGACTGCCTGATGTCTAGCTGTTCTCATGATTGATCAAGGAGAAGGCTGGCATTAGGAAAAGTCTGCTTTCCCCAAGGTGTTTAAGGACAAAGGCTAAATAAATCTTGTTCATCATGTGGTCTTAAAGGAACTTAGTCCAAAGAGGGTTGGTCACTTGGTAGAAAGTTGGCTCCAAAGATTTTGGTGTAAGTGCTCAAAACCAGGGTGGTGAGAGAATATTTATAAATATTTATAAAAGATAAGCTGAAGGAGACATTATCTGAATTTAGGAAACCAGGTCTTATTCCAGGGTGGGGTTGGGGGGTTGCGTGGGAGTGGGGACTAAGTTTAAACATTTTTCAAGCCTATAGTTCAGATATAAATACCTATTATGTTCTAGGAAGATCAAAATCAAGAATCCATTTTTCTTGGTCGAATGTCATCTCTTCTTCCTCTTACAACTCCTTCCTTTTTCCTGCCTTTTTTCTTTTCTTTTCTTTTCTTTTTAAACCCCTGGGAAGCTAGCAGCAGCTTATTTAATGGAGTGGAGTAGTAGAGATTGGCAGAAGAGCAGAGAAGTCAACCATATACTCTTGTGCCACCAAAGCCTTTGCAAGGTTCACATGGGTCAGAACTGAGAGTTTTTCATTATACCCAGAATGAAAGTCTACTGACTGAAATGTTATCCTTTTACAGTGGCAGAGGTCGGAGAACTTTTTTCTCTACTTCCCTTTGCAGCAAAACTCAGAAGGGCTGTCAGTATCTGCCCGATAATGCTTTTTTAAATCCCACACCAGCTGGACTTTCACCCACATTATTCCACACAAATTGCTTCATCAAGGTCATAGATTACTTCCCAAACATTGACAAATCCAGTGGTTTCATCTCCAGTCTCATCTTTATTGATACAAAGCCATCATATGACATACCACCTTTCTCCTTTGTACATTTTCTTCATTTGCTTTCTAGAATCCCATCTCTTCAGGTTTTCTTCCTACAACACTAGCTATTTCTTCTTAGTCTCTCTAGCTTTCCCAAATTACCTCTAAATTCTGAAGTGCTTTGGGGTTTGGTCCTTGGACTTACCTTACCAACTATATTCACTTTTTAGGAGAGTTTATCTAGTCCCAAAGCCTTAAATATAACTTATATGTGCAGTTGATTCCTATACTATCCTAGACCACTCATCAGAACCCCACATGTACTTTATTGTATATTCATCTTATTCACATAGATGTTCGTTGGCTTCTCACACAAACTTAACTCTTGATCTCAATCTGCCCACCAGACCTGTATCTAACTTGGTCTTCTTCCATCTCCATGTACAACAACAACAATCCTCCAGGTGCTCAGGTCAGGAAACTCTGAAGTTGTTCTGGATTTGTTCTTCTGACATCCTACATCCAGTTCATTAGGAAATCATGTTGGCTCTACCTGTAAATAGTATCAGGAATCTGACTACTGCCCAATACACCCATCACTGACATGTTCAGCTAAGTTGCCTCATTTCTCACCTGTACTCATTCAAAAGCCTTTTAATGATAGTCTCCTTGTTTTCATTCTTACCCAGTACTGTCCATTTTTCAACATAGTAGCTGAGGTAGATCCTATTAAATTAAAAGTCAGATCATATCATCCTTCTGCTCAGAACTGTCCCACTGCTTCCTTTTTCTTTCATAGAAAAGTCCAAATTTTTCAACATGACACACAATACCCTAATGATCTGGCTCTGATGTCTTTTCAATGTTGTTTGCCTCTACTCTGTCAATTATTGGCTTCCTAACTTCCTATGTTCCAAGAACACATAGAACTTGCTCCTCCCATAAAGATTTGCATTTGCAGTTCCTTGGGTAAGTTCAGAGGTAACTTCTCAGATAGCCCACATAAAATCAACCTCACATTCAAGTCAATCTTTATTCCCATTTCTCTAGGTCACTTATTACCAACATATTATAAAACTTAAAAAAACTGTTTATGTTTCATGTTTTGTTTCTTGCTGTTTCACCTACACCTGGCAAATGAGAGATGCTCAAAAGATATTTAAATAAATGAATTAATGAGAATAATCGGAACAATCATGGGACCTGTCAGAGAGCTCATGGAGAGGAAAGGAAGGACATGTTCCCCAGAGCTGGCTTGGAAGGGAACTGTACGTCTTTTTCTTCCTTTTCTTTTTTTTTTTTGCTACATCTTTTAAATGTTGCTATATTTTTTAAATATCACTTTTAACTTAATAAAATATATATATATAAAATAATTATAATGAGAACATTGCACATTGCTATTAATTTGATTAATTTATTCAATTTCACTATTAAATAGAATGCATATTACCTTTATTTGTACTAATATTTGTACCTTTATGTGTGCTTTAGATACTTTAAGTGTACTAACCCAACATTTCATGGTTTTGGCTATTATTAGTTTTTCTTAGATTTCATTGTAATTATTTGTTGACATGTTTATTCCTTAGACTATATGGTCTACAAAGGCAGTTATGTCTTAGATTTTTGCTTTTTTTAAGATAACCTTGGTACATAACTAAGCACTTGACACACAACAGGAACTAAAATAATGCTTGTGAAATTTATTTTTAATAAGCATTCGACTGTGTTATCTCTTTTAACATAAACAGTATACACTACAGGTTTCTCAGAACATGTTAGCCAGGGATTTTTCTATCCAAGCAAATTGCTCTTCAAACATAAAGGCTACAAATACAGAATTTTTATGCAAGAACATGGGAATATTGTTTTCCTAAGCCCTCCTTGAAAAAAATACTAGTTCTCTAGCAAATTAAGGGTATTTTAGCAAAATAACTGGCAGTAAGCATTGAATATATTTAATTATAAATGTAAGCCCCAAAAAAGTGGATTAAAAAAATTGGAATGTAAATGTTAAATGCTCTCCAGCATAGAAATGGTATAAAGAATAATAAAAATTGGGAGAAAGGAGGAGCAGTAATACTAGGAGTAGAATAAGCTCAGTGATTCCTCATCTGTGAGGATGAGGGTCAAAGAATATCATTTAAGTTACTATTCAAGGAGTGAAATTTTTAGCACACTTAAGAGGAAAAAGTAATCATTCAGTTAGAAGAACAACTGTTAGCAATACGTAAGAGTTTACAGATACGATCTAAAAGAGGAAGGTTGTGGGATACCTGGGAGGCTCAGTTTGTTAAGTGTCTGCCCTCGGCTCAGGTCATGATCCCAGAGTCCTAGGATTGAATCCTGCTTGGAACTCCTTACTCGGTGGGGAGCCTGCTTCTCCCTCTCCCTCTGCCTGCCACTCTACCTGCTTGTGCTCTCTCACTCTCTCTGTGTGTCAAATAAATAAATAAAATCTTAAAGAAAATAAAATAAGAGGGGAAGGTCTTGTATTAATGGTGTTGTATTAAAGTATAAGTGTAAAGTTAACTACTAAAACAAAAATACAAGACTTCTAAAATTTTAGAACTACAAAAAGAGGTGAAGAAAACATTATACAGACAGACCACGCACACATATATATGTAATTTATACATGTTTATATATATATTCACATTATATAAACTACATAATGTTCATATATTATGCATTATATGTTGTTTTGTATGCTATTGATTATGTATTATAACGTAAAATCTAAAATACTGCCATATATCTTTTTAAAAATAAGTATAAATGGGCTTAACTATTAAAAACAAAGGATTTTTACTGTGAAGTACAGTGCTTTGCTATAGAAAAATGATATATCTAAAACAAATAGATTCAGAATGGTTAACATAAAATATGGATTGGGTAAGTCAGGGAAAGACAAACTATAGAAAATCACAGACAGTGCTCTTGCTCCCAGACAATGTAGAATCTAGGCCCAAAATATTGTAATGCAAAGGTATAAGATCCAATAATCTAATTAGATCCAAGATCTAATACTTGTGAGTATGTGTGGACAAACACTGTTGAGTGTATTTTGTGTAGCAAAAATTACACATGATATGGAAGGGGGAGGGAAAAGAGTAACTTAACAGTGTAGAAACCCAACAGGCATGGCCACAGCCACATGGGAAAGCTTACCATCATTGTGATGGGTCATGTTGATAGCATGTATCTTTGGTATGATGTAATGAAAACAGCAGCATCCCTCTGTGGTTTTCTTCCCCAAGACTCACAACTCCAGTCTAATCTCATGAAACATTTTAGACAAACTCAAAATGAGGGAAATCCTTCAAAATATTAGAACTCCTAAGAACTGTCAAAGTCATCAAAAACAAGGAAAGTAAGAGAATTGGTCACAGCCAAGAGGAGCCCAAGGAGACATGACAACTAAATGTAATGTGGTATCCTGGATGGGATCCTGAAACAGAAAAGGATACTAGGTAAAAACTAAGCAATCTTAAAAATATATGGACTTTAGTTAGTCATAATATATCACTATTGGCTCCTTAACTGTAGCAAATGTACTAATATTAAATGTTAATAATAGGGATATATGGGAACTCTCTATTATCTTCACGATTTTTTCAGAAATCAAAAAATGTTCTAAAAATAAAGTCTAATTAAATCTTTTTTTGCCTGGTAATGGGTGTTAAGGAAGGTACATATTGCATGGAGCATGGGGTGTTATACACAAACAATGAATCATGGAACACTACATCAAAAACTAATGATGTACTGTATGGTGACTAACATAACACAATAAAAAAAATCTAAAAACCTTTTTAAAAAAGCAAAGTAAGTTTAGTGTGTATTGCTAACTTTATAGAATACATAGGATATATATATTCCAATTAGTTTGTATTTACATAAAGAAAGGGTAGGAATTTATAACAGAAACTAATAAAAGAGGTTACCTATGGGGAAGGTGGTGAAGGGGAAAAGGATAGATGTTCCCTGAGGCAGGAACAAGGCTTCTTAAAAATGTATCTTTTTATGTAGTTTTTTTTTTTAAACACCTGAATGTTTTAATTTTTAAAATGCACACAAGACTCTAGTAATTGACCAGAAATTTCCTAATAAAATGGCCCAAATTTCAATCCACCATGTTAGAGTCATGCAAGTTCAGAAAATATTGATTCCCAAAGTACATATATTTTTAATTGTTTCAACTCTGTTAACATGTCTGGGTAGCACCATGGCCCAAACAGATGAGTAATGAGTAATTAACCATATAATTTTGCACTCTATTATAATTCTGGTCTTAAAATTTTACAAAATACTTTAATACCTGCTATCTCATTTATTTGACTTTTTGAATAAATAAAAAAGAATAAGTAAAAAAAGATTCCCTCCCTTCCTTCCATCCATCCTTCCTTTCTTCTTTCTCTCTTTCCTTTTTCTTTTTCTTTTCTCTTTTTCTTTCTCTCCTCTCCTTTCCTTTCTTTTTAAAAGAAATTTGTGTCTTAGAAAGATAAAAGGACTTCATTCATCATGTGAAAATGGCAGAGGAAAGAAGTGATAAGAGAATCAACTTTTTTCTAGTTCCTAATTCAGTGTTTTTCACTATATTTTGGGGTCTATGTGAAAGTACAGATGTTTGATAACATCCTCATGGTCATACATCTGCAATGCCTTGTTCTCTTGAGAGAGAAGGTTGCAGTGTAGTTACCTGCAGTCTAGAAATAAATTGAGTACCATCCATTCAAGCTGTGAGCAGATAACAGTGAGAGAGTAACCGTTTTTAGGTAGGATTGGCTAGATTTGAACCAACAACATGCACAAGTAGGTCGATAATGTTTATAAACCAAAAGAACTATCAGGCATCTAATAATAAAGTCTAAATATTTCCTCTGCTGATTTTCTTTAATCTTGAAAAACTTCCAGAAAAACTTTTTTTTCCTTAAAGATTTATTTGTTTATCTGACAGAGAGAGATCACAAGTAGGCAGAGAGGCAGGCATAGAGAGAGAAGGAGGGAAGCAGGCTCCCCACTGAGCAGAGAGCCCAATGCGAGACTCGATCCCAGGACCCTGAGATCATGACCTGAGCTGAAGGCAGAGGCTTTCACCCACTGAGCCACCCAGGCGCCCCAGATAAACTTTTAAATAAACTGTTATGGGTGCATTTCCATTGCTATCTTCCCTAGGCTGTGTGTGACTGAAGATTATCACTTCAAGGATAGGCAGTTATAGAATTGTATAATGCATATTCTCATACTCCAAACTTGCTTCTTTTCTTGGATATATTAAATGATCACTATTATCTTTATATTTTCAAGAAGTGTTAAAATAACTTGATTTTTTTTTCCTCTCCTTTAGATATTTAGTCAGCCATTCCCATTTCTTGGTCTAACCACCAGAGAAATAAAAAGTCATTCAAGTTCATCTTTCTGATAATATTTAAATGAATACCATCCTTAATCACTATCAGATACAGTTACAGAAACTCAACAAGAACAAAATACTGTCAAGACTGTGACAGGAAAAATACACTCTCAAGAACTCAGACACAAATTGATTTGCTAGGTACATGGATAAACAAAAGGAAAGCTCTAGCCCCTTAATGCTTCCAATCTTTTAGAAGAAAAAATAAAGCAGACATTATATAAATAAACATTCATGTGTAATTGCAAATATTGGCAAGTGATATGAAGAAAAACAAGCTGATTAGGATAAAATTAATACTTGAGGTGGAACTAGAACTAAATTCTGACAATTAATTAAGCATAAGCCAGACTATGCAGGACAGGAGACAAAGGTCGAGGTATTTAGCTTCAGATTTTATAGGAGACTGAACATGGAAAATTTCCACATAATTAAGGAAATAATTAAGGAACCAAACAAACCTGAACATTTTTCCTATGGTTGAAATTTAGTGAGTGAAAAGAAACACTTTTCTTTTCTAAAAATAACTAGCACTTCCACATGCAATCTGAAGTGTATTTCTGTTAGTAGATCATCAGGACTGTATGGAGTTAGATCATATTCTAGTGCAATTTAAAACAAAAACAAAAACAAAACCACTAAGTAGTTCTAAGAGGGGTTGTGCAATAATTGAATTTGGCTGATTTGTGGCAAATCACTGAAGAAAACTGTTTGAATACCAGGTAAGTGACTATTGCAATATTAGTCCATATGAGAGAGAGAATATTGAACTAGGATGGAGTATTAGATGAGTATTTTGCTGCCATAATGTGCAATGACAACCTCAAAAATCACAAGCATTTATTTTTATCACTCATGGGTCTGCAGGTATCCGGAGGACTCAGTGGCTTACCTTGAGCATTGGAAACAGATCTGTCCGTGTATCTACCCTTTTTCCTGGGACCACCAGCTTTCCCAGAAATCTTTTCAAGGCAAATGGGCAGAAGTGCAAAAGTCTAATCCAAATTACAAAAGTACATTAAATCCCCTGTTAAATGGGGCAGACATTATGTATGCATGCATTCCTTTGGCTAAAGCAAATCACATGACCAAGCAAAACATTGGATAGGGAAAATGTAGTCCAGCTATTCTAGTGGGAAGTACAAAGTCATGTCACAAAGAAAGTATATGTAAAATTCTGTAACAGACAATGAATGCAGAATATAATCAAAGAGATTGTTATAATAGATTGGATGTATGATATATTTTGGAGGTGGTATCTAATTAGATAAGAAGGATGAGAGAGGAAGTTATAAATGATAATTCCCACATTTGTATATAAATAACTGTGTAGATGCAAGGGCCATTTACTGATAGAAGGAGAATGGAGTAAAAGGAAGTTGGGATGAGAAAACCAGTATTGAAAAAAAAAAAAAAAAAAAGAAGACCAGTATTGCAGTCTGGGATATGTCCAAGCATTAGACAGGGATACAGAGGTAGGTAACTGGATGTTCATATTTGGAGTCAAAGTGTGGTTAGGACTAGAGTCACTGGCATATCAATGGTATGTTTGTCTTGTTTTCTTTCTTTTTCTTTCTTTCTTTCTCTCTTTCCTTCTTACTCTTTTTTCTTTCTTTCCTTTTTTGTTGCTTCTTTTACAACAAAAAGAAGTAAACTGTAGAAACAGCAGTGAGGAAAACCATGGGCCCCATTCTGGCCCACATGAGGCATGTGAGAGAATACATTTATATAATGAAAGGAGTTCTTAGGGAAGAAAGTATGCTCAATAACCAAGTGGTCAAGCCAACTCAGGGGAGTTTTAGAGAGTCAAGGGAAGGATTTAGGAAGATGGAGATTTGGGTTAGATAAAAAGATGGATGGAACAATATGGAAATAAAATTTTTATAAACAAATGACCAAAGAAATGTAAGAATTCACTTTTGACTAACAAACAGAGAGGTAAGACATCATTTCCAACTTTTAAAATAGATATTGTAAAAATATATAATATTTCAAGATACTTAGAATAGAATAATCACCATTTTCATTTTCTTAGTGTCTTTTATCTTATTCAAATGCATATTTCCCTCTTCCACTAGATTATTGTAGTAAGTCAACTGATAAAAATTTTGAGGGGAAATTTAATATTCTTTCTCTATCACTCTCAAACCCTACCCTTTATGTTAACGAATGCTAACAGTTTTTTTTAAATTTTCTATACATTTTTATGGTGTATGTATGTATACATACACATTTTTTCCTGTTAACTTTTTCATATAAACTTGCTTTATTCACTTGACAATGTATCTTGAAAGATCACGCCAATTCAATAGTGTAGCTCTATCTTCTTGTTTATGATAGCTGTATAATGCTACTTATTTGTACAATATTAATTCAATATTTCTCTTAATGATAAACATACATGTGTTTTAAGAGTTAATGTTTTCATCTTTTATTAGTTTTAGTTTTGTTGGCTACTATAAACAATATTTTTTTGTATATAGTTACTTATACATAAAAAACTTTTATATTTTCAGATAGATTTCCAAAACTAAGATTACTACTCCAAGGAAGATGAAGACTTTTAAAACAATTTTAGCACACCCTATGTTCATTTGTTTTGTTTCTTAAATTCCACATATGAGTGAAATCATATAGTATTTGGCTGGCTTATTTTGCTTAGTATTATAGTCTCTAGCTCCATCCACATAGTTGTGAATGGCAAGATTAAAAAAAATAATAATAACATGGGATGCCTGGGTGGCTCAGTGGGTTAAGCTTCTGCCTTCAGCTTGGGTCATGATCCCAGGGTCCTGGGATCGAGTCCCACATTGGGCTCTCTGCTCGGCAGGGAGCCTGCTTCTCCCCTCCCCTCTCTACCTGCCTCTCTGCCTACTTGTGTGATCTCTGTCTGTCAAATAAATAAATAAATTCTTTAAAATAATAATAATAATAATAATAACAAAAGAAAGAGGGGGAACCAAGAAACAGACTCTTAGCCATAAAGAAAAAAATTGATAATTACCAGAGAGGAGGTAGGTGGGGAGATAGGTTAAGGCGATCGGGATTAAAGTGTGTGCTTATGTGTTGAGCACTGGTTGTTGTATGGAAGTGATGAATCACTAAATTCTACACCTGAAAGTAATATTATACTGAATGTTAACTAACTGAAATTTAAATAAAAACATGGAAGAAAAAAAATAAATATAATAAAAATTTTAGGTACATGTGCAACTTTACTTAATCTGAAAATTTGTAGCGATTCACATTTCCACCAAAAATATATGATTGTCCATTTATCTGTATCATTACCAGCATTGGGTGTAATTTTTTCTGTTGTTGTTAGTCTGATCCCTCTTTTTTAAAACTAATTTTTTGGTGACTGTGTTATTAATTTATTATGTAAATATTTCCTATGTCTTAGACTACTAGGCATTAAGGATACAGTGGCAGGCAAGATAGAAATAATGTCAACCTTCCTGGAGTCCAGTAGGCCAGTAGTTAGTTTGTTATTAATTAACAAACTTATTTATTGTCACAAACCTTGTCAGAAGAAAAATACATGGTGATAGGAATATTGTCTGCTAAGGTTTTCCAGAGTATATAACAGCTAAGCCTAAATCTAATGGATTAGTAGGAAGCATTCAGGTGAGGAGAAAGGGAATGGGAAATCCCTTCCAAGCAGAGAAAGTAAATCAAGAGTAAGGTCCCAGAACTAGAGAACCTGAATTCTCTAGGGTAAAAGAGACCCCTGTAGTATACAACAGTTGGCCTCTTCAACCAAATTAAGGAGCAGTGATCAATAACAATAAGAAAACAGTGGAGGGGCACCTGCATGGCTCAGCCAGTTAAGCCTCTGCCTTCAGCTCAGGTCATGATCTCAGGGTCCTGGGACTGAGCCCTGCTTCGGACTCTCTGCTCAGCAGGAGCCTGCTTCCCCTCTCTCTCTCTCTGCCTGCCTCTCTGCCTACTTGTGATCTCTCTGTCAAATAAATAAATAAATCGTAAAAAACAAAACAAAACAGTGGAAAGATTTATGCAGAACAATGACATTACAAGATTTGTATTTTAGAAGGATTGCTTTGTACTGTGGAAAACTGATTGGCTAAAAGTGGATTCAAGAGAAGCAATTCAAGGGCACCTGGGTGGCTCAGTGGGTTAAAGCCTCTGCCTTCGCCTCAGGTCATGATCCCAGGGTCCTGGGATCGAGTCCCACATCGGGCTCTCTGCTTCGGTGGGGAGCCTGCTTTCTCCTCTCTCTCTGCCTGCCTCTCTGCCTACTTGTGATCTCTGTCTGTCAAATAAATAAATAAATAATTAAAAAAAAAAAGAGAGAAGCAATTCAAGGTAGGGTTTTTAGACCCCTAGAGTAAGGTGGTAGGAGAGAAGATGGAAAGAAGGAATTGGAGTTGGTAAAGTGGATAAGTGCTTTTGGTTTAACTGGATGAGCCAAGTGAAGTAGACAGGAGGGATTAAAAGATATTTCCCAGATTTCTCATATCAACAATTCAGTGAATGGTAGTTCTGTTAACTGAAAAATAATATTCTCTAGCTCATAACTGGGAGCCAAGTTTCCAGGCAGCAATGGGTTTAATTTCAAACATGTTGAGTTTGAGTGCCTGCCAAATGCCCTAGTAGAGCTGTTTAATTGACAGCTGGGTAGATGTGTCTGGAATTTATGGATATGAGTTGGAGATAAAAGTTTCCCTTCTTTTGGTTCCTTTGTTGATATTAGATTCCCAAAGTGGGTCAAATGGCCTTTAACACTCTTATGGTTGTCAGCATTCATTACTATAATTTTTACAAAAATAATTCTCATTTACATTCCAACTAGTAATCTATGACTGTCCCATTTTATCTCATAATTACTATAATTGAATAATGACATTAATATAGTTTATCTCTGAATAGGTGACTGAACACAATTTGTTTTAATTTTCACTTCTTCAGTTTGCATGGTAAACAAGTACAAGGTATGCTTAATTAGTTTTATTTCCTCTTGGGTGAATTGACTATTCCTGTCCTTTGTCTAGACACTGCTTGTGCTATCACCTATGCATTTGAGCTCATTCATTAAGTAATCACTTGTTGTGTACTTATCATCATACATTACACAGTTACATAACAGTTTGGAGCTCAGAGCAAAAATATATAGACACATTCTCTGCCTTCTGATCCTGAGAAACAAGAACTATAATATTAAAATAATATGTGCTTAGTGCAGTGAAAGAGATGTGTCCAGGTGTTATCTTTTTAAAAAAATTAACATATAATGTATTATTTGCCACAGGGGTACAGGTCTGTGAATCATCAGGCTTACACGCCAGGCTTACACATCTGAGGGACACCTGACCCAGATGGGGCATTGAATGGGACAGAGAAGGAAGCAACACCTGAGCTAAAAAGCAGGGGTAAATAAACCAGGAAAGAGTGCATTATGGGGAATGTTGGGGGTGTGTTGAGAGTGGGGTGAGTCAGGTAGAGGTAATATGTTGTAAAATGGCAGAGAATATAAAGAACATTGCTCAGGTACAAAAATTATTTCAGTAAAGGTATAGCATTGAGTGGAAAAGCAGAGAATAGCAAAAATAATGCTATAAAGATGAAGAGAGGTCATATTACAAGGTTAGATGTGTGGTAAATCTGTATTTCCTCAATATTTTACTTGATATATCCATCTCAGAAACCATTCTACTATATACAGAAACCACACTTAATGTCCCAAGATCCAAATGAATAATGGAATCATAGAATGAAATTTGATACAAGGTATTATATTTTCTGCTTATTTTGACCATGTGAATGGAGAGATCAATGAAATAAGGATTTTGTTGTTCATGTATAGATAAAAAAAAAATTAATCTGGACTATATTCTATTCCATTTATGTCCCAAACTTTCTTCTTTGAAGTCTTAAGGCCATCCCCCTAGTACAAATGTTCAGTGAGTTTTGAATGTTTCAAGGTTAATTGCCTGCAAAGTTTATAGTCTTACAGATTTCCATGGACCAATACAAATTGGGAAATATGGGTTAATTTTATAGAATGTTAAAGACTCTATTCATGCAATCAGAATTTATAGGAATGAAAAATATGGAATTTGAAATAACTAGCAAATAACTGATAGTTTCTGCATTCCATATTTTCAGACATGCCTTCATCTTCCTTTGGGAAGTAAAAACCACAAAAATTTTAGGTTGCAATTATCTACCAGACAGTTTGTCTGTAGGATGCCAAATAGGCTGCTGATGAATGAAAAAACAAAAACCAAAAAGCTAAAACAAATAAAACCCTCAAAGTCTGCAATCTGGCCCACACAGAAGGATTGGTCATTATTTCTTATTTAGTACATTTACTTAGATTATGCTTAATTTTCTTCAGAATCTTCAATAATAGCTAGGTCATCAATTTAGGAACACATAGTTTATAAAGCTAAATAGGGCAACCAAATAGCTAACATTTTAACAGAAAACTGTGTTTTAGGATCTTGGTGGCATTGTATTGTCTTAAATTTGTAACATAAAGCCAGGACTTTAAACAGGAAAGTATATATCAACATACTGCAAGTCATATTTTTTGTGAGAATATGTTTAGTAACGTTTGCTTAGTTCATAATCTTTGTCATCCTATGTATTCAAATAGAAATAAATTTAGCATCAAATTCTGATTAAATTTTTTGTCATGCAGTCTTCATATATGGTCTCTTTAAATGTCTTTGCAGAAGGCAATTTTTACTTCAGCCACCTTGACTGGTGGATATCCAATCTAATCCCATCCAAACTCCTAGTTTGCAGTATAGAAATGAAAAAGAAGAGGGGAGGAGTCAAGATGGCGGAGAAGTAGCAGGCTGAGATGACAGGCAGCAGGAGATCAGCTAGATAGCCTATCAAACCATTCCGAACACCTACGAATCCAATAGGAGATCGAAGAGAAGAAAAACAACAATTCTAGAAACAGAAAATTGACCACTTTCTAAAGGTAGGACCAGCGGAGAAGTGAATCCAACGCGATGGGAAGATAGACCCCAGGGGGAGGGGCCGGCTCCTGACAAGACAACGGAGCACAAAATCGGGACTTTTAAAAGTCTGCTCCAGGGAGGGACATCACTCCAGAGGCTAAACTGGGGTGAAGACCTTGCGGGGACAGCGTGGACTCAGGTCCCACGGGGTCACAGAAAGATCAGGGGTGTCTGAGTGTCGCAGAGCTCACACGTATTAGAGCAGGGAAGCCGGCTGCGGAGACAGAGCTGAGGTTTCCTAGAGCCATGGTCTGTGACACGGGCCGGTGCTCTGTGCGAGGGGTTCCCACAAGATCCGGGGAGACTCCGACCCGGGAGAGCTCAGGGATCTACGGGGTTCGGAGACTCCAAGTAGGACTCTGCCAGAGACAGAGACGCTTGGTCACAGGCTGGGTGAGCTCGGAGCGCTCCCAGAAGCCAGTGAGACGGGACTGATTACGCACGATTTTCTCCAAGCGCGGCCGGAGGCTGGAGAGACGGGAGTGATTAAACGCTTTTCTCTGAAGGCGCACTGAAGACTGGGGCCCCTAGCTCTCGACTCCTCCGAGCCGGAGATTGGGAGGCTGCCATTTTCATTCACGTCCTCCGGAACTCTACGGAAATCATTCAGGGAACAAAAGCTCCCGAAAGCGAACATGAGAGGATTACTTAACCCAGCCGGGTAAGGGTGGTGCAATTCTGCCTGGGGCAGAGACATTTGAGAATCACTAAAACAGGCCCCTCCCCCAGAAGATCAACAAGAAATCCAGCCAAGACCAAGTTCACTTAACAAGGAGAACAGTGGATTCTTATCTGGACAAAATGACAAGGCGGAAAAACTCACCATTAAAAAAAAGAACAGGAGGCAGGACCGAAGGCTAGGGACCTAATCAATACAGACATTGGTAATATGTCAGATCTGGAATTCAGGACGACGATTCTCAAGGTTCTAGCCGGGCTCAAAAAAGGCATGGCAGATATTAGAGAAACCCTGTCAGGAGAAATAAAAGCCCTTTCTGAAGAAATAAAAGAACTAAAATCTAATCAAGTTGAAATCAAAAACGCTATTAATGAGGTGCAATCAAAAATGGAGGCTCTTACTGCTAGGATAAATGAGGCAGAAGAAAGAATTAGTGATATAGAAGACCAAATGACAGAGAATAAAGAAGCTGAGCAAAAGAGAGACAAACAACTACTGGACCACGAGGGGAGAATTCGAGAGATAAGTGATGCCATAAGACAAAACAACATTAGAATAATTGGGATTCCAGAAGAAGAAGAAAGAGAAATAGGAGCAGAAGGTATACTGGAGAGGATTATTGTAGAGAATTTCCCTAATATAGCAAGGGGAACAAGCATCAAAATCCAGCAGATGCAGAGAACACCCCTCAAAATCAATAGGAATCGGTCCACACCCTGCCATCTAATAGTAAAATTTACAAGTCTTAGCGACAAGGAGAAAATCCTGAAAGCAGCATGGGACAAGAAGTCTGTAATGTACAATGGTAAAAATATTAGATTGGCAGCAGACTTATCCACAGAGACCTGGCAGGCCAGAAAGAACTGGCATGATATATTCAGAGCACTAAACGAGAAAAACATGCAGCCAAGAATACTTTATCCAGCTAGGTTATCATTGAAAATAGAAGGAGAGATAAAAAGCTTCCAGGACAAACAAAAACTGAAAGAATTTGTAAACACCAAACCAGCTCTACAGGAAATATTGAAAGGGGTCCTCTAAGCAAAGAGAGACCCTAAAAGTATTATCAGAAAGGAACAGAGACAATATACAGTAACAATCACCTTACAGGCAATACAATGGCACTAAATTCATATCTCTCAATAGTTACCCTGAACGT
>ML105555.1:215510-271894 GCA_003697995.1 Taxidea taxus jeffersonii | reverse complement strand
CCTTGAGGAGAACACAGGCAGCAACCTCTTCGACCTCAGCTGCAGCAACTTCTTCCTAGGAACAACGCCAAAGGCAAGGGAAGCAAGGGAAAAAATGAACTATTGGGACTTCATCAAGATCAAAAGCTTTTGCACAGCAAAGGAAACAGTCAACAAAACCAAAAGACAACTGACAGAGTGGGAAAAGATATTTGCAAATGACATATCAGATAAAGGGCTAGTATCTAAAATCTACAAAGAGCTTAGCAAACTCAACACCCAAAGAACAAATAATCCAATCAAGAAATGGGCAGAGGACATGAACAGACATTTCTGCAAAGAAGACATCCAGATGGCCAACAGACACACGAAAAAGTGCTCCACATCACTGGGCATCAGGGAAATACAAATCAAAACCACAATGAGATACCACCTCACACCAGTCAGAATGGCTAAAATGAACAAGTCAGGAAATGACAGATGCTGGCGAGGATGTGGAGAAAGGGGAACCCTCCTACACTGTTGGTGGGAATGCAAGCTGGTGCAACCACTCTGGAAAACAGCATGGAGGTTCCTCAAAAAGTTGAAAATAGAGCTACCTTATGACCCAGCAATTGCACTACTGGGTATTTACCCTAAAGATACAAACGTAGTGATCCAAAGGGGCACGTGTACCCGAATGTTTATAGCAGCAATGTCCACAATAGCCAAGTTATGGAAAGAACCTAGATGTCCATCAACAGATGAATGGGTAAAGAAGAAGTGGTATATATATACAATGGAATACTATGCAGCCATCAAAGGAAATGAAATCTTGCCATTTGTGACGACATGGATGGAACTAGTGGGTATTATGCTTAGCAAAATAAGTCAACTGGAGAAAGCCAACTATCACATGATCTCCCTGATATGAGGAAGTGGAGATGCAACGGGGGTGGGGGTTAAGGTGGTAGGAAAAGAAAAAATGAAACAGGATGGGATCGGGAGGGAGACAGACCAAAAGAGACTCTTAATGTCATGGAACGAACTGGGGGGGGGGGTGGGGGGGGAGAGGGTTTGGGAGAGGGTGGTGGGGTTACATTATATGTTTAAATAAAAAAAGCTTAAATAAAAAAAAAGAAATGAAAAAGAATTACTTTCACTGTAAAAATAAAGTCTAAAAACTTACAAAATATAATTACCTAATCAAAAGTTGGTAGCCTAATAAATAAATATCAAGAAACACTGTGAACACCATTTATACTTATGCCTAAAAGTAACCCATGCTACCACATCAGATGTGGAAAGACAGGAGCTTGAGGCCAATGGCATATACTAATAAAGGCTGTGTTATGCTTACAGGTATGTTGTAAACTTAGGTTATTTTTAAATCTACTATAACTATTCCAGTTTAATAAATCAATAGAATTCTCAGTAGAATTCTTGAATTGATAAATACTAGTATTGATGAATATTAGAATTCAACTCATGAATGTGTTTTCTAAGTGTCCTTGAACAAGTATTCTGAGTTCCTTCTATGTGTTAAGTACTATTCTAGGTGCTGAAGATACAGGCAAATGTGATTGACAAAAACCTTGCCATCAAGGAAACTATATTTTCTTCTAAGGAAATAGGACCATAAGTAAATAAAGGAAAGCATAAATAAATAAATAAGCTTATTTCAAACTGGGATAAGCACCTTTTAGTAAGTAAATTGCTGTAATGAGATAGAATTTTATACAGAATGACTTTCATAAGAAGTTAACAGTTATAGTAAGTCTTGAAGATAAGGAAAAGCCAACAATGCCTATTATAAAGCACAGTGGAAAAGTCAAGTAGATGAATGAATGTATGAGTATGATGCTGAGGGGAACAAAACAGAGATATAAATTTTGGAGTCAGAGTATATAATGCTATTTAAATCCATGGAAATATAATTATTCAGGAAGAAAATAGACAAGAGGACAGGGTTCAAAACCAATCCCTGGACACCACAATATTTTGTGTAAGGGTATTTTATACAATAAAAAGCCAAAGGGTCACAAAGAAAAGTTAGAAGGATATAAAGTCTCAAAGCCTAAAGAGGGAGAACTTTATCAACTGTGTTGCCTGTGACAGAAATTCGAATGAGAACAGATATGTTTTCATTGGATTAGAGAATAAGGAAGTATTAGTAATCATTAAGGTAATTTCAGTGAAGGAGGAAGAAAGCCATATCAGAGTAGTTTGAGGAGTAAATGGTAGAGATACATAGATTTACTACTTAGCATATAGAAAATATTTTCAAGAAAGGGCTTTGATACAAAGATAAACATGTTGGAATGATAGCTGAAGGAGGATATAAGTTTAAGAAAAAGTACACTGATGATGCAGAAGAGAGAGGAGATGAAGTCCATAAGCAAATGAGAGGTTATAGGATCTTGTGTCCGAGTGGATATGTTACTATTAAATAGCATCAGGGACAACTCTTAATTAAAATATAGGGGGGGAATCATATGAATACAGAAAAGGATTTGTGTATTTGATGGTAGAAATATGAGGTACTATTTACTTAATTGCTTTTCCTAAATGAATAAAAATTGAGATCATGGGCTGAAAAAGAAAAAAAATCCAATTTGATCTAAATTGTTACCTTTTTAAAAAAATTTTTAAATTTTGTTTATTTATTTGAGAGAAAGAGAGCACAAGCAGGGTGAGTGGCAGAGGCAGAGGGAGAAGCAGGCTCACTGAGCAGGGAGCCTGATATGGGGCTCCTTCCTAGAACCCCAGGATCATGACCTGAACTCAAGGCAGACACTTAATCAACTGAACCACCCAGGTGCCCCTAAATTGTTATCTTGATGGGTGGGAAAACAAATTTACTCAAAAAATGTTGAATAATGGCTATGTAGCAGTAAGTGTTCACTTGAAATCTGGGCTCAAGAATTTAAAGTGTCCAAGATGTAAGGTTCTTTTTTCTCCATCTGTATTCATGTGTTGGGGTCCAGACAGGGGACTTATTAAATTTTGGGTTTACCTTGAGTGCTGTTCGGTATAATCAATCAAAGGGGATAGGAGAAACTAGAGGCTGCATGTGTGTGTGTGTGTGTGTGTGTGTGTGTGTGTGTGTGTGTGTGTGAGAGAGAGAGAGAGAGAGAGAGAGAAATAGGTAAATCTAAAAGTATGATTATCATGATGGATCACTGAACTGTGCCTGAGTAAGGAAATCAGGGCATTGAAGGGGCAAGAAATAAGAAACAGTTGGGCCAATGGTTTACAGATACCGATGACACTGAAGTTGGATGACAAGTACTAAGGACCTGGGGGGGAAAAAAAGGTAGTATTTAGAGAATGGAAATTAGAATGAAATAACAAAGAAAATTTAGTTAATTCATTACTTGAACAATGCTGACCATCTAAACCCCAAGCCTAAAGATGCACATATAAGAAAATTTAAAAAATGCAGTCCTCGATATATTTAAATACTATCTCCACCAAGAAGCTCACAGATCAAGAAGCACATATCCTAATGAAACAAACCACATAGGTTTACAAATTAAATTTTTATCACTCTGATGATAAGCAAATAATCCTGAAACATGATTTTATAGATTATCTTATGGCACAACTATCAAGTGACAAAGGAAAAAATATGTTTATTTTCTCTAAATTCATAGATTTTTTTTCCTTAAACACTGAAAACTTTTTTCATAACTTAGATAACATGTCATGACTCCTTAGACACGAATGGGTGTCTTCTTTTTGTTCCAGAGATATACTTGTTTTTAGAGATAACCAATCCATTTTCTAAAATATAAAAATATTAAAAATATTGGTTCTATTTGTACAAGGAAACATCTGAAATAGTGAGTATTTTCACCCACTCTCTGTCTCTGAGATTTCTGGCTAACTTGCAATTGAGTTATAAACTCCTTTGCTAAGCTGTTGTGAGTTTAGTGAATTCATTCTGCATTTGTAAACACAGGAGAACCTATATAAGATATGCCTAAAAATGGGGCTACATTTTTACTATCTGGTACTCTTTTTATAAGGAAGTAAGAACAGAATGCCTAACTAAAAGGAGATCCACATGCTAAAATTTATTTCCCTGTACCAATTACACAAGAAATACAAGAAGGTAGAGCTTTCAAATTTCAAGTGATACAGAAATATTCTAATGCAAGACAAGAAATATCAACCGTGACAGGATTTTGATTATTAACCACTGTGGCAAAGATGGTTTTATTTTTTGTTATCTTGTAAGACATATTTATATGTGTGTATGTGTACACACATATAAGATTATATATGGGTGGTATGGAGGAAGTGGGGGGCTGCTGATACATGTTCTTATTACCTCTTTGATTAATTCCTTTGTGGCTTCCCTTCTACAGGATTATTTGAGTGTGGCTGCTATGAGTTTTATGCTTAAAATTGAGATTTCTTAGGGTGCCTGGGTGGCTCAGTGGGTTAAGCCTCTGCCTTCAGCTCAGGTCATGATCTCAGGGTCCTGGGATCGAGCCCCGCTTTGGTCTCTCTGCTCAGCATGGAGCCTTTTTCTCTCTCTCTCTGCCTACTTGTGATCTCTGTCTGTCAAATAAATAAATAAAATCTTTAAAAACATACGCACACACACACACACACACACACACACACACACAAAACAAAACTGAGATTTCTCCAGGAAGAAGCTAAGAATCTTAAGACTCTGGTTTCAGTTAGAGATAGGATTTATCCTATAGCGTACTACTGAAGCAGAAGAAGAAAATTTGTTTCATATGGTTACAGGAGAGTGGTTATAAAAATGGACTTTGGTTTCAACTTTTCTTCCTTTCTAATATTAGCATTTAAAACTATAATTCTCCATCTCTGTACTGCTTTAATTACATCCAACATATTTATTGTGTTCTATTTTAATTTTATTTTATTCAAAATACTTTCCAATTTATCTTGGGATTTCTTCTTTAACCTAAAGTTATTCAGAAGTATATTGTTTAATTTCTAAATATTTGGAGACTTTCCAGATGACTTATAGTTATTGACTTCAGATTGAATTTTCTTACCATCACATAACATGCTCTAGAAAGCCTATTATTTTAAACTGTATTAGTACATATTGTTTAGCAAATGGTCTATCTTGATAAATGTTCCATCTACACATGAAGAGAATATATACTGCACAGATGTTTGGTGTAATACTCTCTAAATGTCAATTGGACTAAGATAGTTGATGATATTATTTAAATCTTCTGTATTTTTACCGATATTTTTGAATAGTAATTTTGTCAATTAATAAGAAACAGTGTTAAAATAAAATATCTAATTAGATTGTAGGTGTTCATTTCTCTCTTTAGTTCTACCAGATTTTGGTATAGGTATTTTGAAGTTCCTTGATTAGGTGCAAGTCAATTTCAGATTATTATGTCATCCTGATGGGATGATGCTTTTATTATTAGAAAGTGCCCCTCTATATTTCTAGTAATACTCCTTAAAATAAGTAAAATAGAAATTTAGTTATGGGTGAAATCCATAGAAGCTTTCTTTCATTTGTTGGTCTATTTTGATTGATTGATTTTTCTCTTGACTATGGGTCACATTTTCCTATTTCCTTGTATGTTTAGTCATATTTAATTACATATTGGACATTGTGAATAATATGTTGTGGGTTGTATGTTCTATTATCTTCCTTTGAAGAGTGTTGATTTTACTCTAGCAGGCAATTAAAGTAAAAGTAGATCATCCTGCACATATGAAAGATTGATTTTATATGGGTAAAGATTAATTTCACATGGATGGTTTCATATAGAAAGATGGCTTATTTTGATTTTGCTGTTAGTCTTAAGGATATTTTTCATCCTGAGGTGATAACTTTTCCCTTAAGGCTTAACTGTCCTGAGGCTCTAATGGAATGCCATGACTGTTTATACAGCTCTTCTAATATAACAAGATTAAAACTTTAAACTCTGTCTCCTTTGTTGTAGGTATCAGCTAAAATAGCTACTAAATTTTTTCAGCTTTACAAATGTTCCCTGAGGCTGGGCCCTTGGGATCTATCCTACACCTGTGCATTTTAAAGGTTTAGTCAATGTTTAAAATTGCAGGAATTTCCCCTAAATGCTTACTTCATTTTTGGCACTTTGCCTTCAATTTCCTACTATACCAGCAGTCCTAAAGGCTATCCTCTGAGATTTCGAACCAATAAAACTTTGGCTCCATGTTTGAGTTCAGACTACCCTGCCCCAACAAGAAAGGGCATGTAAATATAGATTTTCATTCTATGTAATTCTTTTCTTTCTAGATTGTATCACTTCCACTTCTAACTTGCCTTTGGACATTCCCTAGTGCCTTCAATAGTTGGTGTTTTTCACATGTTTTGTTCAGGGTTTATAGTTATTCTTAGTGGGAGGATTAGTCAGATACAAACTAGTTCTCCATTACTGGAGCCAAAACTAGTATCAAAATGAACTTTGGAATAGCACAAACTGGTTAATTTACTTTCATTGTCTGCATATTTACTTACTACACAATGTACTAGTAAAAGTTCCAGGTATTGGAAAGGATTCCCTAGTTTTAGTCTAGCAGGAAGGATAGACTCTAACATTGGGAAAAACAAATGTCTGTGATCCAGAAGTGCTCAGAGAGAACTAGTTCCAAGTGTAATGCTAGCACAATTCAGGGAGCCAGGAATTCTACCTGGTCAAGTTTTCCCAGAAGAAAACTGGTTGGATTGGATCTTGACAAATGCATCAGAGGTTTACTATTTCATGAATGATCTGAAAGTTATGAGGAAGGAAATCTTGGACAAAGCTAACATACAAAGAAGTACAAAACCAGATGGTTTATTTTAGAAAAGGCAGATGAATATGAGTAATGATTTTAGTTGGAAAGGTGTGAAGAAGTCAGATTGTGAATGATGTGTAACAGTGATAATGATTAAAAACTACTACTACCGAGAACTGATTATGCAAACACTTAGGATAAGCAGTTAGCATGTTTTCTCTATTGATTATAAGTACAGTCCTCTGCAGTAGGTACTATCTTTCAGATGAAGATATTGAGGTTTAGAGAGATTGAATAATTGGCACATACTTGGTTGGTAAGTGCAGAGTTGTGACTTCAACTCACTGTGTTTGATTTCTTACCCTACACACTTAACTACTCCTCTAAAGAGTTTCAAAGTGATCTCAGAAACATATAGTAAAACCCGAGTGATTTAAAAGAGGTCAGTGTCATTATTTTATCTGAATTCTAGAATATTTAGCTTTATGGAAATACAGGAAATTACAGAGAAAGGAGACTAAAAGATAAGTTACAACAACATGGATGGACCCAGAAGGTATGTTAAGTGAAATAAGTCAGCGGAAAAACAAATACCATATGATTTCTCTTTTATGTGTGGAATTTAAAAAATAAAGCAAATGAATAAAGAAACAAAAGCAGAAACAGACCCATAAACACAAAGAATAAACTGATGGCCACTGGAGGGGATGGGTGAAATGAGTGAAAGGCATGGGAACTGGGAGTGGGCTCCCAGTTATGGAATGAATAAGTCATGGGGATGAAGGGTGCAGCATAGGGACTAGAGTGAACCGTACTGTAGTAGCATTGCACAGTGATGCAATGTGTAGACTTGTGAACCACTGTGTCGTACACCTGAAACTAATGTAACATCATGTGCCAACTATACTCATATAAAAGAAAGTTGCTAAATTCTACATGTAACACTTTATAAAGGCATTCAAGTTACCCAGGACTTCACTACTATTTCATGAATTCAAACTTTTCACGGGTTTATTATTTATAAAGAGACAAAGGAGTCAAGAAGGTGGCAGATTAGGCCAGACAATTCGTATATTCTTAAATTTAACAGCATCACACAGTAATTTAGAGTCTATAACTCTGATTGCCATTATCCTTCCCTCTCTTCCCCATACCATTTTGTGAAATACTACCTAATATATAATAGAGAACATTCTGATTAACCTCAGTGATCAATGATAGTTTCTGCATTCTTAGCCAGTTTCAGATTAGAGTTCGTTCTGATAACTGCTCTCTCCATCATCTTTAGTGATTATACATAAAGGATACAATTAGAGGCAGGCTAAATGCCAGTTACCACCAATGAAGAGGTTTGGTATAAAGACTTCATGATTCTTTTTTAGATTCTCATTTTTAGACAGCATTGACATAGACTCCCAGTCTTTTACACAGTAGGAATGGAATTCAAAAAGCCAAATAAAACATTTCAAAAATAATGTTTTAAGTCATAAACCTAGTTTGATTCTACTTATAAGGTCTATTCTGTCTCTACTTCAGTTCAAATACCTGTAAAATGCATGTGGCATTTTGGACATTATTTAGTAACTGTCTTTGAATTATTCCTTTAGAAATTTTTCTGAGTAACTGGTGTTTGCACTTTATACTTTTTGAAAAATGAGGTATTCCAGATGTCATAAAATGAATAAAATAACTGAGGTTAAGAATAGACTACCTAGGTTTGATTTTTTTGATTCATCATGTCTCAGTTGTATGGCTTTGCATTAATTTTTCTTAACCTGTCTTCTTCAGTTTATTCATCAAAATGTCAGAGATAAGAGTGCTATCTTACAAAGTCCTTGTAAGGACTGAATGAGATAATAAATGCAAAGAACTTCGAACACTGTAAATATCCTAATAGTATGGTTATAAATGTTGGGAATTTTCTCTGAAATTTACTTAGATGTCCTGAATTTATTATAAATCTATTCATAATTATCTTGCATTTTCACTGATATTATTGAAAGTTTCTTGTTTCAGATCCATAAGATCCTATAATTATGTCATAACATTTATTATGTTTGTCTGAAATTTACTTTTTTCAACAGGAGAGTCATTTATGTGACTTCTACTAATTTGAAATACCAATTTGAATAGAGAGAAGTCATTTTAGACCCATCTTTGAAATAAATTGGGACAGATAGCTCAGATAAATGTATTTTTTTTTCTCTTAAAAGGAAATGCTGACCTGCCTATATTCATTCTGTAAGGCTGCCATGACATATAACCACAAACTCCATGTCTTGCAACAACAGAAATTTATTTTCTCACAGTTTAGGAGCCCAGAAGCTGAAATCAAGACATCATAGGATTGGTTTCTTCTGGAGGCTTTCAGAGTCTGTTCCATGTCTCTTTGCTGCTAGTGAAGGCTAGCAATCCTTGGAACTTCTTGGCTTATAAATGCTCACTCTACTATTTATTTCCACCTTCATATCATCTTCTTTCTGTAACCAGTCTTCTTTTTTCTTCAATAAGGATGCTAGTCATTAGATAGGGCTGACTATAAATCTAGGATGATCTCATTTCAAGATATTTAACTTAATTACATCTGCAAAGACACTATTTTCAAAAAAGTCATATTTATAGGCACCAGACTTAGAGCTTGACATTTCTTTTTGGGGGACCACTATTCAACCCACTATACTGCCAAATGGTAGATTGAAGAAATTGTTATAAAAATATTATTAATCCAATGATAGCATAATGATTGACTAGGCACTAAAGAAAAATACATAAATTAATTATAAATTATTGTCACCAATTACAACTGAGTTGTAGAGAAAATAAATTTTGTGTATGAAATGATTTTTTATTCAACAGAGCATTTAATGTAACCTTAAATTATCTAGACTGAAAATTATACAATAGGACATGTAATGTTTTCTACTTAGGAGTCAAAATAGAAACATTCAAATAGAATTTAGAAATAACATTTATTTCAACCTAAGTCTTGATCTCATTGTGGGAGCCTGTATAAGAGAACAATTCTCTATATTATATACTGCATTTTAGGTTCTCTTATGTCAGTTTGCACACTTGTTTAATAAGAAGAATGTGGACTTCCCAGTTCAGCAAATTGGAATTGAATGTCATATCATCACTGGTAAGCTGTGTGATCCCAGGAAAATAAATTAACCCGTTTATGTCCCAGCCTCCTCATCTACAGAAAGGATGTGGTAATGCCAACTTCCCAGGTTATTTTAATTTCCTGTTAGAATAAAATTATGGAATTGTATAAATGGAACCTGATACAGGAGTTTTTAGTAATGTGAAGTTCTCTTTCCTGCACTTGGTCTTTCAAGCTGTGTCCAATCTGATCAGAAAACAAAAACAAAAACAAAGGCAAACAAACAAAAAACAGGAAAAAAAAAACCCAAAACAAGATGGCTAATGAAAAGCAAAAGGCTTTTTTATTGTTATTTTTCACCTCACCTCTCCCCATGCAACTTGGAATGGTTTATGGATCGCTTCTCATTAATCTTACCAATATCTGTGATAGATAAAGAATGTAGCAAAACTCTGTCTCTTGGTTTCTCTCTCTCTCACACACACACACAAGAATCTTATTTTTTTACAAGTTTAGTCATAACACAGATCCAATCATATACTAGCTATTTATGGCGATCTCTCTTACTGTAAACAGAGAAGTCTAATACAGATGCTGGGCTTAAGACAATTGACTGCTACTGAAATTTGTTGTGTTTTCTATTCTAAAATGAGAAACTGAGTCATGATCAGAGTAATCATATTGGGACAATCTTAAGGCCTTGAAACAACTTTTTTTGCTAAGTTGGTAGAAACATTTACGTATGTTCGTTTTCAATCCAGGCTGATGGTGCCTTGTGACAGTTTAAGTTCCCAGAAATGTGTGGAGACTGGCTAGCTGTCAGGATGACATACAAGAAGGCTTTTATGTTGGTGATTCACAGAAACTCAGATGCAGCTTAATCTTTCAGGTGCAAAAACTTGATCTTTTTGGTGATCTGGAAATCAGACTCAGGAATAATGACTTATATTTGTTAAGAGAGATTAAAGTACATAAACAAACAAACAAATGAATGAATTTATTGAGTAAATGGGCCATACTGCATTTTTATGAGAATTATGGCAGTATTTATTAAGAAACTTAATGGTATTGAGATACATTTCTTTATATATCTGTATAATAAGGAAACCAGAGATCCACACTTAATTTATAATTGTGTGTTTAATTAGGAGTATTCAGGTTTATCAACAATTCTTAGAAAAAAAGTTAAAACTTCTAAATATTCAAACAAGAATAGAAGAGTGCTTTTCAAAGTGTGAACCTTAACCCATAGTGGGTCATGGAAAAAATTTACTGGGTTGCAAAGAATAGATTTTTGCAAATTACTCCAATTTATTAAAGAGAGAATTGAGGCACAGGAAAACTAAATAAAGTACCTATAATGCCACATACTTAGTCAGGGGAAGCTGAGTTTCCTGACTCAAAATCTAATGTTCTTATTGGATGCTTCCAGAAGCTGCTATGTTATTGGTCTACTAATGTAATATGAGTCTTATCTAAGGGAATGAGGGACCTTCAGACTATCAGGGTTTGGAGGAGCTACAGCGAGTTAGCTCTCATGGGACCAAATGAGCAGAGTTGCCATCATTCTTACTCTTACTATTTCTTAAGAGCTTTATTTTTTTTCCTTTGGATTATCATGACCATACTAATTTCAGGCACTCCTGGGTTGACTAGCTTGAATTTGCCAGGTATTGACCTTCAGAAACTGATACATTTCTAACGCATAGCCTAGGCCTTTCATCCCCTGGGAAGTTGGGACGTAAGAGTTATGCATACTTTATAAATAGTCCTAAAATTGTCCTAAATTTTTAAAGTTTCTAATAAAGAATTTTAAGCATATAAGAAACTGTGCAGGTAATATAAAAAATTTTCGTGGACCCACAAACAAGATTTGCCCTTCTTTCCTTCCTCCCTTTCTGCCTTCCTGCCTTCCTATCTGCTCCGAGCATTATCACAGAAGAGTTGTAATTCATATCAAAGCCTATATTGAGGGGTAAGTTTTGATTTCAATACAAAGGAAGCTTGTCTTCAGTGTTCTTTATAATCAGTACATGTATGTGTGTGAATATGTGTGGGTGTTTACATATGCTTGATTTAGAAATGTATTCCTTTAGGACTAGGCTTCACCTTTCAAAGGTGTTTTTTTCCCCATATACATATAAATATGTATTTTTTGCTGAGTGGGTATGTATGAAAGACACCTATATTGCCCATATCTTCCTCATAGAATCTTAATGGAACAATAGAAATGTTACCATTGCTTCCAAGATTTGAAAGAATGGGAGAAGGAAAATACTTCATTAGGCTAAAATTATGGATTTTATTTCCAATTAAACTTACATAGGTAAATATTGATTCATCCCCACAATCTGATAACTTTGGGTGTTTCAGCATCTTTTAGCTCAGTGGATTTGCTGATTATCTCACTATAAGAAGTATAGCACTTTTTAAAAAAGATTTTATTTATTTTTTTGACAGACAGAGATCACAAGTAGGCAGAGAGGCAGGCAGAGAGAGGAAGGGAAGCAGGCTCTTTGCTGAGCAGAGAGCCCGAGGGGCTCCATCCCAGGACCCTGAGATCATGACCTGAGCCGAAGGCAGAGGCTTTAACACACTGAGCCACCCAGGCGCCCCAGAAGTATAGCATTTTAAAATATATTCTAGGTACCATGTGATATACCAATAAATAGGAAACATGTCCCCTATTATGAAACTTGTATTAACAAGAGCATTAAGGCCTAATATAGTATATATCAACATATTGTTTTTTTAAATTTTGTTTTGTTTTGTTGAAAACAAACATATTGTATCATTTCTGCAGTTAATTGTTACATCAAATTATAGGTTTGGAGAAGGATGAGGGCAATTTTAGGTAGAATGGTTAGGAAGGCCTTCCTGAAGAGGCGACATTTAAGCAGGAATTTTAGTTATTTGAAGGAGAAAGCCATGGTAGATTTGGGA
Organism: Taxidea taxus jeffersonii; assembly: GCA_003697995.1. Lineage (NCBI taxonomy): Eukaryota > Metazoa > Chordata > Mammalia > Carnivora > Mustelidae > Taxidea > Taxidea taxus. The sequence goes on along the minus strand of ML105555.1, from coordinate 259,131 downwards.
ATGGATATTACTGAAAGAAGGTTCTAGAATAGCTGGTGTAAAGGCATAATCTACCAGTGTTTAGGACAGGCAAAGATAGGATCAAACAGCAGGGAGAAGCCAGAGGACAAAGGGCCTTACAGTTTGTAAGTAAGGAGTTTGGATTTTATTCTGAGTGGGATCAAAATCAGTGGATTATTTTGGACATGGGAATTACATATCTGACTTGCATTTAATTTTTTAAAAAAATTTTAAAATATTTATTTATTTATTTGTCAGAGACTGAGAGAGTACACAAGCAAATGGAGCAGCAGGCAGAGAGAGAGGGAGAAGCAGGCTCCCTGTTGAGCAAGGAGCCCAATGTGGGACTTGATCCCAGAACCCTGAGATCATGACCTGAGCCAAGGGCAATAGACTTATTGAGGATTTGCTCTGATTACAATAATGTTTCTGGTAAGTGGTGAAAGGATAGACTACAACATGAGGAAAACCATATACCTTTCTCATTGAAAAAAATGTCAAATGAATGAAAGAGATGTTTAAGAAAAATCTATAAACATATCAGAAGAAAAATGTAGAAACATACTTTTATATACATGTGTTAAGACACAAAGATCAGAATCCAAAAAGAATCCAAAAGGGCAAAAGAAAGTATTTGAGACTATGTAAAATAAAACTAAAGAAAACATTCTGAATTTATAAAGATTACCTGTAAGTCAATTAAAAACACAATGAAAGAGGGGATTAAAACATAGAAACAAGTATTTCAGAGAAGAAACAAACATAGTCAATGAATGAGTGAAAATAATTCATGGCTTCATCTCAAATCAATGAAACACAAATTCAAATGAAGATTTGTAAGTCATTATGTTAATAGATGTCTGAAAGATGGCTAATATCAGGTGTTAGTGAGAAAGTAGGTAAAGAAATGCGTTCATACATTGTGGATGTTCATAAATTGTAGATGAGAGTATAAATTAGCACACCCTTATTGGAGAGCAACTTGGGCAGCGTCAATCAAACTGCTATTTCCTTTGATTCTTAGGTATCTGCCATAGGTGTGCAGAAGCATGTACAAGGATATTCATTTCAGCATCATAATAGCAGTGAAAAACTGAAAGCCTGAACATCCATCAAAAGAGACAATTAACTGAACTATGGCACATTCTACCTAATGCTATGTGGGATTCAAATATGTCTGCATGCCCTTAAAAAGATCCCCAAACCACTGTCAGGAAAAATAAATAAATAAATAAATAACAACCCAAAACTCAAAATAAAACAAGTTGTGAAACAATTCATGATGTCTGGTACTGTTTCTGTCAAAACAAAATAAAACACACACAGTTCCCTCCACCCCAGAAACAAATAATTTTTTAAAAAGCCACAAATTATGTGTATATGTATTTAGATAGTAGTATATTTTGTATATGTGTTTATGTAAATTCACAAATTCTACACATATGTGCATAAAATTGTTAACTCTGGTTACTTCTAGGAAGGGAAATGAATTTGGGGTAAAAGTGAAAAAGTAATTTTAGTTTTTGCTCTCTACAGTTTGTACTGTTATACATTTTCTTTGAGTATGTACTCATGTATTCCTTATCTAATTAAAATTAAATTTTTATGTATACTGATTAGTCCATTTGGCAAGTCATATAAACTCATAAATCTGACTTGAATTATTCCCAGAATGAGACTCTTTTTAAGTTAACATGGTTTCTATTCATCAACCAAATGTGCATCCCCCAACTTATTGGGCCTTCAGCCCTGTCAGGCACTAGTCTTCCACTTATTTCTCCAGTCCTTTCAGGAACAATCTAAAAGTTTCCACCTTTTCCCCAATCGCCAAATTCTCCACCTTTCTTTTTACTATCTACAGATGGCCTCTGGTCTTACCACTAAGAAAAGAAACTAGTAAGCAGAAATGTCTCACCTTCCTAGTTCTCCACTATAAACTTTTAATTCCTCTTTTATTTGTATTTTTAGTTCTCTACTACTAACTGTATTACTGCCCTCTTTTCAGTCATTATACCTAAGTTATAAATTGCGCCATGTACTCTCTGGGGAGGAGAGGCAGGAATTCCGTGTTTTGAAGTCCCAATCCTGACTACCTCAGTATATGACCTTATTTGGAGATAGGATCTTTAAAAAGGTAATTAAGGTAAAATGAAGTCATAATCCACTATGACTGGTGTCCTTACAACAAAACAAACAGGACAAAGCCATGCACTGAGGGAAAGTTATGTGAAGACAGAGAAGACTGACTTCTACAAGACAAGAAGAGAGGCCTCAGAAGGAACCAGCCCTCTGAAACCTTGATTTCAGACTTGCAGCCTTCAGAATTCTGAGAAAATAAATGTGTGAGCCGCAAAGTCTCTGTGCTCTTTGTTATGGGAGCACTAGCAGACTGATACACATTCACACTGGTGGGCGTTCTTCTCCTCTCTGAATGAATTCCTACGCTAGTGCTCCTGATTCCATCTGTTCCTTCCTCCAGGCTTCATCTTTCTGTTTTGTATTTTATGACATATTTCCTATTGATTTCCCCCTTCTAATTATACATACACTGGTGTCTATATATATATAAACACACACACTCAGGTTATACATATAGTCACAGTCCCTACCATCTGAGAGAAAAATGAAACAACCGTTACCACAATAAAAGGTATTTGGCAGCACATTTCCCTTTATCGTATCAGTTTTGTGATTTCAATCATTTCCTGGAAGTAGTAGCTTGCACTTTTTCCATCTGCTTCTTGATATTCCATTTGATTTTCAACCTAACTCGGTCTGGATCATGCTTTCCCCACTACAGCGCTGCCGTTGCCCCTTCCAAGATGTCCATTCTACCCATGAGGAAAGGGAGACTTTGAAAAGTTGTATAACTTTCCTAGGGTCACAGAGCTAGAAATAACCATGCCAGATTTTGAACCTAATCTAACTCCAAAGCTTTTAAAACATCATTTTAATGCAGGATGAAGCTCATGCTCTGAGGCAGCTTTAGGTCAAAGCCACCTGCAGGAAACAAGAGTAGGCATCGTGATAGAGACATGGGATTAATGCAGGGCCGAGAGGAGGAGACAACTCAATGCCAGGCCTGTCTCCATTGTGAACACGTGGGAAGTCCTGATTGTGTGAGTGCAGGGGGCATTCGATGCCATCAGTGGAACGTCCAGTTTAGCTCCCTTGTCACCCACATTAGCTTTGAAAAAGGAACATGAGGGTATTGGAATGTACAACAGAAAAGACTTAGAAATGAGGACTATTTTATCCAAAGAAAAATATTCCTGGACTTCAAGGTCATGAAGAATTATTATAAAAAGAATAGTCTTTTATAAGAATTTTATGAAGATGGTCATGTCATTTCAAATTAAATGAGGAGGATGCTGAAAGATATTATGAGAAATTATAAACTTTATGTAAAGCAGGACCAGATTTGAATAACAATGTTTATCGAGTTCCTAGGATTCCCCAGATGCTAGTCTAGCACATTACCTCTGTCATGTTGTTAAATTCTCAGGACAAACCTGTGAAGTAAACAGTATGACCGGGTGGTTTTTATCTGTATGTTTTGTAGTTATCAAGTTTCCACAGATATTATATTAATAAATCATTTTAACCCAAAATAAATAAAGGGACAACATGTGAGTACATCGAAAAGTCATAGTAAATCTTAAAATCAGCCTAGCATAAAACTCTGACCTTAAAACATCTTTGAGACGGGATATTTCATTTAGTAAAAACAGAATCAGTGAAAAAAGATGCATGTGGGATGTCAGATCTTCCACTGCCCATTCAAATGGAGTATGCTTTTTGTGAGAAATTCAAAGTGAGAAAGCTTATCAAATCATAGTAAAAATTGGTCTAGATGCCGCATATCAGATGTCATGATGTAATATATTTTACTTGTTTGAGACTTAGAGGAAAAATGGCTTTATTAAACTTTTTATTTGTCTCTAATTAGAGCTACTAACTCACTAGTACATGGGTAGTACAGGCAGTTGGCAAGGAGGTAGAATAATCATGCCAGAGTATTATCTATATTAACATATTACATACAAAAGGTAAGAGGATAAGCACTTGGATTAAAACACTAACATTTTGAAGTCCTTTATAAGAAACCGACAATTTAGCTCATTTGGGGAACAACACAGGGAATTGCATCTTAGGTCACTAACAGGAAAATTGGGTCTCAACAGACAATTTGTGGCTTGCTGTGACGCTGGCCAAGTGATTATATTTGGGTGTAGAAGTAGATGTAATTTAACAGAAGTTCAGATGGGACTTTAGACAGTCTATCATAAGAAAAGTTAATAAGCAAAATGCTAGACTTCAGTCTAAGTGTGAACCTAACTAAAAGAAGCCTAAAATAATATAGCCTAGAAGTAAATTGTAGCAAGTCCTCATGGAGAGGTGACAAATGGAGTCCCTCAGGACTGATTGCTAGGCCCATTATTCTTTTAACACACTGGATAAGTTATGGTGTTTGAATGAGTTGATAACATTAAGGTTCCAATTTTATTTTTTGAAGAAGCTATTGGATAGAACACTTCAGTTGCTTTGAAAAATTTTTTCAAGCTCTGACTATTTAGATTAATTTTATGAATTCTCACATTTCTTAGGTTTGGCTGAGAGGGAGAATTTCAAGTTCCTACCTAGAAAATGTATACCCCTCTGTCACTGTTGGTGATTATATATGAATTTCCAATTGTTGGAAATATTGGCTAATAAATATTTGTCAAGTATTTTCTATGTATAGGACCTTCTCTGTATTGTAGTAATAAATAGATGAAAATGCTTTCATTCTCCTCAAATGTGGGAAGCAATTGAATTCTGGAAAAATGGTGATAAATTTTGTTAAGGATACATAGCCTGGGGATTATGAGAGCACAGAAGAGGGGATCCTACCTCATCTAGAGTTTAAGTCAGTCTTCCTTCTAGGAGGAATGTCGACCTACTTTTGACAGTGAAAGTGGACTTAATCTTATAAGTGAAAGTCAGTAGACAAAAGGAGTAGTGAAGATGCAGAGGAGGGTGCTGCATATGTAAAGGCACGGAGGTCTGAGGGGGAACTTGGGTCACTCAGAGTACGGCCAAGTATGAAATCTAGAGTCTAAAGTATAGAGTTGATTGTAAAAATGGCTGTAATTGTTCCCCCCTCTGGACCCATGACATTAACAGTATAATACTTTAGCCCTTCCCAGAGAGAAACGGAGTCTTTTGACTCAACCCTTGAATCAGGAGTGGCTTTGTGACTTACTTTGGGAAATAGAATGCAACAGAAGAAATGTACCAGTGCTGAGCACAGACTCAAGAGGCCTTGACACTTCTCTTCACTCTCCTGGAAGCTTGACCAAGCCATTGTGTGAACAGGCATGAGTTGAGCTGCTTGAGGGTTAGAGACTATGTAAGGCAAAATCAACCATTCTAGGTAAGGCCATTCTAAAACAACCTGATGCAAGCCAACTTGGCAGCTCACACAGATGTGTGAGTGAACCCAGCAGAGCTCAGTAGAACTGCCCAGCTAAACCCAGCCAAAGTCACCAAACTGAGCAACAGAGAAGATAGAAATGCAGCAAAATCAAGGTCATACAGTAAAACAAAAAATAAAATAAAATAAAAGTAAGACCAAATAGAAGAGCAGGGCAAGATTATGCTATGTTTTTGGACTCTCTACTGAAGACAGTTAAGAACTAATAGTTCCCCCCAAATCAGGCTTTGATAATTTTTTCTTATATTGGTATTTTTGGAGAACTCTAAAGGTATCCTGCAAGGACATCTTTAATCATTTATTTATGGGTGCTTAGAAGGAATAACCATATTAAGTTATGTTTAATGGTTGAACCAAATAGCTTTATAAAAAAATGTAATTCCCAAGTTGGGTTCAACTGTGGCAGAAACATTTAAATCTATCCCATGTAAAAGCACTTAGGAAAGTGCATTCTGGGGAAAGCAAGATAGCCCATTTGAAATGGTATCCTGAAGTCTCTTGTGATTTATGGATGGTATTGCTGTCCAGAATTCTTTCCCCTACATTATTTTTGCCCACACATCTTTATCCTGCTTCTTCATCCTGATTGGCATGTTCCTAGTAATCTTACATTTAATCTGAAAATTATAAGTTGTCCTAGCAAAGCTAACCGTTGTATGCTGATGGATGTCCTTTAAGTGTATGCTGTAGTCACTTTTGGCTGAAGCATGTGACAGAATCACCAACAAGCCATGGGTATACAAGGTAGAACAAGGAGCCCCTGATTTACAAAGCAAAGATGATTCTAGTCTAACATATGCCTGTGGAGATGCTCTTGTACTAGGTCAAAATTAGAATGAGCATGACATTGTTTGAAGGTTTGGTTTGAAGATGAGGCTTGGGGAAGAAGAAAAATGCTACCTCTCCTCTCTTTTTTTCCCCACAAATAGGGAGGATCACAAGATGTTTGTCACATTTCCCCATGCATTAGTCCTATGTCTGAGAGGTGCATGTGTGTCCTAGCATGTATGCATGTATGTATATTTAAAGATATTGCTATACCAAATGTACTTGCAATAGTCATTTATCTTGACCAGTGGTTATGGTTAAGTTATCATCAGGTATTCACTACCCCTCTATCCCCTGACCAACATGGTATTGATTTTGAGATAGAGTCTAAAGAAAAATAAGTTACAGCCCCCGACTTTAAGATGCACATACACTGGAGATGCAAGGCTAACCTACCTGAAGAAAATCAGACAACCCACTTCTTTTTTTTTTTAAATTTTTATTTATTTTTTTAGATTCTTTTCAGTGTTCAAGAATTCATTGTTTATGCACCACACCCAGTGCTCCATGCAATATGTGCCCTCCATAATACCCACCACCAGGCTCACCCAACCTCCCACCTTCCTCCCTTCCAAAACCCTCAGATTGTTTCTCAGAGTCCACAGTCTCTCATGGTTCATTTCCCCCTCCAGTCCCCCAACTCCCTTCTCCTCTCCATCTCCCCATGTCCTCCGTGTTATTCCTTATGCTCCACAAATAAATGAAACCATATGATAATTGACTCTCTCTGCTTGACTTATTTCACTCAGCATAATCTCTTCCAGTCCCATCCATGTTGATACAAAAGTTGGGTATTCATCCTTTCTGATGGAGGCATGATACTCCATAGTGTATATGGACCACCCATCTTCCTTATCCATTTGTCTGTTGAAGGGCATCTTGGTTCTTTCCACAGTTTGGCAACTGTGGCCATTGCTGCTATGAACTTTGGGGTAGAGATGTCCCTTCTTTTCACCACATCTGTATCTTCAGGGGAAATACCCAGTAGTACAATTGCAGGGTCATAGGGAAGCTCTATTTTTAATTTCTTAAGGAATCTCCACATTGTTTTCCAAAGTGGCTGCACCAACTTGCATGCCCACCAAGAGTGTAATAGGGTTCCCCTTTCTCCACATCCTCTCCAACACATGAGACAACCCATTTCTTTTATTTTTTTTAAGATTTTATTTATTTATTTGACAGACAGAGATCACAAGTAGGCAAAGAGGCAGGCAGGGAGAGAGAGGAGGAAGCAGGCTCTCTGCAGAGCAGAGAGCCCGATGTGGGGCTCGATCCCAGGACCCTGGGATCATGACCTGAGCCGAAAGCAGAGGCTTTAACCCACTGAGCCACCCAGGCGCCCGAGACAACACACTTCTAGTGTCCATTTGAACACAGCATTAGCTAGTGTGCACATTGTGGAATTTTCAAAAACTTACTTCAATTAACTCGTCATATTTCGTACTTGATCTATCACATCTGATGTAATTCTTACATGGCAATAATATTATTGTTGGGAAATTATTCCCCTCCAAGGATCTATTTTTATTCATTCATTCATTCATTCATTCATTCATTCATTCATTTACTTTTTTATTTGTAAATGGAGTAGAAGGCAGGAAATCATTAGAAATCTGTTCACTTGGCAACCTTATTTCATGTCTAGATTCTGAATCCCACTGTTCTTTCCCCCCTCTGATAAGTAACTGTGACAGAGGTCATCAATGACAAAGTTAATTGGGTTCCCTTGATCTCTTACAGATGCCCTCTCTCCTCAGGATTCCTCAGGTTCCTGTCAAGAGCCACTTAGGGCAGCAAGTTTTCTTTAGACATTTCCTTCCTCCAGGGAGATAATTCGTATGTGACTGAAAGGTGGTGTTTACACATCAGGGGGCAGGGAGAAAAATTAGAAAGCAGGTACAGTTTGTCTTAGTCTTTCTCCCCTCCTCTTTCTGAAGCCTCATCCCTGCACGGGGGTTCACCAGCATGTATTCCAACCATCCTCTCTCACTGAGAGCTTCTCACCCATGAGGGGCCATCCAGATCTGCTTGCCAGGGAATAGTTCTTGACCTTTCCTCCCCACCCCTGCTTCCCTATCCAAGATTATCTAACCTTCAGTCCATTTGCTTCAGGATTGTTTTCTGTTAGAAAGTGATAAGCAGGCTTGTAGCAGTAGGTTTAATGAAAACTCTTCACTCTTTACCCACCCACTGTATAACACATTACATTTTAATAGGGGCTTTGGGGTACAGTGATTTAACCTAAGAGAACAATTTCAACCACAATATATGACAATTTGGTACCTTGAAACTGTCATCAAATACTTTCAGAACCTTCTTTTTGTTACAGTGAAAATTTTTTCTTTCCTTTCTCAGAGTTGTTGAGAGTTGAGTACATTTGATTCTATCTGAAGAAAATGTAAAAATGCTAGAATCCCAGCTAATTGCTTCACCTACTGTCTATTCCTTGGCCAAAGCCAGCAGCAAAATTTTTAACATACTCTCTTAAACTTTTATCCTAGGAAAGTTAAAAAAAAAAAAAAAAGAAAAAAAAAAGAAAACCAAATCCACCACATTGCATTTTTGAAACTTATACTTTTGTGCTAAAAGTGAGCATGTGTGAGGTGGATGTTTGTTTTTGGATGTGTATGTGTGCATGTGTTTGTGCATATGGGGGGGTTGTGTCTAATAGGGGCTTGTATCAGCTTTCTGTCATTGGCTAACAACTGTATTATGCATTTTGCAGCTGAAAACAACACCTGGTGATTATCTCATATTTCTGTAGGTCACAAGTCCAGGCATGGCTCAGCAGGGTTCTCTACTCAGGGTTCTATCAAGCTAATATCAAGGTGTTCGCCATGGCTGGGTTTTTATCTGAGAGTCAGAGTCCTCCTCCAAGACCACTCAGATTATTAGTGGAATTCAGTTCCTTTTGATTATATGTCCCTGTTTTCTTGCTGGCTATTAACCAGGGCTACTCTCAGTTCTTGGAATCTACCTGGACATTCCCTTCCCCATGGCTTTCTCTACAACATTGCCATCTGTTCCTTCAAGGCCGGTAGGATACTATCTCCATTGCTTTGAATCTTTCTGACTCTTTCTCTTATTTGTCAACCCTCTTTTAAAAGGGCTCATCTGATAAGGTCAGGCCCACCCACACTCAGGAGGAGGGGATTATACAGGATGCACATACCAGTGGTGAAAATTTTAAAGAATTTCTTAGAATTCTTCTTACCACAGAGCTTTTCTTGGTTTTCTCCTAAATATACATTGAGAGAGTGAAAATATGGAAGGGGGAAATAAATGAAGAGCTGTCATAGGAAAGCAGAGACTGTCCCTGAGGCTGAAACCTCAGATCCAAATATATATAACATCCGGCTTTTTTCTGGAGATGGTACTGTCCAGTAGACTTTCTGCAACAATGCAGATGTTCTATATCTTCCCTTTCCAATACAGTAACCATGAGGTACCGACCTATGACTGTTGAGAATTTGAAATGTGGCAATAAATACATTTTAATTTTTATTCATTTTTAAATAATTGAAATTTACAATGAAATTACCAGATGTTTCAAGCAGCTAGAGTGATGCCCAGTACAGTTTAAGAGTGATATGTAACTCCTAGTCCATCTTTGTGGGCTTGAGCTCTAGAATCATCTCCCACATGCTGAAATATTCTGTCTGGTGTTTATATTCTACCTGTATTTTCCATCTGTGCTTGGGGTTTCAGTTTAAATTCCTCTTACTCTCTTTATATCTATAGTTTACATCTGCCTCTGGCTTCCTGCCAAACTTGTAGTTTTAGATATTGAGTCATTTTCTATATAAATTCATAACTTGAAGAAGTTCTAACATCACTTAGTCTAAACTCATAATCAGAGTAGAAATGCCTTCTCCTCTTTCTACCTTTGTCGTACACATGCCCCCCAAATACAGATTGTCACATTTACTGAGCATTTTCTCTCCATGCAAGGCACTGACGTAGCTGCCTCATACATGGTCTCACTCAATCTTGACAAAGATCCCATGTGATACTATTATGATTCCCATTTTATAGATGAGGAAACCTATTCTTGGCTACATTAAGTAAATTTCCTGAAGTCTCATAATTATATAGTGCTGAAACAGAAATTGAGTTCAACTTCCTTGTCTACAATTACCCTTGATTTTAACCCGTAGATTATATTGTTAACAAACACTTTTGCTAAATGTAATTAAGCCTGTTTCTACCATTGTTAGTGACAGTGAGCCCATAACCTTGAAGGACAATGCATTCTATTTCCTGGCAGCTTTAAGAGAGCTTTGATTCTTCTGGTCTTTCAGTGGTTTCTTATGCAGCAAATGGCTAAGCCTTCCACGTCTCTGGGTTTTCTCTCTTAGTTTTGATCCAGGTTTTAAATATGGCGCCGCAAACTCTGAGCTCTAAAAATGAACATATTCCATGAGTGCTTGTAAATTCTCTGCGTAGACCAAAGACATACGTCTGTGCCATGTTTGAAGCTAAACAAGGAGAATAAGATCAATCCTGTCATTGGAATGATGAGAGCCATGTAGGTTTATATAGAAAAATCTGAAGATGAGGTCTGTGACAGAGAGGCAAAATGAGATTCTAATATAATGCAATAGATATCATTTAGGCTGTGGAGGGTTTGATTATGCAAATTTCCAGGTCTGGTGCAAAATGAAAATATGTTTTTTTAAAAAGCAAGGATAAATCACTAGAAACAGTATTAAAATGTAAAGCTTTTTCTTTTCCCTTGCAGTTACTCTCTTGATGTATCAGTGTTTTATTTTCTATGTAATGATCGGAGTTAACAACAGTATTTTTAATTTTAGAGTAACTTTTACTATTTATATTATGTAATGCTAGTCTCAAATGCAAAAAGTAAGAGCATTTAACTCATCTCTGGAGCCACTGAAGTCATGCAACTCGTATTTTGTGGCTCACACGTACATATGCATTTTGTTTTTATGAGAACAATGGCAATGCTGCACAAACCTAACTCAACTGTTTGTATTTTACTTCTTGATAAGCATACTTTCTACCAACACATTCTAGCTTCAGCTTGCTGAGTAAAGAAGGACTAAACGGAAAAGAATCTGTGGGTTGCCCTATTTTTTTTTCCTTCTCTGTCATCATTTTCTGTATGGTGGTTGCTTAATAGAGAGAAATAACATGAGTAAGAAAGGATATAATAGGATTCCTTGATTGTGTTCGTGGAATGTCATCACTGTGGTCAGTGATCAAATTGCTTATTCTGCACCTTGTTCTGAACAGTTACATGGGTCTCTCTCTCTCTCTCTCACTTTCTCCCCTCTGTCAGCACACTGAGGGGGAATATTTATAAATGTATCCCTCCCAAGTAAAAATTTATTTTTACTAGAAGGACATTTCTTAGTAATCTATTTAGAAGGTTGCACTCACAAAACCTAAAATGATTTTATTTCCTATGGCCCCTTTTAAAAATAACCTCTAAATATAAACTTTGCATCTTATATCTATGCCTTTGACTATCCTAGTTGACACTGGCACACACATCTTTTCATTCTTCATTATCACTCTCACAATTTGTTTTAAGATGAATGAGAAATTTTTAATTTTTTTTGTTTGTGTTGATCTCAGAAAAATATCGCCTTTGAATTTATCTTTTCTTTCTTCAGCTACAACTAAAGCTTCCTTAAAAATGTATTTGTGAAATAAATCCACTCACTCAGCCATTTATGGGGCACCTTTCATGTGACATGCACTGTGCTTAGCGTTTAAATTATTTCTAATCCTTTGTGTAATCTTATCAAATGTATACAATATTTAAAATTGGTCTAGGTGCCAATAGCTGACTGGGGCACAGGAAATTACATAAAATTCCACACGATTCATATACTCATAAATGTAGCCATAAAATCAGAATTGAGTTGATTGTAGACCTTTTCATTAAACAAAATAAGAAAGATAAACAATACTAGTGACAAGATCCCTAGATTATAGGGGATTTATTATCATTCCCTTAAATGAAGGCCCTGAAAGGAAGAGACAATATCCAATGTTGTTGTTTTTTTTCCTAGCTCCAACTGCTAATGTTGTTTCTGGCATATAGATGAAGTTCAAAATATTTTTAGAGATTATATTCAGGAAATTTAGTGAGAACAAAATAAATTGCTATTGAGTGTTTCTGTGTTCAAAAATGTATTTTAAAGCACAGTTTTGCATTGGTTTTTCTCGCCAAAGGACCCATACCATTGTATTATTAGAACAATCAAGTTTCAGTATGAATACTTTTAAAATTTATCCACTTGTCTCGTTTGTGGAAAAAGAGGCAAAAGTCCTAGAAATAATGCAGGAATAGTTGTAGTACCGAAGACTTCTAGATGTTCATCAACTTATTTCATTCTGTTCTTTATCTTCACACTGTAACAGTCTTGATTGGAAACTGAAGTATTGCAACAAGAACAATTGTATAATTAGGAGACAATCATTTATTCCAGGAACATCTTGAAAGTATGAGTTTTAAAGAACAATTAAAATTTCTATGTGTTTGATTGGAATGTGTTTATTCTGATTAACAATTTACAAACATTTCTCTCTATCAACCTTCTCTAAGAAAGTCTCAAGAACATTTTAGCTTCCATATGGGCCTTTAGGTGATATGTATTTTTAATTCTAAAATATCCAAAGGCTTACAATGAACTTAATAACTCATTCCATTTATTTCCCCCATGGCAGGAGAAGTGCTTTAAATAAAGAATTTAATTTACCTATAGTTCTACAGAGAAATGCGGAATCAAAATCATCAAATTAAAAGACCCAAGTTTGAAGAGTGACATAAATGGAATAATCCTCACTTGCCAAACTTGAGAAGTTTTCAAATCATGTCATTAACATAGAGGAAACAGATCTATATTTGCTCTTTGGGAAGACAACCGCAGAGGTATAATGTCTGCCTTTCAGAACATCTTCATCACAGGATAGTTTGATAATGAGATTCTGCATGAAAGAGATAGATACTTTTAGAGGGAAGTCATGATGTAAAATGGGTTCTTAATGAAACATATAACAAGTTGAAATATAATACTTGTGGATTGCTGTGGTGAGGATATTTCTATATCCTGTGGTGAGGATATTTCTTCTCTAGTTGACAATTTTTATGGAATCTATTTTAATTGTAGCACTCATAATGCTATTTTATAATTTTACTGGAACCTGTCACTTGCGAAGTGCTTTTAAAACTTACAAAAAGTACTCTCTGGTAAGTCATTCTCTGTTTTAGACATTAAGAATTAGAGGTTAAAGACATTGCTTAAAATCTTACAAAACTTTTACAAAGATAAGGGAATACATGCCCATTTTCTTAATTTCTTATTCTTATTTCTGAGCCTTAAACTCAGAATTTCATGATCACATTCCAGTGTGTTTTACTCGAGAGGAAACTGGCTAACTCCTCCCCCAATCTCTCTTCATTAGGAATTTACAAATCCCTACCAATGAATGCAAAGACTAAATGCCATATTTAGAGATCTTAAATCTAAGGATCTATTTCAAAAAACATGAGCCTAGATTGAAAATAAAAAGTAAGAGTTTGTTTAAAAGTAGTGCCTTTCATAAGTATGCTTTTAAGAATTGTAATTAATGCAAGATTGGTGTTGAAAGAAATTTCCCTTCTTTTAGCTTATTTCCATGATAATACATCTAGTAATAATGTATTTGATTTTCCATACATATGCATTTATGACTTTATTATCCAAATTTATGAATGGAAATTTGAGTTAGGGTGTTCTCATGCTCAAATGACTGTTAATCAAATCACACGTACTCTAATTTATGCTACCTCCCACTGCTTATTGAGAAGTGACTTTTTTTCCACTTTCTTTTATTTCTTTTCAGTGTTCCAGCATTCATTGTTTATGCACCACACCCAGTGCTCCATGCAATATGTGCCCTCCATAATACCTACCACCAGGCTCACCCAACCCCCCACTCCCTTTCCCTCCAAAACCCTCAGTTTGTTTCTCAGAGTCCACAGTCTCTCATGGTTTGTCTCAAAAATTAGAGGAAAAGTGACTTTTAAAATGCTTCTTCCTAATATTGTTCTAATAGAATCAGGGTTGCTAGATTTAACAAATAAATATAGAGGGTACCCAGTGACATTTGAATTTCAGATACATGATGAATATTTTTTTTATATCAGTATGTCCCTAACATTGCATAGGACATAATTATCCTAACATAATTATTCATTGTTCATCTGAAATTCAAATTTAACTGGGCTTCCTGTATTTTATCTGGCAACCCTAAATAGAACCAATGGGAAATCAAAATAGTTTGGTCATTGGTTCCATGTGTGATGAGCCACAGCCAGAAGTAAGGGCAGAGTCACAGAGACAGGAATAAATGTCCCTGAATCTGATTCAAATTACCTTAATGAGTGAGGGATTATTTTTTTCCCCACATAGCTGAATGTCAGAAGAAGATGAAAGGAGCCCCAGGTGCAACATGATCAACAGTTCAATCATGTCCTCGAGGACCTGATTTACTGATTCCTTCCATGTCTCTGCTGGGCAGCCCTCAGGCCTCCCCTCCTGTGCGCAAGTTGCTACAGCAGTTTTTGGATCACATCAGGAAACGGCAATGTCCAGAGGCAAAAAATAAGCTATTTATTTCTGTGTTGTTTTCTTAAGAGCAAGGAAGCCTTTCCCAGAAGCCCTATGAAGTCCTGGCTTCAAGACCACATGCTTCCCTCTCCTGCAAACTAGTCGATAGGTATCATGAGATCATGAGTTTTAATCTAGTCCTGTTACACCTGCAAAGCCAGGCAAGAGGTCAGTTTCCCATGAGACACACAGGGGAAAAGGAGACCTGAACAAATTGGGCTCTATGAGAGAAGAAGATGATAATAAGAAAATAGACAGCCACTATGTTCTATTAGTCCTTGTATGCTAAATTCATACAATCTCGTTTGTATAGGGCAACCTGCAGGGTCCCTACAAAATTAAATTTGCTAAGACATGGAATGGCCAGCTTTATAGGGAAACATCAAGTGTTTCCAACTGCATGGGAGTATCTCCTGTTCAGAAGAGGGAGGGGGCTATACTAGATTGCTGAGCTCATCACTGAATGAACGATTATACAGAAAGGTTATGGTTTAGTGAAGGGGGAAGAAGGAGACCAAAACTTTCCTCCTATTAAAGTCTTAAGGGCATTTTCATGTTCCTTTAGAGTGGAGCTGAGCTTATTGTTTAAGATCTTATTTCAAAGACACCCACACGGAGCTACCTTGAGCTCAATTGATCTCGATGGCAGCATCAAAATAAATGAGTCCCTTCTAGTAAGATTTTAGTTCGTATTTGCTGAGAATCTGTTTTGAGATTAAAAAAAATAATCAAAGACAAAAACATCATCTTCTCTTCCTCCTTCCCTGCTGATTATTATATCACTAACAATTATCTTCAATCATAAATAAGACTATAAATTGAAACTTGAGAGTGTAGATTGGGAAAATTATGTTCTTATACAGTGGAAATTCCTAATTTAGTTGGGCTGAGTGAATAATTCTTGGGATTTGGAATAAGCAAAGTAACTATAATTAGTTTGACATATGAATGAACCATTGTGTTTTTCATTATGGCCTTAGCTTAATATAGAAATTCCTTATTACAGGTATGCAGAACTCCCAGACAAGTGTACATTGTACAAAACACAGACTTCCTTAGTGGCCTAATGCTGCTAAAGCAAATAAGAGGCATTTAAAAACACAGACTCCAGAAGGCAGAGACACACCCTTGGGAACTCTGAGATCTAGCTACCTTCCTGCTGCAAAGAACCCATTCATAACCAATGAGAGCAAGATTTCTGGTCTGATTCCTCACAATAAATACCTACAGTGACTACTCTAGAGGTGGGGTTGAGACTGAGATGCTATCCTGGGAACCATCAAGGAAGCA
The DNA here is from genome assembly GCA_003697995.1 of Taxidea taxus jeffersonii. NCBI lineage: Eukaryota > Metazoa > Chordata > Mammalia > Carnivora > Mustelidae > Taxidea > Taxidea taxus. The sequence goes on along the minus strand of ML105555.1, from coordinate 242,913 downwards.
AGTGGCCTCACTAAATAGAATATAAATAAGAGCTGCAACCTTGGGAACTGAGTGATAGGAAGGTAATGATGACATGTACCAAGAGTATCACATTCCAGAAGACCTTTAGAAATGAACAAAACTCTCGGGCTCCATCCTACACTATCCAAAAAGTCATGGAATGGGGCACCTGGGTGGCTGTCATGAAGCCTCTGCCTTCAGCTCAGGTCATGATCCCAGGAGCCTGGGATTGAGCCCGGAGTCAGACTCCCTGCTCAGCAGGAAGCCTGCTTCTCCTTCTCCCACTCCCCCCTCCTTGTGTTCCCTCTCTCACTGCCTCTCTCTCTGCCAAATAAATAAATAAAATCTTAAAAAAAACAAACAAAAGCAAAGTCATGGATTAATACATACATTCTAGTGAGCTCAGGCAAAAAAAAAAATAATAATAATGAACAACCACCATGACTTAATGGTGATGTTCCAGAACACGATTCAGGTCTCTCTCTCTCTCTTTTTTTTTTTTTTTTTCCCTCTGAGTCTATCTTTAATAACAATTTTTAATTTGGAATGTTTTTTTTTTTTTTTTAAGATTTTATCCATTTACCTGACAGACAGAGATCACAAGCAGGCAGAGAGGCAAGCAGAAAGAGAAAGTGGGAAGCAGGCTCCCCGCCGAGCAGAGAGCCCCATGTGGGGCTCGATCCCAGGACACCGAGATCATGACCTGAGCGGAAGGCAGAGGCCCCAACCCACTGAGCCACCCAGGCGCCCCTAATTTGGAATGTTTTAAAATAGTTTTTCCTTCTAGTATGGACTAAATATCAAGAATACCTGTCGGTTATATTTCTTGGTACCATTTAATAGACTAATTTGACTTTTACTGAGTTCCGGCCATATTCCAGACACGAGGGACACAAAGACAAGAAAGATGAAAGTAGAGACATGGACATGTGGACTGATGTTACCATGGCTCTTCTGGAAGAATGACTGTTACCTTCAGGGAGCCTCTGTCCTTGTAAACATGAAATTATTGCATATGAAAAATTGCAGTAATGGAAACATAAGTTCTTATAATAAAAAGACAAATAGAGAAAAGCAGTATAGAGTTACCAACCATAACATGGACTGGACAGTATGTGGGGCTTTCTGGGAAGACTTTATCAGAGATGTAGAAGTTGGGATGAAAGGATAAGAGGGAAGATAACAGGGAGAAACGTGACAGGAAGCATGAGGGTGTGGAATAAAAGATGCTGGTCTGTAAATAATCCGATATGACTGCAATATAAAATGTGGGCTGTTGGGCAAAGTTTAAAGGTCTTTCTGTGATCCAGCCAAAGGACGGTGAGATTATAGACTAAATCAACAAGGAACTGGAGAGTAGAAACCGGAATGAGTTCTCAGTGAACTGGTCTTGGTTACCAAATAAATATGAATGATGAGGAAAATGGTAGTTATTAGGGTTGTTTACCAAATGTTTCCCATTTTCCTTCTAAACACTGTTCGTTTTGTCCTTTCTCATCCCCCAGAAGTGAGGTGTGGCCCAGGGACTTGTTTGGGCCGTGAGCAGAAATGCGGTGTGCCGCTTCTAGGTGTATGCACGTTGAACAATTGGACATGCTGTCTTCCCTTGGCTGTGGTAATCATGGAGATGTGTATTGAGATAGATGTGAGTTCAGACCTCTCAGCAACTATGATAAGCAGAAACCCCTGCCAACTCATGTTGAACATTTGTGAGCAAGAAATAAACTTTTGGTGTGTGATGCCGCTGAGGTCTGGCCACTGTTATTTGTGACTGTCACAATCTACTCTGACCAGAAAGCCTACTCTCCAGCAATCCAGAGAACACTATTTAATTCACCAGCACCTGTCTGACCTGAGCGAACACATCAATTCACTATCGAGACCTGACTGGATGCCTAGATTTGGACTTTGAACAAGTTCTACCCAACAAGCCTTGTGGTCTCACTGCCTATTGGGGTCACGGTGAGATGACCTCGTTAGGAGACCAAGGCCCCTTTTGTGTGCAGTTTTAATGCAGAATACAGCAGTGAGAGCCACTGGTTGGAGGCTCTTTGAAGAACATGGTAGTCCTCAGTATGCCAGCCACAGCTTTAAGGGCATCGGGATTCACATCTTAAAATCCCATGCCTCAGAGTCTTCAATATTGGACAAAGGAGATAGGTAACACTTTCCAGGAGGGAGTAGAAAAGTGCTCTATGCTGACTGGATATAATAGTCATGGAAGTATGTGCATTCAGCAGAGTTGCATCTATAGAATTAAATTATCTTTTGTGTCCGCAGTGTAGGGGGCAATGAACTTACAGAAAGCTGTGGAAGAGCGTGTTGTGGAGGTTAACTCCTGTTCGAAGACAAGTTGCCTCTTATTCGGCTTGCTCCCTTCTTGTCTGGAGACAAGACCTGGCTGAGTTTGTGGGAGCAGAACACACTTCTGGGGCTGCAGACTGTAGGTTGGCCTTTTCAGGCGACAAGAACCCCCTCTGAGCTCCGGAAAACCCAATATCTGCCCCTGGAGCTTCCGCAGGGCCCCTGCTAACCACATGCATCATGACTAATTTTTGTCCTTTATTAAGGTCATTAGTATATTTACTCTTCCTTATTTGGTTGCCGGTATACCTCCAATGTTTTAGGATATTATTGCTTGATCTTTGTGTTTTCATGAATTTGGAAAGAACAACAGAAATCAACAGGAGAGGAAAGACACAGATTAATTACTGATTGAAATTAATCCTTAAGTGGCCCTCTTTGGGCCCACCTATAGAGTTATCAGACCATCTGAAACAGAATTTTTCAAAAGTAAAATTTCAAAAACTTATCTGATGATGTTCCATGTAAGAAATGTTTTATTATAACACCTACACAAATAAAAAAACTTCTTTCACAAATGTAAGTTTGATTAAGCAATCTTTATCCTTATTGTACATTATATACTCTAATGCCATACACACACATACACACATACACCACCATGGGGATCTTGTCTGGTTGGTTGTACATTTTTGGAGGGAAGAGGAGAAACAGCTATGACCTACCCACTCAGCGTCGACTAAGTTATATTAATCTGCTCAGCACTTTAACCTGCTTTCTTCTCCTTCTAACATCATCCCGTACAAAATACTAGTGACTCTTGTCATTTGATTATGTTAGGACAGAGAAACTCTGGCAAGGTCACAGTTTTATTGTTGCTCCTGTGTAGTTGTTGTTGGCACCGTACCAAATCAAAAAGTGATTTGGAACCACAAGAAGAAGTAGTGCTACATGGTGGACTTGGATTGTTACAAAGAGTTCCCAGAGCTGTGGGAGTTGTCAGAAAATTGGGTATGATTATCCACAGGCTCTACTCCCCTCCTAAGTCCTGGAAAGCTTTACAGCCTAAGCTTTGTATCCGAAGAACTATTTTTCTAACTGTAAGACAAGAAACAATGAAACAACACTAATTATTTAATGACTCATGATCACAATTTGTTTTCAGTAACTATAGAAGAATAAACTAGAATACATTGCATGTCATCAGGTAATTATTATATAATAAAACTCTTGCTTAATTATACATGTATGTATATATGTGTGTATATATATGTAAAGTGTGTTCTTACTGTTCTTACTATTGCGGTAAAAATAGTTTAAAAAAATCATTTACATTTATTTATTTATTTGAGAGAGAGAGTGAGTGAGAGAGAAACAGCACGAGCAAGGGCAGAGGGAGATGAAGACTCCCTGCTGAGCAGGGAGTCCCCAGTAGGGCTCGATCCCAGGACCCTGAGATCATGACCGGAGCCGAGGGCCGGTGTTTAAGCAACTGAGCCACCCAGGTGCCCCCAAATCGTTTATATTTTAACAGTGATTTTTACATGTCAAACTTTATCCTAAGTGACTCTATGTTAACTCGTCCAATCCTCATTTCTGGTCTTTTAACTTTCCCCATTTGACAAACTGAAGCACAGGGGGGTTGAGTGATCTGCCTGACTCCATAGAACTGTTGAAGCCTCAACAGTTCTGCACCACATCTTAGTCAGCTTGGGCTACCAGAACAAGTTACCATAGATTGCGGGGTTTAAAAAACAAATGTTTATTTCCTACCGTTCTGGAGGCTGGGGTGTCTGAGACCAGATTGGCGGCCTAGTTGAGTTCTTGGTGAAACATCTCGTTTCTGGTTTACAGAGGTCATCTTGCTGTGGTGTCCTCATGTGGCCTGGAAAGAGCTAGTTTCTCTTGGGCCTCTTATAAGGGCACTAATCCCATTCAGGGAGGCTCCATCCTCATGACCTAATGACCTTCCAAGGCTCCACTTCCAAATCCCATCATAGTGGGATTAAATTTTTGACATGAATTTGGAGGGGACAAAAACATTGGTCCATTGCCACAGGCCACTGTCGTAACCTCTAAGCTATATATACTGTTCACTGAGGTGATTGAAAACATTGTTCTGGGTGACCACTGGTACAGGACAAGAAGGAACATTTCTACAGAAAAAATGAATGTAGTCAATGAATCATATGGACAAGGACAAGGTATTCCAGGCATAGGTAAACATGTGTGGAGAAAGAGGGAGAAAGAGGTGATGGAAAGAAAAAACAGTAGGAAGGAATTTTAGTGCAGATGATTTATGGTAAAAAGAAAGAAAAAAAAAAAAAAAAGAAAAGAATGAACATTGCTTGCTTAATTAGCTGTTAGGAAAGGTCAGCCCATTCCAGACAATCATGTCGAATGTCGAATATTCCAGAATCTCCAAACCACCTTTGCATATGATCATTCTTGCTTCTATCCAACTTGGAATTCAGATCCTGCAATTTAAACTCCCCTTTTTCCCTCAGACACACTTTCATACTTGCCTACATTTCAGGTAGGGAATATTTCCAGAAAGTCATTCTCCCCTTATCAGTTTAATATCCCCTCCATCCTTTATCTATCCCATTTAAAACAGCCTCTCTGTGAGCCACATGTTTGCTAACTATTATCATCCTCTCTCTGGCCAAACTAAACAAATGTCAGCATTTTCATATGTTTGTGAGTCATCCTCCTCCTGACATTTAGTCATTCTTATTGCTGTCTATGCTACAATACACCCTGAGGACCAAGGCTCTCTGCATGGTGGTCCAGGTGGGGGTTAGACTCACCCGCTCAGGCTCAGAGCTGGGGGAGTGGGAGGGATGGGTGTGGGAGACAGCCTTGGCTGCCTGTGAGGGAGGAGGGACGACGCTGCAGGGTCCCAGTCTTCAGGGATCTCTGGAAGACTTCTCACCTCTAAAGACATTCCACCCTTTCTTCCCTTGGGACCAAGAATTACCAGCTTCCATAATGAGAGTGATTTCAAACAGATGGTTTTGCCTGTGGTATCTCTTGAAAATGCCTTATTTATTTGCCTTCCAGGACAAGAAGGATAACTCCTCCTTTCTTCTGTAGGTTTTTAGAGATTGAATTAATTATCCTATTAGTAAAAGCAGGTCACATTCACATTTACTTAGAAACATATTTAAACTGTACGCACATACGCAAATACACACACACTAAATTCCAGACATTACATAGAGTCTCTATATCAATTTATTGGTATTGCCCTTCCTTAAACATAGAAAAACCTTGCTAAAATTGTTTCTTCTTCTTCTTTCTTTTTTCTTTCTTTTTTTTTTTTTTTTAGGAAAAAAACGAGTTCTATACTTAGTCCCTTCAAGAATGATATAATTATATTTCATTGTGCTTTTAGAGATAACTGTGAAATAAATATCGCCTGACCTGAAAAAATGCAGCATTTCTGTTTCCAGAGAATTTATGGGAAAAGCTGAAACTCTTCGGTTACCAAACATAATGGAAACAAACCACATTTCTCCCTCACAAAAAAGACTTGCAGCTGTGTTAGCAAAGCCTCTGCAGCTGAGACTGCGGTTTCCCAGGTGTTGCGCATTCTGAACACTAGAGGGCACTGGTGATTTACCCAACTCTTCTCGCTTCCTGGGCTTTTTAAAAATTCAGTGTGTTGCCAGCAACTTTTCAACTTTCAATGGGCAGGAATGGAATGGAAAATAACTGTTCAAAAGTCTGTGTTTTGAGAAAGAGAGAGGTTAGCACTATTCTCTTCAGAAGCTAGCAGGAGAGAAAGGAAACGTGGCTAATCTCGGTCCCACGCCGGGTCACCGTCCTGGCTCAGAAGTCATCCCAGGCTCAAACTTCGTCAGTGGTTAAAACGAGCGCCAGAAATGAAGTTTGTAAAATAGGAGATGACTGCCTCCAAGCCTATGTTAAAACACGCCGTTTTCGTTTTGACTCTTCCTTTCGCTGTTATATGATGAAACGGGTCTGTAACTCGGTGTGTTACTATGTTGCAAAGACGTCCTGGCCACCAGCACTGATTTCACGGAATATGTCCAATTGGACATAATGAGGCGAGACAAAAAGGATTAAAACGAAACAAGGGCAGTGAGAGTATAGGACACCTTCACATATGGAGTTGAAAATAGACCAGCAGGAGCCCTAGTTATCTGTATGATCCATGCTCCTGATGCTTGGAGGCACAGGGGAAAAATAAACAGCAGCAGCAAAAACAACTGGAAAAAAATTTAAAGAGATACCAATATTTGACGTGAGGCCTTGAAGGAAAGCAGGCTACCAATTAAAGGCAGCGACAGTGAATCAATTAGGTGTGACCAGGATAATCAAAGCAACAAGAAGCAGGCGCCCCTGTGTCATCTGCTGGATCTGTAATTATTTTTTATCATAGATTTTTAAAAATTCATCTTATCTTTCCCTGAAGCTTATAGAGAATTTGGGGAGGGAAGCCAGTTTTCCTTTTCAGATTCTCCTCTTGCCTAAATATGTCAGTTCTGACCAGAGGCATGCAGAGAAGAGGGAGAGGGAAGGCATTGGATGTTCTCAGCATGCCTTGGGAAGAAGAGCCCAACAGCTGCCAGGGTCAGCTGCCTTCCCAGAAGCCCCCCTGAAGAAAGGAGGTCAGTCCAGCCCTGGAAGGCTGCCTGATCCCCAGCCCCATACATTTCTGGCACATGTGGCTGCTAAGGGTAACTCATCGGCAACATGACTGTCTTCTTGGATACAGTACACTGTGTGCTGTGTTCTGCATAACAGTGAAGTTTCCTGGGCAGACACCTCACTGAGAGTCTGTCTGTCTGTAGGTCTGGGATAGTAACAGGCAACTCAGCTCCACATCTGAGATTGTCTCCTCCCAGCTCAACTGTCACCTTCTTAGTCTCTAATAAATTAGTTTCTCTTCATCCCAATGAACTTGCTTTGGTCTAAAGTCTTATTTATTTTGCCAACTGGTTTCTAGTTCCCATCCAGACCTCTAACACTATTTGCTGACTTCAAGAGTCCTCTGGTTTCAGTTTGAGGAGGTAATGGTTGTTTACTGACAGTGATCTTTAAAATAGTTTAAACACCCAGAGCTCTCATAGTTTGTAGAGGAGTATGGACTAACTTACTCAACATGACGTTATTAGTGGAATTTACCTTTCTTCTTGTTGCAAACACTTTATCCCCTGAAGAGCAGCTTAATAAAGAATTCAATATTATTCAAATGCACAGGAAATTAAATCTGAAATATACAATTGCTTTTTTTTTAGAGAACACTTCTTTTGGTAAGTTTAGGTTTTGAAAAGTGCATGCACATACAAATCATTAAACTTTGGAGAGAATGTTATCGAGGATGCAAAGATCAATGTAGATATGGCAGGGGTAAGATCATTATATGTTTCGACTCATAATGTTTTATATTTACATATATTTACATATATATATTATATATATACATTTCATTGTATAAGGTGTTTATACATTTCATTTATAAAATTCACATTCTCATAATTTTTATAAGTTCTGAATATTCATGTATGTTTTAGTTATCAAATACATACACACACATATATTTATGACCAGACCCAATTTTTAATTTATTTTCTGGATAAAAGTGGATAAATTTTGAGCCATCTTGATGTTGGTTTCTAAAACAACTGAGTTTAGTTTATTACAATAAGAAGTAGAATGGGGGGGATATCTAAACAGCAGGCTTCTTTTTAAAAAAAAATTAATTTATTTATTTCACAGAGTGAAAACACAGCAAAAGATGGAACCTAAGCAGGGGGAGTGGGAGAGGGAGAAGCAGGCTTCCCGCTGCACAGGGAGCCCGATGTGGGGCTCCATCCTGGGATCATGACCTGAGCTGAAGGCAGATGCTTAATGACTGAGCCACCCAGGTGCCCTTAAATAGCAGGCTTCTTCCTTAAAATTCCCCCCTCTTCAAATAATATTAACTCTATTTTCACTGTATGTGTTGTAACTATTACATACATATATATGCACACACACATTTTTAAGCTATGCAATTTATAATCTGAAGCACTTTGCCTTCTCTTTAAAGACTATTCACTATTTTATTTAAAGGTAATATTCCTTATTGAGATTATCTTTTTCTAGTGGTAACTAGCTTAAGAATTGGGGACACTTTGATTTTTAAATTATTCTCTGATTTCTGTCAAAGATGTATAAGATACACTTAAAATATGATTTCTTTGGTGGAGGCTGCCCAATCTTGCATTTCCTAACTACCTCAGGGTCAGAAGGTGGTTTTACTCGTTGTCCTCAAGAGCTATTTTAAGATGATTACTGTCTTGTAAAGACAAGACAAAATGAACACAAACTCTATTCTTTTCAAATGTACACTATGGGCAGCATCACTGTCTACCCTGTCTTTTCCGAGGTCATCCCCTGTCATTCTGGCACCCAACTCCCAGTGTACCTCTCTGTTCCAAGTCTTGCCATGAGGCTGGGTAACTGAAATGTCCACTTGGCCTCAGTTTCTTCAATGTCTTATATCTAATGACTTCTTTCACTATTCTGTTTTGATCATCCACTCCATCGTAACTTGAAGTTGGCATCCCCTTGAAATAGTTGACTTACACATCCTACTTTTTGAGCCTGACACCCTATCTTCCTGGTCACTTTATCAAATACCTGCAACCCCTCTTTCCTTTTACCTCCCCCTGAAATTTTCAACTTTTTCTCCATCTACCTCCAATTTTGGCTTCCCATCCAAAATTTATTTGGGTTCCATAAACCATCAGTTAAGAGACTTTTGTTGTTGATATTCTACATTCCTTTGTCCTCTGTATTCCTTTGTCCTTTGGAAACCCATATGAGTCCTTTCTCTCTGCTGTTCCCTCTGCCTAAAAGATGTCCAGTGTGACCATCATCCCTCTCTGGTACAGTCTTAGGTAGAAAACATGTACTCCACCTTCAATCTATGGCTGAGATCTGACTTCTTCAGAGAAGCCTTCTCTGAACCCCCTTTATTGTAAGAGACTATTATCTTCATCTCATGAGTCCTCCATCACTTTTCCTTTCCCTGTTAGCTGATGTTTATTTCCCTGTGACCACATGTTCATTGTCTTATCTTCTCTAGGGTTGTCTCTAAGCACCTCAACTGACAAATATGCACAATCACAGCATTTGCCACTGGATATATCTAGTTTATAGTAGCTACCGAAGGGGGCATCTGGGTGGGTCAGTGGGTTGAGCCTCTGCCTTTGGCTCGGATTGTGATCTCAGGGTCCTGGGATGGAGCCCTGCATTGTGCTCTCTGCTCAGTGGGGAGCCTGCTTCCTCCTCTCTCTCTGCCTTCTTCTCTGTCTACTTGTGATCTCTCTCTCTGTGTCAAAAAAAAAACAACAAAAAACAAAAAAACACCACCACCAAAAACAAAAACACCACCAAAAAACAAAACAAAACACAACCTTATAATAGCTACCAAAGAAATACATGTTCGCTGAAGAATATTTAACTTTGGGCATCTAATGAAATGATTTTAGTGTTTCTCAGGAAAAGCTCAATTCCTCTGATTCCCTGTTTCTATCACTGCTTATTATCTTCACCATTACTATTGTCTTTCTTGTTTTAATGAAATCATACCTATTATTTGCTCAGTGCTTATTAAGTGCTTACTAAGTGTCATTGTGACAAGCACTATAGCTATAATTTCACATAACCCTCCCAATAATTTCTTGAGATAGGCCCATATTTTCCCTCATTTTAGAGTTGAAGGACCTAGATGATTAAGTAACCTACCCAAGATCAAGAACTAATGTGGAATACCGAAGACATGAACCAAAGTTGTTCAGATTATAAGCCCTTGAATATACTAACGGGACCTCCAAAAGTGTGTTTAGGCTTTGATGAAAATAGTGTTTTTAAAATTTTTTTAAAAAAGAATGTTTTTTTAAAAATGGAATCTTTTTCATTGCTGGCAAAGATGGGCTAACTAAACTGTGTATTTGTATTCAGCACTGGGTCATCCTTAAAATCTTGGACTCTGGTATTTTGTACTGGTTTCCTCGTCTCAGTCCATATTCTTCTCAACCTTATATTTAAGTTGAATAAACTAATACGATTCTACAACATGGGAAGGACAATTTTTAGCAGGCTACATCTGAGTTTGATTCTATACTCATCAATCTCTTCATCAGGCCACAAAAAAATCTTGATTTTTCACCTTTGCAGGTGGTTGAATCCATGTCATTGGATTTTAGTTAATGGAATGTTGTTTAAAGGCAATGTTGCTTTCAGGATCAGTCTCTAACATCCCTCTATTTTGTTATTTATTTCTCTATCAACATTTTTCCAAAATTTAGTGGTTTTAAAAAAGAACATATATTATCTCACATTCTTTGTGGGTGGGGAATCTGGAAGTGGCTTAGCCGGGTGGTTCTTGCTCAAGGCTTCTCATGAGGTTGCAATCAAGATGTCAGCAGGACTGTAACTGTCTGAAGGCTTGACTGGGACTGGAGGATTCAGCTTTAAGATAACCCATGCACATCGCTGCTGGAAGGAATCTTCAGTTTCTCCCTGGTTATTGATAGGAAGACATATTTCATTATCATATGACCCTCTCCATAAAGCTGCTTGAGTATCCTCCCGGAGCTGGATGTATAATTTGTGGGGCTCAGTGTAACATGAAAATATCAGGCTCTTTGTTAAAATACTATTAATAATTGCAATATAACATCTACTGACCATTAAGCCAAGTGTGAAGTCCTCCTAAGTGCAGTGCTTATGAGATTGCACAAGTCACACATCCATGAAACAGGCTTGTCTTCCAAACCTGGCAACTGATTTTGTGTATATGACTCCATAAATAGGTAAACAGGACCGGCATTCACAATTCTGCAATTATACTGGTTGTTCAAAATATTGATACTTTCATTTTGGTTGGTAAATAGCTATTGCTCAAGCCCTCCAAATGTCCCTGCTCCCACAGGCCCCTCTATAAGGTTATCTGGGCAGATACCTTTGGTGAGCTATTCTGGTACCCTCTAGCCAGTGAGCTAGGCAAAGACCCCACATTGACTCCTGTGACATGGCACAATCACCAGAAGTAGCACCCTGTCTATAACAGCCTCCACCTTTGTCAGGGGAAATTGGCAAATGTTCAAGCCATTTGGCCCCCTGAGATTGGTCTTCCCACAACAGGTAGATATTTCCCAGAAATGTCCTCCACAGTCTCCTGTTGCATCCTCCAAAATATTGCCTACCATTGGTTAAACACATTTAATCTCACTTCTTCATAGAATCACTGGCTTAATCAACTTCTGTTGCAAAGAACACACTTAAAAAAACACAAAACATGACTTACTGCCTTACCAATTTGTACAGTCTAGGTGAAATAAACCTATTATTAACTTGTATATTTCAGATTGATTTGAATTATTTTATAGTAATTTACAGGAATTTTTAGCCTATGACACAAAATTCATGCAAATTGATATTTAATAATTTTAATTGTATAGGACCCACTCTGCCATCATATCACACTCCTCTTCATCATTCATTCATTCCCAACTTCAACAAAGATTCAATGAATACTTACCAAATGCAAAGAGCTCTGGTAGGTGCCATGGATGATAAAGGACACCAGCCAAACTTTATGTTCTTCAGGTCAAGCTGTTTGCCCATCATTCCCAAGATCACTCACATGGATTACTAGGTGTTCTGAGACTTAGAGAACCCATACAGCCCAAACCTACTTTTGCAAAGGACTTCGGCTCTGCTAAAAATATGTTTCTCTTTCTCATATATTTAGCCATTAAGCCCTTCAACTTTCCTATTTATGAGGAACTGCATAAATGAAGTTTTATAAATTACATTTTTAGGTATAGCACTGTGTTTTTATTTTTTCCATCTTCATACTTTCTCCAACAAAAAATACATATCTCTTGAAAATGTTTATTAATGGAATAAATTATTTGCTTATTATGATGTACTAGGCATTGCAACCTATTGTTATGTGATGAATGTTGTTATGACTACTAATTGAGAGGTACAACTGAACCTCAACCAAGAGCGTAACTCATCATTTTTAAATGGTTGTAGCACAATGGGGGGCCTGGGTGGCTCAGTGTGTTAAAGCCTCTGACTTCGGCTCAGGTCATGGTCTTACGGTCCTGGGATTGAGCCCTGCATCGGGTTCTCTGCTCAGCGGGGAGCCTGCTTCCCCCTCTCTCTCGCCCACCTGTCTGCCTACTTGTGATCTCTGTCTGTCAAATAAATAAATAAATAAAATCTTTAAAAAAATTAAAATAAATGGTTGTAGCACACGAAACATTTCCAATAAATATATTATTAAGGCTTAAAGTGAAAGTAGCTATAATTTATAGAGGCACAGTTAGCCCCTAAGCAAGGTTTTAAAGATTTTATTTATTTATTTGTTAGAGAGAGAGAGCGAGCGAGCACAGGCAGACAGAGAGGCAGGCAGAGGCAGAGGGAGAAGCAGGCTCCATGCCCAGCAAAGGGCCCGATGTGGGACTTGATCCCAGGACGCTGGGATCATGACCTGAGCCGAAGGCAGCCACTTAACCAACTGAGCCACCCAGGCGTCCCCTTAAGCAAGGTTTTAAAGAAGACATAGTTTCTGTCTTCTACCACGCAATACTAATTTTGAAAAAGAGATAAATATATGAAAGGAGAAAGAGAACAAGAGCAAGCACAACATGGTATTTTAATATTAGGCAAAGCAGACCTAAGAATAAGAACTTACTAGTGATAAAATGGATATTATATTTTGGTAAAGCAGTCAATTTATCTAGATGACAAAACAAACCTAGATGAGTATGCACTTACTATTAGCTTCACAATACATTAAGCAAAATATGTTTACTATAAAAACCTTCAAATATTTTAAAATTAACATGATACTAAATAATGTATGAGTGAACAAAGCTATCACAATGGAAATTTAAAAGTATTTTAAATTGGATGAAAATTAAAACACTTAAAAATTTATAGGATATGTTTAAAGTTGTATAGTGTTAATCCTTATGTTAGAAAAGGAGATGTCAACTCAGTGATCTATCTTCCACCTTGTAAAATCATAAAAGAAGAGCAAATTAAACACTGAGGACACAGAGAAACAGAAATAATAAAGACAAGAACAGAAATCAATAAATTAAAAAAATAAAAACGTAGGGAAAATTCAATGAAAATAAAACCTGTTTCTTTGGGGAGATCAATAGCAAGATCAGAAAAAAGAAGAGAATAAAAACATTATTAATATCAGTAATGAAAAAAGAGCACATCACAATAAATTCTACAGCTATTAAGATAATAATAAAGTATTCTGAATCAATTTATGACAAAAAAATTCACTAACTTAGATAAACTGGGATAATTCCTCAAATGACAAAAATTACCAAAGTACAGCTAACAAGAAATAACATTGGTAAAGCTATAGCTGTTAAAGATACTGAATATGTAGTTAAAAGCCTTGTCCCTTCCCCCACTCCCATACATGTAACCATGACCCAGTAGCTTCAGAATTGGATACTATGAAACATTTAAAGAATAAATTATACCAATTATATACACTCTCTCCCAGAAAACTGAAGAGGAGAGAATACCCACTTACTCATTTTATGAGGTCAGCATTAACCTAACATCAAACTCAGAGAAAGGCGTTAGAAGAAAAGAAAACTTCACACCAATATCTTTCATTAAATTTGATGTAACAGTCAATAATGAAATATCTGAGGATCAAATCCAGCAATCTATAAAAACAATAACAAATCACAACCAAGTGAAATTCATCCCAGGAATGCAAGGTTGGGTCAACATGCAAAAGTCAGTCAGAGGAATTTATATTAACAAAACAAACAAGTAGAGGTCAAAAAAGCATTAAAAAAAAAATCCTACATCCATTCCTGATAAACAGGTCAGAAAACTAAGAATGGAGTGAAATTTCCTCAGCGTGACAAAGGCCAACCTATGGCTGACATCATTCTTAATCGTGAGGGACTAAGGATGAGTTCCCATCCCCTCAAGATTTGGACAAGGAAAAGGATATATGTCCCCTTTCACCATCGCTCTTCAAAAAATTAAAATTAAAAATAAGTCTACATATATTTGAAAGAAAAAGCTGGCTTTATTTGCAGAGGATCTGATTGTCAAACAGCTACTAGAACTAATAAATGAGTAATAAAAATAAAAGGTGGTGAGATACAAAGCAAATACGCAAAAGTCAATTTTATACCTATGCACTGGCAATAAACAGTTAGAAAATAAGCTTTAAGATACCACTTATGATATCATTAATAAACATGAAGCGCTTGGCCACCAATGTCACAAAACAGGTGCAGGACTAACAAGTACAAAATATTGCTGATAGAAATTGTGGAGGAGTTAAAGAAATAATATTTATTATACAATATTTATTAGTATGGGCTAAAAGGCTCTGTATTGCTATGATGGCAACTTTTTCCCAAATTGATCTGTGGATTTAACACAATCCAAATCAAATTCTCAGCAGTGTGTGAGGTGTATACATGTGCGTTTTGTAGAAATGGAAAATCTGAGTCTAAAACTTACATGGAATTGCAAGGAACTTAAAATATCCCAAATAATGCAAAGTAAAACAAAGTTGGCATGCTCACACCGCCTGATTATATGACTTAATGTAAAGGGATAGTAATCAAGGAAGTGTGCTAATGGCATAGGGAGCTACAGCTCACTCTAACAGAGTCGAAAGCCAATAAACAGACCACGCCAAAAAACAAACAAAAAATTCAATCTTCAGTTATAGCTTGTTTCATTAACTATGTCTTGGCCATGAAGGAGATCCTGAGACACATGGTACCATTGTGAATTGAGTCCAGTCCTTGTAATGTTAACCTACTTTACTCTAGAGCAATGATTTCTATCAACAGTTATGAGATAGGACCCAAATCATCAGTTCCTTTTTTTTTTTTTCTATTTGACAGATCAGGATCTTTTATCATGTGCCAGGTGCTTTTTAAATACTTTAGGTAACAGTGATCAAAACAGAAAGATACAACGTCCCCCCTGGAGCCCATTTTCTGTTGTGAAGATCCAGACAGTATAAACAAGACACATATTATGCACAATTCATTGGATGGAAGTAAGTAGTAGGGATAAAATGAAGGGAAAAAAGAGGGCAAGAGTATAGAGCGTGTTGCATTTTTCCCTAGGGTGTTAGTGAAGGCTCCAACTGAGAAGGTGACATTTCAGTCAAAGACCCCAGTGAAGAGATAGGGACTTGGCTATGTAAGTACCTGAAAGAAGAACATCCCAGGCAGGGAGAGTGTACAGCCTCTTAGAAAGAAGAGACTTGGGGTGTTAGAGGAAAAGGGACAGGATTGTTTACCTGGATCCAGTAGTATACGTGGTCAGAGTGTTAACTGAGGACAAGAGCAGACAGAGCCTCCCAAGCTGTTGGGAGGCTTTGACTTTTGCTCTGAACACATGAGAAGTCCTTGGAGATTTTTGAACAAAGGATTATCAAGATCTGACTTCCATTTTGAAGGGATCCCTCTGCTGCTCCATTGACAATATATGGGAAGGGAGCAAAGGCAGAAGTAGGGAGAATGATTAGGAGGCCATTGTAATAATCCTGGACAAGAATGATGATGTCTTGGACAAATGTAATAGCATTGAATGGGGTTAGATTCTGGATCTATTTTGATGTTACAAATGACAGGATTTACCATCAGATGTAGGATGTAAAAGAGAATGGGATCTGAGAAAGAAATGCAAATGATTCCAGCAATTCGGACCTGAGCAGCTGGGGGATCAGAGAAGATGTTTGACAAGGTGGGCCATGGAAGATCAGAAGCCCAGTTTTAGATATGTTAAGTTTGAGATGTCTATTTAGTCATCAGACAGAGATAGTGGTTAGGCAATTGAATATTTAAATCTGCAGTTCAAGGAAGGGGTCTGGGCTGGACTGAAATTTGAGAGTCGTTGGCATGTAGACAGTATTTAAAATCACAGGACTACATGAGAATGAGAGAAGCAAGAGGGATGCAGGATGGACAGATAAGAGAAGCTGCCCAAGGACTGTGTCCTGAGACACACCAATAGTAAGAGACAAGGGGAGAGGAGAAAAATCCACAGAGAAAGCAGACGGAGAGACAGAGGAAAACTGGTGAGAATGTGGTATCTTGGTAAAAGAAATCGTTTGCAAAGTCTACAGTGTTATAAATGAAAGTGGACCTCAAGTTATTCCTATAGCGGTCTCACTCCCATTATTTATATCCTAGTAAGCCTTTTCTTTTGAATATAAAAGAAAATGATAGAATTTAGCTAGCAGGCCAGAAATTGTACAGAAGCAGCCTGTCTTGTCCATACCATTTTCTAGACCGTGTGATCATTACCGGTAAATGGTTAATTAATGTGACAATTAAAACAAAACAAAAGAAACAGGCAACCAAGATAATGATGTCAGTTTCTAGTTACTTTTCCCCTTAGTTCACACTATATTCTAGACCTTTTCATTTTTTGTCTTGATTTTTAAATTCTTTTTAATTATGTTCAGTTAGCCACTGTATAGTACATCATTAGCTTTTTTTTTTTTAAGATTTTTTATTTATTTGACACCGAGAGTGAGAGAGCACAAGCAGGCAGAGAGGCGGCAGAGAGAGAGAGAGGGGGGAAGCAGGTTCTCTGATGAACAGAGAGCCTGATGCAGGACTCGATCCCAGGACCCTAGGATCATGACCTGAGCCAAAGGCAGAGCCACCCAGGCACCCCACATCATTAGCTTTTGATGTAGCATTCAAGGATTCATTATTTGCGTATAACACCCGGTGCACATCACAACACGTTGGAGGGAATATCAAAATCCGGATATGTCCATGAATAAGTCACATTAATGAACAATCCATACTCTATGCTGAATTAGGAAAAACACTGAGAATCTCAAGTAAAAATGATTGGAGGTGACTCACTGTCCATCTCTATTTTAGTTTTTTATATATTTCTCATAACTTCTCAACATGCATTCTTAGAATATTTCTTGTGTAGCAGCAATATCAATAATAAGCTCTGTGCTTTATTAGGTTTTTCAAACAGCAAAGGCAAAAGGTCTGTAGGTTAGATTTTATAGCTCCATCACGAAAACTCCAGCCCTGTGCATTTCACAGCAGGTGCTTCTCTAAGGTGACTGGCTCATAACTAAAGCCAGTGTCAGTCCACACATTAATCTACACCTGATCAGTAACTGGTGGTAGGCAATTTTGGCAGCATCTTTGACTTGTTGCTGTAAACCACAGGAGCCAAAGGAACTTATTTCTCCCAGTTACATTTTAGTTTCCCTATAGTGCAGTTTTTTCATGATATATTTCCGAACATGTTACTTACTCTCATTAGTGGATGCTAATTATGAGAAACACCAAGTGACTCAGCAGTAATCCCTGAAGGGGAAAAAAAAAGTTGTTGCCCTAGAGCACCATTGCTTTAGTATATGCAGGCAGGGTAAGTGCTGGTGCTTGATGGACTCGCATTCCTGCATGATCAACACAGCACCATCTTTGGTTTGGTTTCTAGCTGCATTAATATATATATATATGTATATATACATATATATATATATATTTAGCCTATTATCATGCTTCTTTGCCTCCCAGTCTAAAGTTTAACCAAAGCAGACTATTTGCATTTTAGTACACACTTCTTTTAGAAACACACGTGTGAGGTTTTTTTTTTTTTTAAGATTACATACTTACTTATTTGAGAGAGAGAACATGAGTGGGATGAGAAGTAGAGTTGAGCAGTGAGCCCGATGAGGGGCTGGATCCCAGGACTTGGAGATCATGACCTGAGCTGAAGGCAGACGCTTAAGAGATTGAGCCACCCAGGTGTCCCCACACGTTTAAAAACCCCACAAGTTTTTAAAGCATCTCTGGTGTGTGGGGTCTCTGAATCACATCTTTTGCCTGCCCTCATTGTGATACCATTTTCATCATTTTTCTCACATGCAAACATGTAAGTGCCTGTGGATAGGATGGTGCCTTTCAGCCTCTGTTCAGTTTCACAGAATTGTTTAATCATGAGCATTGCTCTAGGAATAGCTGGCTGATTATAATCCAGGATGATCCTGTCCTGCCATCTGACTTCAAGTGGGACTTGGGCGTGGTGCTGTTCAGGAGCCAGCCGCTATGTCTGCCTCTGCCGGCGCGAGGTCTGACGCAGTGATGTCTCACATGACAGGTGTTTAGGGCAGCGTGGCCAGACTTGCTCCCCCAGGTATGACCTCACAAGTGCAGAGAATTTGAAAACTTCAGTGGGACCTAAGGGTCCATGCAGCACACAGAAATACTATGACCTGATTAATCAGGGCTAGAACCCAACTGTACAGGTCATTGATTTTATTTTGTTTTTGTTGTGGTGGTTGTTTTGTTCCAGTGCATTTGAGGACAATGGGTTTCGTAGGTTATCAGTGTTACTGCAGACTTCAGGTTCAAATTCCTAGGAAAATATGGACCTAACAATACGATTTCCAAGAACAGGAGGCTCTAAGGCTTTCACCTTCTGCCATATTTGTCAAAACAAAAAGTTGTGATGATTCTTGCAAAGCAGTTAATAATCTACATATGTGGCTGAAGAATGCGGTCATATGGAGTTTGTCATTCCTAAGTCAGTTTTGATGATGTGTTGGTCTTTTCGTCCAGAAGTCTTGCCAGAGTAGTAGAAGGAATCTGCACATGTTAAGTATGCCTTTCAGAAGTCTAATCTCAAAGAGAGGAACTGCGATCTATCTTACGGGATCCTGTTTTATTCCACTGGTGATGACAAGTGACTTCAGACAATAAGCCGCTAATTCATTTGAACAAATGAATTCAATTGAACGTTTGAGTACTTTTTTTGCACATATATTCTCTGTCAGTCACTGTGCTGGGGACTGGGGGAGAAAGAAACTGGTGATGGTGATTTGGTGGTAAGGCCTCGGGTAGAGGTTGCCATGGGCCACGTGGGAATGACAGGAGAGACGTCTAAAGAGAATTGGCCCCTTAGGAGTGCAGGGCAGCCAGATGATTCGTGCCGTGATCTCCTTTGGCAATCTGGTGAATTGACAAGTCTGTGGTTCCCTTATAGGAAAATATATTTAGATCTATATAATAAGATGTATGGGAATTTGAGGGAATCAAGAATAATAAAATACAGTTGTCAAACTATTTTTATTTTTTTAATTTTATTTATTTATTTATTTTTTTTTTAAGATTTTATTTATTTATTTGATAGACAGAAATCACAAGTAGGCAGGGAGGCAGAGAGAGAGGAGGAAGCAGGCTGTCCGCAGAGCAGAGAGCCCGATGCGGGGCTCGATCCCACGACCCTGGGATCATGACCTGAGCCGAAGGCAGCGGCTTTAACCCACTGAGCCACCCAGGTGCCCCCAAACTATTTTTAAAGACACATTTGTGCTGCTTTATTAAAGCCTGAAAGAACAAGGTCTAGCAACAGACATAACAGCTACTATAATTTGGAAGTGGTAATGTGCATAAATAATATTTTGAGATCTATGCCACACCTGTATCATGATATAAAAATACCTGTGATTTCTTTGGTGGGAAAGTTATAGGTACTGCTGTTATGACAGCAGTTGTTGCCGACATTTGTAATTGAAGGAATGTTGAATTTCCATTAGATTTTTGATGAAAATAGAGAAGTAACTTTTTGTTCATCCAAGTTCATGAACTTCCTGAGTTTTCCCCATTCAGTGATGCCTTGGGGGGGACCATGGGCCCCATGCTAAAAGCCCTGGACCAAAGTTTGCTGCCAATGGAGCTTGGACAATAAAAGGAGAAAATGGATACTAAACAGAGACCTCAGATCCCTGTAGAGTGACTCATGATTCCGTAGCATTCTAAAGGACCTGGACTTCTTATTCCTGTTCTCTTTATACCTGGTGGTCTTGTTTCCTTGCACATACGAGTTTGCTTTGTAAGACTGGGAGAAATAGTGCCCATGAGCTACTTTATGTATTATCAGAATTGATAAAAATACCTTTATTCTAAACACTCCTTGTTCTTCTTATTGAAATATTGTTTCTATTTGGAAATTTTGCCTGTAGCAAGCCTGGGGGTTAGGAATTCTTATCAGATGAACCAGGACAGATTTTTTGCCCCTTCCTCTGTGATGATTAATTTCATTTTTGGTTATCTAGTTCTATATTTTTGAATCTCTCTGTTGCTTTTCTTTGAAAAAAAAAAAGTTACTGCCATAATCCATGCTTGTTTAAAGAACATTATTTACATGTAATATGAAAAATGAAGTGTAGTATAAAATCAATTACACTACCAAAACAAAAATACTTCATTATGCTCCCATTCCATTGAGGAATTAATATTTGTTAGCCATTTTTGTGTATGTTCTTTCAGAATAGAGATATAATTTGTTTTGTATAAAAAATATGATCATAAACCAGATATATTAATATAAATATAGTTTGATAATTTTGTGTCTTGCTCAGTGTTGCAGGAATTGGAGTAGATGACTTGGAGCTTTTGCTTTCCTCCTGTGTTCCTTTGTTATGCGTATACGCAACATTTTCCTTGGTTCACCTTGGTTTCCTTGGTTCTGATCACACATAATACACTGCGACCTTCTGGAGTGAGGATGGTCTTTCTCTTGTTTGTCAATACTGCCTACGTCATGCCTGGCTCTTCTTTTTTAAAGAAATGTGAAGATAAAGCAAGTTCTTTAAAGTTCAATGATTTTCCTTTCCTTAAAGAGGCCAAAATTACCATGTCTGAGGAAGAATCATTCATTACCCTTTTTTTTTTTTAAAGAAGATTTTATTTATTTTTTTGAGAGAGAGAGAAAGTGAGAAAGCACAAGCAGGGGAAGCACCAAAGGGAGAGAAGCAGACTCACCACTGAGCAAGGGGCCTGATGTGGAGCTCGATCCCAGTACTCTGAGATCTTAAGCCCAAGGCAGATGCTTGACTGGCTGAGCCATCCAGGCACCCCAGGATGATGGGTATCTTAGCTAGGAACCAGATCTTTCAAGTTTACCTCTGAGCGCTGTAAACGATTTCTTCAAAATACCCTACTTTTAGATTAGTATTATCTGCTGAAAACAAACATGATCTTAATAAATATGAAAAAGGTTTTAAGTTGGAGATTCTATGTTATTTGTATTTTATGACCAGAAAGCAATGATGCTCCAGTGCCATTCATACTGTCTGAGATATACTATCTTGTGATCAGTGGGTGAATAAAGTAGAAAAGGAACGGTACCATACAGGTTATAGTACTCTCCCATCTTGCTCTGTCTCATCTCCCTGTGCCCTTCCTGCTCTCCTTTCTAAAGACCAAGGTAGGGGCGCCTGGGTGGCTCAGTGGGTTAAGCCTCTGCCTTCGGCTCAGGTCATGATCCCAGGGTCCTGGGATTGAGCCCCGCATCGGGCTCTCTGCTCGGCAGGGAGCCTGCTTCCTCCTCTCTCTCTGCCTGCCTCTCTGCCTACTTGTGATCTCTGTCTGTCAAATAAATAAATAAAATCTTTAAAAAAAAAAAAAATAAAGACCAAGGTAATCACAGCCATGGGAGCAAAGAAATGCAGTAATAACAACTTGAAATAGAATAAAGTAAAATAAAAATAATGGACTATAGACTACGCACCAGGCTAGACTTTTCTTGTTGTATGACCTTAGACAATTTACATCATCTCTCTTCACCTTACCATCCTCATTTGTAAAATGAAGATACTAAGCAATTCTGTTCTGATCATTTATGAGATTGTTGTGAGACTCCCAACAGTGAGATATTTTAAGAGCTCAATAAACTGGAAATCACTAAATAAATATTGGTTTAAAATGGTTTCATGAATTACATTTGTTCTTTTGTGAAGAGATTTTTTAAAAAATGAGTAAATATTACCACTGATGCCAGATTCCTGTTGTATACGAGAACATAGTGGGAATGTTGGAGAAAGTCTTTCAGAAACAGGGTGCATTCATTCTAAATTCTTCAGTTACTCCTGAGGAATGTTTCCTATGGAAGAAGAACTCAAATGAACAAAACTTGGTGTCCATAAAATGTAGCATGCTAGAAAACCCTATATTTATCTTACTATGAAATTCAAAGTTTAAAAAAAAAAAAACCTCTTAAACTCTGGCATGATTTAAATTATAAAGGCTAAATATTAAAATTTAGTTTCTGGGACACCTGGGTGGCATAGTTGGTTAAGTGTCAGATTCTTGGTTTCTGCTCAAGTTGAGATCTCAAGGTGATGAGATCGAGGCCCGAATAGGGCCCTGTGCTGAATGTGCAGTTTGTTTAAAACTCTCTCTCCCTCTGCTTATTCCCCCCACCCGCTACTCTCTCTCTCCCTAATGTAAATAAATAAATCTTTTTAAAAAGTTTTAAGAAAATAAAATTCTGTTTCTAGTCCTTTAAAAATTTGTCTATATATATTTTTTTGTATAAAGTGCTTTTGAAATATCAACAATTAAAGTCATCAAAAACACCAAGAATGTGGGATGGAAGGACAATGGAGCAGAAACACTGAAGATATTCCTGAATGTGAGACATGTGTTAAAACAAGGGCAAGAGAATTCAAGCTCAGAAGGGGAAAAAAATGAAAGTAACAACAGCGCCAAGCACTACTAATACTAGCTCTTAGTTTCTGTTAAGCACTTGGTGCTTGACACATATTAATGCATGCTTTCTTCTCACACCTACAAGGTAGATATTGCTATTATTATTATTACCCCCTATAATGGATGAAGAAACTGAGACATTGAGAGGTTAAGTAAGTTGGTGTCACACAGGTAGAAAGCGATAGAGTGGCATTCAAACGTCAGGCAGCTTGGCTCCAAGCCTGTTTGCCATACTGCCCCTTGAGGAAAGGAAGGACATTTGTACCCATTTACACCCCAGCACTAGAGTTTTACAATCTACTTGAAACCTTTTCAGCTTGACAGGCAATAAATGCTATTTTATTGTTGCATTTATTCATATTTCCCTTATTGCCAGGAATTCTTAATAATTTTGTATATCCCTTATCCTTTTATATTTTGTCCTCTGTGGGCAGCCTAATCCCATCTCCACATGTTTTTATATGGAAGCATTTTGGTTTTAGAGCCTTGTCTACAGGAGAAACAGTAGTCTTTTCCCATATATATTGCAAGTTTTCCCCATATTTTATCTCCACTTTATATCTTTTCTATAGAAAAGTTTTGTTTTTTTTTTTTTTTTTAAGATTTTAGTTATTTATTTGAGAGAGAGAGAGGGAAGAAGAACACGTAAGGAGAGGGAGAAGCAGACTCCCAGCTGAGCAGGGATCCTGACACAGGGCTTGATCCCAGGACCCTGGGATTATGACCTGAGCTGAGGGCAGCTACGTAATTGACTAAGCCACCCAGGTGTCCCTCTATAGAAAAGTTTAAGTTTGTATGTATTTGTATCCATCTTTTCCTTTATGGTTTCTGGCTTTTGTGTCATGTCACACTTAGAATGACTTTCCCTATCCCAACACGGTATCATTGCATCACTTACAACACTTTACGTTACATTTATGACCTTATTTTATAATTATTTACATGTCTGGTGCACTTGGAAATTTTGCTAGTATGAAGAAAGAAGAAAAGATCATTTCCTATAAGTATCTTCCCATACAAGTAGTCCTTGACCTAACACCAATTACTAAATAATCTGACTTCTCTACCATCAATATCAAATGTTGTTTTTATCATAGACTACAATCTCTCATATATTTAAGTATTTTTGTCTAGACTCACCATAATTTCCAATGATCTACCAATTCTTTTGCAAGAACTAAATTGTTTTAAGTACCGCAACTGAGTAATGTTTTTTTCCATGAAATCTATCTCCACTTGCCTTCTGTGGCATTGCATGCTCCCTGTTTTCTCTCTCTCTCTCTGATTTTTGCTTTGTTGTCTCTGCTGTAAGTTGTTATGCTTATCCTGCTTGCCCCTTAAATACTGATGTAGCTTGGAATTCTCTTTTCTGTCTTCACATTCTCCATCTCCTCTTGTGTCTATTCCCAAAACCTCAAGACCATCAAAAATTCACTGACAAATCCAAAATGCAGGTCTCTGGCTCAAAATTCTTTTTTTTTTTTTGTTAAGATTTTATTTATTTATTTGTCAGAGAGAGAGCACAAGCAGGGAGGAGTGGCAGGCAGGGGGAGTAGCAGGCTCCCCACTGAGCAGGGAGCCTGATGTGGGACTTGATTTCAGGACCCTGAGATCATGACCTGAGCCAAAGGGAGACGCTTAACCGGCTGAGCCACCCAGGCATCCCTGGCTCAAAATTCTTTACTAAACATTAGCCATATTCTAGTGTCTGTCTGCATGGATGTGTCACAATCTCCTTAAATTCAAAATGTCAAATATTCATGAGCTCCTTCATGTCCTTCACCCCACATGCCTCTCCTTCTAGCATCTCCTGTGAAGACTCCAACTAGCTCCACTATCCTCCCATCAGGCCAACCCAGAACTTTGGGATTAACCTGGATCACCAACTTCCTTCTTCCTCACTTCCTGGTTAGCTAGTTGATTGAGTCTGTTGTACTATTTACTCTTTTTATCTCTTGATGATGTCCCAGTCTTTAACATGAAGCCTTGTTTTGGGCTACTATCATTTTCCACAAATCACTTCAGTAGCTCTGAGCGGTTCTAAAACATCCTCCAAATCAGATCTTCCTGCAAATCTGGTCTTTTCACTTCATCTATATATCCTCACTTTTCACTTCCTCTCCCTCATAAAATCTTCATGTAAAATCTATCTTAAGAGAGTCCAACTTTTAATCAGTTTTTCAAAGATCCTTCATGCCTGGCCCTTGCATACCTCACCTCTTGCCTATGCTCACCTCCACCAATACTTTGAAAATACTGAACTTCTTTATGTTCTTCAAATGCACCCTGTTCTCTGTTGCCCAGGTCTTTGCAGCAGCTTCTCCTTTCGTTTGGGACATCCCTGCTCTTCTCCTGGCTACCTACTGCTTTCCATCTGACCCCAGCTGGGACCTGGCCTCCTCCAGGAAGCCTTCCTCAAACCCTTCAGTGTGCTTCTGGTACCAGCAGATAAACACCATGACACCATCTACTGCTTCATTTTTCACACACTGCTTTGAAAATTCCAGGCTAAGTATTCTATATAGTGAACCAAATTGGAAAACACGTGAAAGGAGGAATTTTGCCTAAAATAATTCACCACCATATCCCTTGCACTCAGGAGAGTGCCTGGACATTCAGAGTGTTCTCTAAATATGTGTAGAAGAAAGAAACAGAGGAGAAAGAAAAGAGTCAGGGAGAGGGAAGGGAGGGAGGAATATAACATTTATTTACACAATGTCTTTGTTCCTCTCATATAATAAATACATAGTACTTATACATGATAAATAATAAATACAAAAGGGCCCTTCTACACATTCCTACAAATATTATGCACAAATTCCATACACAAAATACTGAAAGCAAAAGCTGAAAAAATTAGTGGTTCCTGTGGGATTGTAGATAGTTTTTATTGCCTAAACTATTTCTATACTACCTAATACAAAAAAATCAGAAAATCTATAATTAGAAAAAGGTTTTCAGATTAGATTTACAATTATCTTGATTATAACTCGTAAAGTACTTTAGCATTCTTGAATAAAAATATTTTGGTTTGTGTAGAATTGTGCTTCCTGGGGTTGCTATAACAAAGTACCACAAACTGGGTATGTAAAACAATAGAAATGCATTCTTTTACAGTTTTGGAATCTGGAAGTCCAAAATCCAGGTGCCGCAGGGCCACGCTCCCTCTGACTGTGGATAGACCTCCCCTTGCCTGGCTTCAGAGGGTGGCTGGTGACCTATGACACTTGTTAGCTTTTGCAACTCATCACGCCAAACTCTGTCTCTGTTGTCACGAGGTGTTTCCTCCTCAGAGTGTCTGTCTCGACACTTCAGATAAGGACACTGGTCATTGGGATTATGGCCCGTCCTAATCCAGAATGGCCTTATTTTAATTTAATCATCTCTGTCACGATTATGATTCCACTCAAGGTCACATTCTGAGATACTGGGAGTTAGGACTTCAACAACATATTGTGTGGAGGGGACACAACACAACTCATAACATACCTTGCTAACTTTTTGGTCTACTATCATATATGTAATGACAAATAATGAGGTTATCCAGGTTCTACTTTAAACCCCTAACAAAACACACTGACATATTATGACACAAATGTAATCATTTAGCAGTCTTTATGACGTAAAGTAGTATGTTCTTCCTATTACCATTTTTTTTTCTATTCTGCTACTGAGGAAAAGGTATTTCTTCCTTTTTCTATTTACTATATTTGCATGAATTAAGATTGAGTTTGGTTGCCTGTGGGAGATCTGACTGTAGTGGCACCAACATAAAAGGCTATATTTTCTCACATTACGAGAAATCCTGGGGTAGGCAGTGAATAGTATTGGTTCAGCTTCTCAAGCATGTAGTGGCACGGGTTTGTGATTTAGGGGGGGTGGGGACTTCAACTCAGCATCTTAAAATATACACTGTACATGCACAATTTTATTCTAGGCAAGAAGAAAGAGCCAGGCATGGGAGTGTGGGCAAAGGCAGCTGAGCATGTCCCTCTTTTAAAGCATGGTTTCCTGCAGCCTCACCAGTAATTTCTGTAGCAGCTCATTGATCAGAATGGTGATACCTGGTCACCACTTTCTTGCAAGGGATGCTGATAAATGAAGGAGTTTGGTACACACTGCTGACCTCACCAGAATCAGGGTTCTGTTTCTAAGGAAAACTGGAAAAAGACATATGGGTAAGCAACTAGCTGTCCTGGGCCTTACTCCCTCCACAGAATTGTTAATGGAGGATAGGAGGAGGGGAGAATGGGAGAGAGCATTTGTCTCTCTCCTTTCCTCAACCTAACCCATCAGACACAGAAACGTACAATCTCTCACTTAATCCTGGTAGCAGATTATGTGATAATTTGAGAAGCAGGTTTATCCAATCTGGTCAGGTCTATTTTTCTAAATATAAATTTGTGACAAGAAGGTGCCGAATCAAGACCTTGAGTCGTAGCCTATACAAATGATTCTGAAACACTGATCCACTTGCTGGTCTTAGGTTTAGCAACACTTTTTTTTTTTTTTTT
>ML105555.1:0-215110 GCA_003697995.1 Taxidea taxus jeffersonii | reverse complement strand
CGATTTTAAATTTATTTGACAGAGAGAGATCACAAGCAGGCAGAGAGGCAGGCAGAGAGGGAGGGGGAAGCAGGCTCCCCGCTGAGGACCCTGAGATCATGACCTGAGCAGAAGGCAGAGACTTAACTCGCTGAGCCGCCCAGGCGCCAGCAACACTTTGTCTGTGGAAAAACAAGAATAATAAGAGTAATCTGGTGAGTTTTTCATTAGGTTGAATTGGCTCAATTGAAAGAGCTGAGAACTATGGGCAATCACTCACCTTTGCATGTGTTCGGTACATATTTTGTATAAATGTCTGTCAGTATTTATATTTTCATATTTATGTTACCCTCTCTCTCTAGAGAGAGCTTTCTGACATTTCATCTTTGCCTTGCATCCACTTTGATACCTTCTAAAGAGTACGAGATTTAGGAAATGATGATAGAGTGAAGACAGTAATACATGGAGCGGACTAGTTCGACCCGACACAGACTAAGGACTTTACGCATGTTACATTTCTTCCTTACTGCCTGTCATGGTGGTGCATACAAGTTTTATTGTCCCACAGATAAGATACCTGATATGCACAGAGCTTGATTAACTTGCCAAGGTTTCCCAGAGGGTAAAAGGAAAGTCAGGATTCAAATTAAGTTCTGTCTCCTTCACCAGAACCCAGCTTTGAATCTATTAAGAGAAAGCATGTTACTCCTCTAACTCCTAGGGGTTAAGTTATGCCTTTATTCAGTATAACCTTGATTTTGTTACTCCAGCAAAACTATTCCTGTGTCTAGTGTGAGAATATTTTCCTCTGCAGGAGTAGTCTTGAGAGGCCAATCTATTTCACATATTTTTTTTTCTATATTGCTTGTTCATGAACACTACAATGAATATATTACTAATAGTTAATGTTGAGTTGTGATTCCTCTTCTTAAGGAAAATATGAAAGTATATAAGCATCACTGAAGTTTTTAGGACCTGAAGAGACATTTAGATTCTCCGATGTTCAAACAAACAGTCCAAATTATTGGCAGAATACAGTTTGATAAGGAAAGGAACAAATTCGGGGTTTACTTTGAGAAGAGCAGCACAGAGGACTGAACATTTGGGCAGTGAGAGGCTTCATGAGCCACCTAAAAAGGAAGTTGCTACTAGCCTGAGAAGATTATTAAAATGGGACACAAGACTATTTTTTCCCCAGACTCTTAGATTTTCAAGAGAGACTTAAAGTGTTAAATTTCATCTGGAAGTTCCCTGTTTTAAAAGATCAGTGAATAGCTGAAATTTAATATTTGTTTGTTGTTGTTTTGAGAGAGAGTGAGAGCAAGTGTGAGGGAGGGAGAGCACCTCAAGCGGGTTCTGTGCTGAGCTCAGAGTCCAAGGAGCGGGCTCCATCTCTTGACCTTGAGATCATGACCTGAGCTGAAACCAAGGGTGGGGTGCTTAATCCACTGAGCCACCCAGGTGCTCCTGAGATTTAAAATACCTGACGGGTCATCACTGGATAGAGCAAATACACCTGGGGGCAAACTGATCCATCAGCAAGTAGCTGGCAATGTCTGACTCGGTTTTTCTGTCACAGGCATGTGTCACCAAGGGGATGTTGGACACTAAATGACGAAAGTGTTCTAAGCTATCGCTTCAAAGGAAAGGGATGGCCGTGCGAGTGTTAAATTTCAGTTTGACTGAAAACAAGAAAAGACTCTTTTCCACCATGCTCAGACTTAAAAAGGACTTAATCATCACGGTAAAAATATCACTTTAGAATTATGAGGGTTCTGTGGCAGGAAAAAGGCATTGAGAGGCCCCTAGAATATGTAGGGCAGCACAAAGTGCTGCCCACAGAAGAGGATCCCCATGTGACAGAGACTGACTGCTTCCTTAGCAAACTGGCTAAGGCTCACAAACAATTGCTTATTGAGGACTTAGAGGGTATACGGTCAGAGTCCGCTGGATACATGCACAGACTTCACTCTGACTTTCACTCAAATACACGCAAACACACCCACACACTCCACTCCCCGTACTTACACTCCAGATGCTATTAATTTCTGCACGTGCATTTTTTTTTACATCTATTAAATCTCTACTCATTTAAGGCAAAAAAGTTAAAGGATACAAACTTTGTTCTTTTTCTTCTTTTTTCTTTAATAAAAAGTCAGTTATGTGAAAATCCATGATAAACGTGGAGTGGCTTGAAAAAGAGAAATAAAGACAGAATCAGTTCACTGTGTTCATTGTTTCCTCTAATAAATTCTTCATGGCTCTCCTTTTAATGATGGTTAGCCTGAAACCGACCCTGAAACAGGATCTGGCTCCCGCAGATGCGTTTACTAGAAATCCCAGAGGTCTCAGAGGAGGCCGTGCTTGATGGGGAAGGCAGGAAACATCTGTGAGACAGGAGGACTGTGGAGCTGCGGTCGGGTGGCCTTGCCAACTTTCCCTGTTGTCTCATTTACCCCAGTCCGAGGAAGATTCTTCAACACAAACCACAGCAAAGGGATGGAAGAGAAGGGGGCCTCCCCTCCCTGGCCTCAGCCAATCCTAACAGCTCCGCCATGTTTATACTGAATCTCCACCCCATATTCTCTGTCCAGTGTAATTAGCTAGTATATATCATAGGCATTTTGCTACCAATCTTTAAATCCTTTCAGAAATAGAATCCATATCACCTTGGTGTTCTTCACATGGAAGTTTTTCGGGTTGTATTTCAAGAAGCTGTTCACTATATGAAGTGAACAATTTGATTTCCCTGGTCTCTTGGCCTCCTAATTCTGGATAATTTTTTTCCCTTTTCTGGCTACTTACCTTAGAGTCCCAATTTTTCCACAAGTTTTCCTCCTCCTCCCTCCCGCCCCCAAAAAAGTGTCCCTAGAGAAAGACCTGATAAACTCATGTACACTCAGGGATAAAGTACTGTTCTCTTGAAAAGTTCCTCTGGCTCTCTCATGAGATTTTGCATCTTAGCTAGTTCAAGAAAACAAAACCAAAGCAGGAGACTTCAGTCTATAGCTTTTAGGTATTCATGCAGACATGGGAAGTATAACTGGTAGATTTGTTGTGCAACGCCAGTCAAGCAAATGCAAATTCCGTCTACCCATCACTAGAGTATAAATATTTCCAACCTGAGAAAGCTTTGGGTACCTTGAGTTACAGGACATGTTTATCTATTTTTGTCCCAAATACTTTATTCTGTTTCACTTGTCTGCTCCTCAGTACCACTCCCTCAATCCCTCCATCCATCCTTCCTTCTTCCTTTCCTTTCTTTATTCCTTCATTCCTCTAGCATTTCTTGAGCATTGGCAATGGTCTTTTTTTTTTCTTTTAAGATTTTACTTATTTATTTGACAGAGATCACAAGTAGGCAGAGGCAGGCAGAGAGAGAGAAGGGGAAGCAGGGTCCCCGCTGAGCAGAAAGCCCAATGTGGGGCTCGATCCCAGGGCCCCGGATCATGACCTGAGCCGAAGGCAGAGGCTTTAACCCACTGAGGCACCCAGGCGCCCCATTGGGCATCGACAATGTTCTAAGCAGTGAACTGATGCTGAGTGTATAGATGTGAAGAAGGTGTGAGTCCTGCCTTTCAGCAGCTGGCAGCCTAGAGGAGGATGCAGAAAAGTAAGCAAATAAAAGGAAACTAATAAAAGGGTTGTTATGGATGTAAGAAGAGAAAAGCTCCAGGGAGAAGGTAAATAGCTGTGTTGGGGAGATGTAGTCATAGTCTATAAAGAAGGTACTATTAGGTGAAGCTCTTGAAGGAGGACTAGAGATGGCTATTTAGAAAGCAGGAGAACAACATTTCACATAAGTGTGTGTAGAGGGATATCAGCTTTGATAACAAAGGCAATGTCGGGGCAAAGCATGCAAACTAAACTGGGCATCAACATTGGAAAATCAAACTTAGATCATGTACTTAACCTTGTCAGCGATAATTATGGTATCCCCTCCAGTGCAGCAATTGCAAATACCCCATTTTCGGAAACGTTCTCTCCTGGGTTGGATGGAATGGTCTCCTGGTATTCTGCCCATGTCGCTGGTTGGTCTTCCCTGGTCATCTGTTGGACTTCTAGATGTTGGATCACCCAAGGCTCAATCTTTTGACCCTAATGCCCTGCCACTTTCTGTTCTTGATTACAAGAATTTCCTTCATGAAGTTTGCCAGAGCTCCCACACCAGAGTCAAACCGAGTTTCAATTCCCAATCTCTTCTCATATTAGCTGGGTGAGCTTTCTCCTATTTCCTCACCTATACAATGAAGAGAGGAAAAGGACCTATCTCAGAGGGTTTTTGGAGTCTTAAATAATTGAAGATATGTGTGCAGAAGAGAGTCAACAGAGTGGTCTGACTGCTCATCTTTAGGAAGGTGAGCTGACTAGGCTGGCCTTTGGGGAGAGCAGTCCTACCTACCTAAGATAAAAGTGGCTCCCTGTACCTAAGCTGTTTATGATGCATATCTTTATGCTGAAGACCTGCTTTCCCTCTGGGAAGCTGGAACTTTGGAGCATGCCAGGCAGTGGCTGCCTCTGTGATTAGCCCTCCGTAAAAACCCCGAGCACTGAGTCTCTCATAACCTTCCCTGGCTGGGAATATTTAACACGTGTCACCACAACTCTTGGCTGGGGAAGGAAGCACGTCCTGGAAGACTCCACTGGGTAAGGAGTCTGCCTCCATTCCCTCAGACTTCACCCCCCCCCCCCCCCCCGTGCCTTTTCCCTTTGCTGATTTTGCTTTCTAGCCTTTGGATGTAATAAATCATAGCTGTGATTATAACCCTACTGAGCCTCCTCTCGAATCATTGATCCCAGGGTGGCTTTGGGGGACTTCCCAACATAACATGTAAAAAGTGTTTAGGAGAGTGTTAGGCATATAATAAACATGTAATAAACACTAGCGATTTTTACTACACACTCTCTCTCCCACGGTGAGCCTTACCTCGCTTTTAAGTATCACCTCTATACTGGTGATTACCAAATATCTATCAACAGATTAACCTCTTTCCTAGCTCAGGATTCCTGGATCAAGTTGCCGGTGTAGCATCTCCACTGGGATTCCTGATGGACATTTCTGACTGAACATGCACGAAAGAGACTCTGGGTTTCTGTTCTCAGGACAGTTTTTCTCAGGACAGTTAAAATCACCCCATCTCTTAGAGTCTCTAGTATTTTTCTCCTTTTCCTCACTCACCCTCCACATCTAATCCATGAGTAGGACTTGTTTGATTTCCTTCCAAAAATATATCTCAGGCTTTAAACATTGTTTCTCAGATTTCAGCTTTCTCCTGATCTGTGGCGGGAGCTCCCTAACAGTCGGCCTCCGGTCTTAATCTGCACACAACCCTCCCAGAGCAGCCAGGGCTGTCTCTTTAAATCAAAAGCAGAGCATATCTCTCCACTAGTTCAAACTCTTCCACGTCTTTCCATGTTAACTAGAATATGGTTCAAACTTCGTGCCACAACCTAGAGGAGTCTGCACCCTCTGGCGCTTGTCCTCGTGTGCGATGCTTCTCTTGGCTCGCTGAGACCTTCTATCTCTCCTTCCATTGGGCTAAGCTGGCTTCACTGAGCATCTCTACATGAGGAGCTCTCTGTCTGAGCACATTACTCCAGATTTCCTCTTGGTCTCCCCCTCTCATAAGTCAGATCATTTTCAAACCACGCTATTTCAAGTGACTACCGCTCACTCACTTTCTAGCCAGTGACTGTTTCAATCAACTAACACTATCATATTTTTGTTTTGTTTATTTTTGATTTTAAAAATGGCTGTCAGAATCATTAAAATCAGTCTCTGACCTATTCCTTCTGTCCTCATCCTATTCCCCAAAAGTAAACATTGGGAATCGTTTCTGCTTTTCTTTCTTTTCATAGTTAGCTTTTTAACTCTCAATGAGAAATATTTTTTCATTTATCAACTTTAGTCATACCTGTTCATTTTCCACTTTGAAAGATAGGGCTTCAATTACTTGTATCATTCTTAATTTTTCCCTCATCGCCTAAATCACAAAGTTGATCATTGTAGTATCATTTACTTCTTCCACTGTTCACATTTAAACTTTGAATAATATACAAAATTTTCAATGCTCTCTCCCACCGACCTTCAGACAATGTCCCTTGAGTCCCCACCATGAAAGAGGAGGATATTTCTATCCCTGCCCTTCTCTCCACATCTATGAACCACCTCCCAAGTTCTGCTATCTGAACATTTTTCAGCTAACCAGGATTCATGACATTAGTATTCTCTTCTGAAGCCATATTTCATTTTTTCTATATTGACATATTTCTGTTTTAAAAAACAGGTATGACAGAAAAAAAAAACCAACCTTGAGATTCTTTTCTTTCCCTCCTTTTCTTATCAAATTCTTTCAAAAAAGCATTTGGTTACTCATTGAGACTAAAATGACAGTGACTGATTAAATCTACTAAAACATGAAAAACAAAGATATACTGGCTGAATTTCGAGCTCAAATCATAGTTTAGGTTTCCAATCACATATCTAAAGTTCCTGTAATCAGCCTGTTTTAGAGTTAAGACTTTCTTTAACTTGAAAGTTAGTACAGTGCATATATTTTGCATTATCTATTATGTCCAGCTGGGCTTGAGGCAGAACCATATACTCAAAAACATTTCTTCAATAAAATGTATGAATAATCATAAGAAGCGGTGTAAGTAAAGACCGTCATTAGTTTCACATCAATTCTGTCTAGATTTTCTTACCTAGAGAATATTTACACCCAACTTATCAGTTGGGTGTACCAGTTGGGTGTAAATATTCTCTTTTTCAGTTTTCAGAATATTTTGGTTGTTGAAAATGTAGATACAGCATTGTGGAACAATAGAAGTGACAGCATATCCATTTGTAAAAGTAACCTACATTCAGTTTAACTTCTAGTTGCCTTTACTCTTATATATTTTTGCACTTTGCACTTCTATGCAAAGCCATTGTAAGCCCATTAGTTTTGTAAGATCAGGTTACTCACATGATGGATAATATTGTTATGTCCACCAATGTTTTGTTGTTGCTTGAATTTATTTTTATTATGGTAATATTACTGCAATAGGTTAAACTGTGGGTCATTAGCCTCGTGAGTTGATCAAAATCTAGTAAATTTCTTTGGGTTGATATGTAGAGACATTAAGTTTATCTGCTTTTTCACATTTAATTTTCCCAGCTGAATTTGGACAAACTTTGAAATCATATAAATCATATAAAGGTCATCCCTTCTTACATTTCTGGAACAATGTAGGCAGCATACTTTATGGTCAAGCACTTAGGCTCTAGAGTCAGAGATTATTTATTTAATCTCATTTCTACTTCTTGCATAGATGTTGGGAAAAGTACCAAAATCCTTTAAGACTCAATTCTCTAATCTGCAAAAAATGTTGTGATATTAATTTTACCTTCTGTGGGTTGTAAGGTAAAATGGAGACAATGTTTATAAAGTATTTAGCATAGTCTCTAGAAGGAACTACATTTTATTATTATTGTTAAGACCAGAACTTCCTCTTAGGATATTTGGTCAATTTTCTCCATGAAAAAGCAAGCCAACAGCATAGATATTTATCATACCATGTGGGTATTTATATATAGACTTGCCTACATTTGTTCCAAAATATTAAGGTATTTTGGTTTCCTAATATCTCTTAGCCAACCAAATCAGAATATAGGTTCTAATGAGTATAAATATAATTGTGAGGGAGCATCTGAATTCTAACAGATAAATGATGGAAGTATAGGGTACATATATCAGCTAGCTTTGGCTGCATAACAAACCAGCCCAAAACTCAGTGGCTTAAAAGACAAGCTAGCCACTTAGCTCATATTCTGTGCACCTACAGTTTGAGCAAGGCTCAGCCTCATGGTTCTTCTGGTCTTGGCTGGGCTCACTCCTATCACTGCAGTTAGCTATGGACTGGCTGGTCTATCATGGCTTCAGCTGGGACAGCTCATCTTTATTCTACTTTGTCTCCCATTGCTCAACAGGTAAGCCTGGGTTTTTTGAAATGGCAGCTGAGAATGAATAAAACTATATCATGGGGTTTTGACTCAGAACTGACATAATCACATGCTACTGTCCAAAGCAAATCGAAATTCCAATCCAGACTCAAGAGTAGAGAAATAAACTCTACCAGTTAATCGGACATCTGCAAAGTTGCACTGCAGAGGATATGGATACGGGGACAGGGAAGCTTTGAGACCATTTTTGTAATCAACATATCAGAATGAACATATATAATTTTGCTAAAATCAGTAAACGTTGAATATTAATATCAGGAAAATAAAAATTATTCATGTGGAACAGTAAGAAAACTTACTGGCCTTGACAGTAAGAAAAATAATGACTTAGTATTTGGAAAATATGAGAATAAAAATCTGGAATAAAAGAAAAATTAGAAATTGAAAATGGCTCCATCTAACCTATACTTCCCCAATGTCTTATTGAGAAGGAAGATTGAGCAAAGTCAGTGATTCATCTAACCTGACTGAGCAGAAATGCAAGCCTCTGCATATGTGTGGGTAAAAAACTTCCAAACAAAGAAAATCTCTTCTCAGTTTAATAGAATATAGAAAACCCAAATATTTTTACAAATATGGCTCCTGTAAAGCTTACACTTTTCCTAATTAGACAAATGCATCATAGTGAAGACATGAGAGGTTAACTAATATTCATTTTACATTATGATAAGTGCTTTTAAATTAAAAAAAATTTAATCTCTTATTTGGAATTGGAAAATTTCTAAATGACAGCACAGCAAACCTAGTGATTGCCTGAGAGTGAAATTAAAATTTAGCGAAAGGACGTATCCTTCTTTATTGTTGATTTAGCTGTATCTCTGAGCCTAGTTTTTCTGTAAATAGCTTATTTTTGATACCAGACACGTTGGCATTTCCTAAATGAACAAGAAAGTCTGTCTCCAATAGGAGATTAATGCTTCTTAGAGATTCATAGGGTTAGATTCATTGGAGAATGGGGTTTGCAAAGCTATTGAATACATTCCTGGCATATTTTCTGGTGTAGATAAATCAAATCTAATGCTGAAAATTGAATAATGCTCACAACTCTAGACTCTGTATGTATATTTAAGACACTGCAAAGGTCCAGAGAATCCTTATATGCTCGTTGCATTTCTTATTCTAACAGTTTCTGTCTTAGTTTTAGTAAGAAAGAGGTTTTGCTGTTTTAACCTTTCATAAACAAACTCCAGAAAAAATACATAAAAGAAATGTTAGATTTGCATATCCTCCCCAACTAGGTATTGCCACTCACAGTCCTAGTGACTCTTTATGCTAGGCTAACTCTTCTCAACTCCACCCAGTTTAGTTTTTTTCAGAGAGGAAGGGAGGGTGATAAAGAAAGTAAGAAAAAGGGAGAAAGATTTATTATAAGGAATTGGCCCATGCAATTACAGAGGTGACTAGCAAGTCCAAAATCCACAGAACCAATGTGCCAGTTTGAATCTGAAAGCTAGGAGCTGCTTCAAATCCCAGAAGAGCCAATATACTGGGTAACAGGCCTTCAGGCAGAGAATTATCTCTTAATAAGGAGATGGCCACCATTTTGTTTTATTCATGCCTTCCGCTGATTAGATGGGGCCCACACATATTAGGGTGGGCAAATTGCTTTCCTCAGTCAATTGATTTATATGTTCATTTCATCCAAAATCACCCTCACAGAAACACCAAGAATCGTGTTTGAACAAATATTTGGGCAACCTATGGCCTAGTCGAGTTGATGCATAAAATTAACCATCACAGAGCCCTTTCATTTAGGGACTTTCTTTCTGCTCTCTAATATTTCAAATAGTTAATGTTGCTGGTAAGGTGAAATAGACAAGACCACTGTGTTTGCTGGAACTGTTTCCATTATGGTGATGCACATTTTAGCTGGCATCTTTTGAAGTCAGAAACCTTATATTCCTTACTACCCCAGAGGAGTCATTAAATTGTAGACAAGACAGGGGAGAGACCCTTGACATCAACAGTCAGGTGGACTGCATGGTAGTAACTCTCAGTGTTTAAGCTATAGGGAGAAAGCTGGGTTTAGCTGTGCACCTCACCTGTTCTTTTGCACATCTTCTGTGATGGTTTAATGTAAAACAAAGCCTCAGCACAGTAGTTTATATTCTGTGCTTTAAGAAGCCAAATGTTTCCTTTAAATGTTTTTTCTATACATTGCACATGATAAGAGTATGTGATTCTTTTGGGACCACTGAAGGAGGCAGTGTAACTTAAGGGTAAGGGTTAGTGCACTGGAATTAGAATTCCTGGCTCTGCCCTCACTAGCACTGTGAAGGTAAGAAAGTGTAACACACCTGTGCCTCCATTTCCTTGACTGTGAAGAGAGTAAAGCTCTGTGACTTCAGGCTCACAATTAAACTCTTTGTGTTTCAGTTTCACCAAGAAAATAAATAAATAAATAAATAAATAAATAATAATAATAATAATAAATAAAACTACAGGGCCTCTGGGTGGCTCAGTCGGTTAAGCCCCTGTTTTTGGCTCAAGTCTCCATCCTGGTGTCCTGGGATGGGGCCCTGCATCTGACTCCCTGCTCAGCGGGAGACTGCTTCTCCCACTCTCTCTGCCATTTCCCCCACTCATGCTCTCCCTCACTCTCTCTCTAATAAATAAATAAAAATCTTCAAAAAAATAATAAAACTACTATCTAGATTAGTTCTGAAGATTAAATATAATCATGCATATGTATATATAAAGTCTTAGAATAGTGTATTATAGACTATTATTATGACTACTGATTGTTACTGATGGTGATTATAATTATGATTAAAACCAATGACTTCCAATACTGTCACACACCTATATATTTAAAGGTCTCCTTAGAACTACTCAAGGGTCCTTTCAAACCGTGGTATGTCCTTTATAATTCTTGCTTCCAATACTCCAAAATATTCTAACATCTCCTTGCTACAATAAGTCACTGATTTTGGTGGGAGTATGTCACAGCTCTCATTAATATTTGTCTAAAAAGTAAGATTTCTAAAAACCTACAAAGGATATTTTTTTAATGTTGTAGGTCGCAGAAAGTTTAATCCTTCAGATTTCTTATCAGCCTATTGCCCACTGGGCAATACTCTATTGCACTTGACCCATTCTAGGCAGTTGGCCTGGAACATTCTTCATCTTCTCGCCTGGCCCTGTCACCACCTGGCTTCCACTTAGCTCCTACTTGCTCTCCAGATCTCAGCTTGCCACTACTTCCCTGTGATACCTCCCCTAACAAATCTCTTAACTCTTTGGGACAAGTGTTCAGTCCTTGAACTCCCGAACCACCTGGCACTTTGCTAGCACTGCATTGTAATTACTATTTCCCTCTTTTGTCTTCCTCTCTAGAATGTAAGCTCATGGAGATAGGAACGCTGACTGTGATGTTGACTGCATCACTGCCAATATTGAGCTCCTGGGATGTTGAAGATACTCAGAGCATACTTACTGCATGAAGGAAATATATATTTCCTCAAAACACATCATTAAAATATGGGAAGAGAAGCCATAATTGTGATGAGAATAAATGTTTTTGAAGTAATAATCTAGGAGATCATAAAACAACTATACCTTCAGGGGACACACATTAAAAAAAATAACATGCATTAATTTAACAATCAAAATGAAGAGGATTTTATATTTTATCCTTTGTTACAAGAATTCCATGTGTTGAGACAGTCTCTAAATGGCTCACAATTTCATGGTCATCCACTTACCTTGCCACAAATACGATGGCACATTGTTTTGACTTCCAGGTGTGTTTTTGTGTAATACATAATTCTTTTCAGTTTGAAATTTACAAGAATGATGAGCGCCTACGTATAATAACTTATATCAGCTTCAAGTATTCTATAGCATGTTACCCAAATTGACTCTAGATTGTTAGTTGCGTTGAGTCTAGAGTTAAACCTCTGATTTAAAATCACCCTACCATTATTTGTTCATTAGTTAGGTGAGGCTAACATATCTGTCCACCACCAATTAGGAGATAGACAGAAACCACATTGTAATGTGACAGGCAAAGCTTAATATAACAATTATTTAAATATAATAGGGGAGTAATGTTAAAGATATCAAGAGAACTCTGAAGCGTGCTCTTGAGCTGGATGAGATTACATAAGGAAGGACAATTTAGAAGGGTCTCCTCCCAACACCTGGGGTTCAGACCTCATTGGAAAAGCCGTGGTTATGATTTATCGGATGGCAGGCAAGTGTGCTGGATTGCCCAGACCACAGCTGGTGTCAAGTGACAGGAAAGCTGGCAACTGCTCTCTGGGTGCAGCTGGCCAGATGCTGGTAGGCAGGAATGGGGAAGGATTCAGCTGTTAGGAGCCCAGTTTCTGGCAATGGCATGTCTGGTGTGCAAGGTGGCACTGCTGGAAGGCTGCAGAAACTAATTCTCCCAGCACAGGTGAACCAAGGCTGATGGGCAGGGTCTCAGAGAGAGACAGAGATTGCACCTGCCAGCAGCGAGACTGTCATTGGCAGGGGTCACTGGATCCCAATCTGGGCCCCATGGTTGCTGAGGGACTGACTATACACTCTGGGTACATGGTTGGGGCAGAATGGCTCTAGATGTGTATACATGCATGCGTGTACACCCCTCCCCCTACACACATACACCACTGTGTAGCAGGAGAAAGCAGCAGCAAAAAGGCAGCTTCCAGAACCAGGAGGAGGACCCCTTTATCCTGCCACGTCCCTCAGCTACTCTCTGCGGACAAAACTGAACACGCTCCCTGTAAAGGAGAGCTGCTCAGTGGGGCAGGTGCCGGGGAGTATCTTGGAGCGGAGAGGCAGTGAACCAGATCTAGCCCAGTCTACCCCTGCCTTTGCTCAGTTTCCATGTGCACTCTCCCATGCGCACTTGAATGCCTGTAAAATAGTGAGCCAATGGAAAATGATGCAACTAGACCCTATTGCAGTAAGAAATAAATCCCACTCTTTCAGAGGTTTGTCAAAAACAAGGTTTGTAACTCCGCGCAAAAAGGAGGCTGTACAGCATAGGTCTCCTTCAAGATGTGCGTCAGGGGCTCAGGCCACTTTCTCCTAGAACTCCAGGACCTGTGTGTTATTCTAATTGTGGAGAGACAAAGTAAGAGGTGGGGGGAGAAACAGTCATTCCTAACTGCTTCAGTGGAAAGGGCATATCACCGCATCCCTTCTTGTGGTGTTCCACTGCAAGAACTTAGCCCGTGAGCACACGGAGAAGCTTTGGGACAGGGAAAATGTAAGGAACATGTAGGTATTTGGTGAACACCAATGGTCTCTATCACAGTTTGTCAAATATAGAAACATAAATCATTTCTGATGCTTTATAAGGCATAATAAATTGATCAAGGAAAATGAGGACTGAAAGCCGTAAGTCCATAAGCATAGGTATGTAAGTTCTGGTGTTTTTCTAGCATGCAAACTTTGTCATTTAGCACAAGACAAGACAACAGTGTTGTTTTCTGAATTCTACTTGGAGGTTTTTAGTTCCCCTGAGCTGTTTTTTTACTGTGAACCATTTCTCAGGGGTATGTCATTACATGGAGGCGTAGTTGCTTGTCTCCAAGAAAAAAGGAATAGGATTAGGCCTTTTCTGCTTAAATAAGATGACAACGGGAAATGATTTGTGTAACTTGCAAAAATTTAAAAAGAATGCATTTTAAATCAGCCGTATTTTGATGTAATACACATTTCAAACCTCTCTAATAAAGCCATTTGCCAACAGAGAGCTGCTAATAAGGACCAAATTAAAACAAAATATAGAAAGATGCTTATTCTGAGTTTGCTGTACAGTTGCCCCAGAGTGAGCCTCACAACTGACTTTTGCCACACATATGCATCAATTCACACTTCACAAACAGAAGGCTGAGCTAGTTCAACGGACTTTTGCTCAGTGGTAGAAATACACAGACCCATGTTTTAACATGTCTAATGTACCTAAATTACCATGGGAGAACATCTGCAGATATTTATCTAAAAAGTGCAAAAGTCAACAGAATAAATACATCTAGAAAAATAACTA
Source organism: Taxidea taxus jeffersonii (assembly GCA_003697995.1). Lineage (NCBI taxonomy): Eukaryota > Metazoa > Chordata > Mammalia > Carnivora > Mustelidae > Taxidea > Taxidea taxus. Next base: position 201,125 of record ML105555.1, on the reverse strand, counting down.
AGAATATATGCACCAAATGGCAATACTGCTCATAGGGCTGGTGAAATGATGAGTGATTTTTCCCCCTTCTGCTTGCAATTTTCTGTATTTTCAAAATGCTGTACTTGTTTGTACTTTTTGCATTTGACAATAATAAGTATTGAAAGTACTTTACAATAACAAGTTATTACTTTGTAACTAGAAAAAGTTGATAAAAGGCTACATAGGAATGTGTGGCATATGTGCCCGTATATTTTATGAATGTGTCAAACATTAAGAGGTCTAACTTAGGTCTAACTTAGGGACGCCTGGGTGGCTCAGTCGGTTAAGTGTCTGCCTTTGGCTCAGGTCATGATCCCAGGCTCCTGGGATTGAGCCTGACATTGGGCTTTCTGCTCAGCAGGGAGTCTGCTTCTCTCTCTCTCTCCCTCTGCTCTCCCCACCACTCATTCTCTCTCTCAAATAATAGATAACATCTTTAAAAAGTATTATTACATTTTCATATTAGTTTGTCTCAGGCAACAGAATGGTAATCACTTTTGTATATGGCGCATGTCATGCAATCCTGAATTCTCCTATCATTTTCAATATTTATCTTTAAATTCTATTAGATTCTCCTTCCATGTAGGCATATATTTGAAATATAATGGAAATTTGGTTTCTTTTCTTCCAATTTTTATCTCTCTTATCTCTTCCTGCCACATTGTGTTAGTTAGCCCTTCAAGTGAAACAGAGAAGTGTGCTGATTGTTTCTCTGGTCACTTATTTTCATAGGAATGCTTTTATAATTTGATCAGTAACTATACAAATTTTGTAGGGTTTTGGTCTATATTCTTTATCAGGTTAAACAATTTGCTTTCTATTCTTACTTTGCTAAAAGTTTTGAGCATACACAAGTATTACATTTTATCTGATTTTTTCTCTGCATTTTTAATACATTAACATGATTTTCCTATTTTAATCTAGGCAAACGGGATGAAACTTGACTTGCTGTGTTATGTTCTTTTTGAACTATATAGCTGGATATGGCCTACCAATTATTTATGACATTCATTTCTATGTGAAATTGGCCTAAAATCATCCAATCTCACAGTATTGTATGTAGTTTTGGTGTAAAGGTTATACTGACATAAAAGAGCTTTGTATCTTACTCTCAGACGTGTCTAAGGTATTTACTCTTTTAGGGTTTGGTAAACTCATTTATAAAATGATCAGGAAATACAGTTAATTTTGTAGGTATATTCTTGATTACTGGTTTATATTTGTAACAGTTATTGCTCAATCAAGAAATCAGCACAGTAGGGCCTGGAAGCCAGATCTAGCCACTGCTCATTGTTTTAAGTAAAGTTTATTGGGCAAAGCTATATGTATGTATGTGTGTATTTATGTATTCACGTAGTGAAGTATTTATTTATGTATTTATGTATTTATTTATTTTCACATTGTCCATTGGGGCTTGTACACTCCAATAGGGAAGTTGAGTAACTAGGAAAAAAACTCAATGGACTGCAAGGCTGAAATATTTATTGTCTAGCCCTTTACAGGAAAAGTTTTCTAGTCTTTGACTTAATCAATTCTTGAATGATTTTCAAAATTATTTTATTCTGTAAAATTGTCTAATTGATCAGAATTTCAAATTCAGTAGCATAATGTTCATATTATTTTTATATTATTTATAGTGTTTCCCTGAGAATCCATCATACCATCTTAAGTATTTCATATGATATTTTTGCATATTCTCTTACCCATGAATTGCTTAGAATTTGAAACTTTGAGAGTATCTAAAAACTGGCAAAGGTACAAATTTCTTCCCATAAAAGATCAGTTATTTTGATATTTTCTGTCACTATGATCAAAGCTAAGTGGTAGAGTTTAAAAAAGGGTATATAGACAGACCAGGACTTGAATTCCTAATAAGCCATTTAATTTGCAGCATGATTTTGAACACTTTGAATACATTAATTTAATACCTCGGAACTTAGATTTCTTCTCTGTCTTATAAGAATTACAACAGTTAGCCACTGGGACTACTTTAACCATCCCATGGGTTCTCTTATCTTTAACGTGGCCCAGAAACAGATTCATTAAGTCAATCCAAGTACAAAAGTAAGAGTCTTCCTCCTCCTTGCTTTCCACCATCCTCCAAAAGTCCAGAAGCCAATACTCCATGAAAGGGACTAAGGTAGATGTGAAAGTTTTACCTAATTTATTCATATTGTGTGAGTTCCTCACATTCCTTTGAAATCTAAGAGGCCAGAATAATCTTTTTTTATTTGTTTCTGTGATCTCACATGTCATCCTTTCCTTTCCATAAGTAGGGAACATCAAATGACTAACTGACTCAATGAGAAAGTGGCCAGAAGGCAAAAAGAATTACTGAGAACAGAAATCTCATCAACTGATATTTCAAAAGCATCTTACCTCGTGAGGATTAAAGGAGGCAACGGATGTAAAATGTTTGGCACAGTGCTCACCACATAGCAAGTCTCAATGTAACGTCAATTTCCTACTTTAAAAAAATGATGTTTTGCAGAGTCTGTTCTGGTTTCAAGACTTTTGACTACATCTCGCCTAATGTCTTTGACTGCATACTTTACATCTCCACTTAAGGATCTGCTTATTGTTCCATGCCTTAGCCACATGATTTTTAACTCAATTCCATTTGCCAGCTCATCTTCACTTGTCAAGTCAAAGAAGATAAATAAATGCATTTATGCATGAACAGGATGTGGTGAGGATAATGTGGACAGTAATTATTCTTACTAGATTATGTGGAAGATGGTTCTGAATTTATTGTCTGTGATCATCCTGATCAGTGAGACCACAATTATTTGGGAAGTTCATTCAGTATGGGAAGCTTGATTCCAGAAAATAATGGACTGTGTAGATAACACATTTAGAATTAGAGATATGAAAATTAATTAAAATCTGATAACTTTACAATTATCAAAAATAAATAAACCAAGAAGATTTTTGGTTTCCTGTGAGGTGTGCCTTTATCAGCATGAAGAAATACATACTGTGGATGTGGTAAAAATTCTGACAGAATCATTGAAACTGATAATTAGAGTCTTTAACATCTGTAAATCATTATTTCTTGGAGGAAGGAGGGTTATTCTGATTCTCAGGGTCTTGATTTGCTGGTTACCTGTAACAAAACAGGAAGGAAGGTTATGTAATTTTATGGAGCATCTGTAAAAATGGGATGAGGGTCCATCTCTTCATAGGTTTGCACTGAGAATTAAATGACATAATTCATGAGAAATTGGGCATAGCAGTTGGCAGATTTATTCGAGGAGTTTTGACCATCATCTTGCTATTTGTTTTCTGTCTGTCCCATCCACTGATTTGTCCCATTATTCTCTTTTTCTGTTCTTTTTTGGGTTAATTTAGTATTTTTTGTAATTTCATTTTTCTCCTTCTTAGGCTCATAGCTAGAACTTTCTGTTTCACTATTTTAGTCGTTACTTTAGGGTATATAGTATATATTATTAGTTTATCAGTCTACTTCCAGAGGTATCTTATTGCTTTTACATATGGAATAAGAACCATTCAGCAGTACATTTGCTTGTGTCCCCTCTTAGACTTTGTTCTATTGCTATTATCTCTTTCACTCTTGCACATGTTATCAATGCTACAGTACATTGTATTTTTGTTTTTCACAGTCAGTTGTCTTTTAAAGTGGTTTAAATAAAAAGGAATTCTTCATATTTGCTCATTAATTATCCCCAGTACTCTTGATTCCTTTATAGAGATGTAGGTTTCCATCTATTATTTTCCCACAGCCTGAGGGACTTCCTTTTAATATTTCTTGTTCTTCTCTGCTTGTGATGAATACTTTCCATTTTTTACATATGCAAATGCCTTTAGTTCTTTAATTTGGAAAAAAATTTTCACTCAATGTAGCTTGACAGGTTTTGCTTTCCATGCCTTAAAAATGTTCTGCGGTCTTCTTGTTTACTTTGTTTCTGATGAGAAATGAACAGTTATCCTTGTGTTTTTTCCTCTCTGTATATAATGTTTCTCTAAGTGCTTTTAAGATTTTTCTATGATTTGTTTTGAGAAATTGATTATGATGTGCCTTGGTGTAATTTTCTTGATGCTTAACTTTTACTTGGAGTTTATTAAGCTTCTTGAATCTGTGAAATGGCAGTTTTCTTCAAATTTGGAAATATTCACCTATTGTTTAAGTAATTTGTCTGATCCTCTTCTCTCTCCTCTCCTCTCCTCACAGACTCCAGTCATACATGTATTAGGCTGCTATAGATGCAGCCTACTGTTGCTTTGTTGACTTCTTTTGATTATTTTTTCTCTCTGTGTTTCATTGTAGATATTTGCTATGTCTTCTCTTACACTAATCTTCCCTTCTGCAATGTCTAATCTTCCATTAATTCTACTCATTGTATTTGTCACTTCAGTCACAGCAGTTTTAGTTTCTAAAATTTTGGTTTTGCTCTTTTTTTTTTTTTTTTTGGATCTTGCATCTACTTAATTTTTTCAGCATGTGCAAATCCATAGAGTAGGTCACTCTTTCAATGAGCTTGTCTTTAATTCTAGCATCTGTATCTGTTTTGGGCTATTTAAATAGTTTGATTTTTCTCCTCATTGTGGGTTACATTTTTTTGCTTCTTGGCATGCTTGGAAACTTTTAACTTGATGCCAGTTATTATGATTTTTATCTTGTTGGGTGTGAAGTACTTTTGTATGTCTATCCATATGCTTCACCTTTTCCTGGACTTTATTTTAGTTAAGTTACTTGTAAAGGTCTTAATTATCTTTGGCCCTGCTTGTAAGATCTGCTAAGTGGGACCAAAATCTTATGTAGTGTAAGTCTGATTATCCCTTACTACTGAGTCAAGACTCTTCTGAGTATTGTGTCCAATGCCAGTGAATTATAAATCTTTCCATTCTGACTGGTGGCAGTAGGCATTGTTTCCATCTCTCTATGAGTGCTGGGTATTGATCCCTCAAAACCTTTTGGGTGATTCTTTCCTGAGCCACAGGCTGTTTCTTTATACACAGGCACTGACCAGACCTCTGCTGTACACTTGAGTTGGGGGGGGAGGGGGGCTTCTACATGTCTCTGGAATTCTCTCTGCAGTTCTTTCCTTCTCATGTCTCTGTCATGTGAACTCAGGCCCCCTTGGTCACCTGAGACTTTCAGCTGACTCGTCATGCTGAATGCTGGGCTCTGCTTTAGTTTCCTCCCCTGTGCTGCATCCTTGCAAACCCTAAATAGAGTAAGGGGAGATAGTGGTTTTTGGTCATCTCTCAGGGATCATTGTCCCACATTGCTTGATGTCCTATGTCTTGAGAACTATTGTTTCATAAATATCACATGTATTTTTAATTGTTTCTGGTGGAGGAGTTACTGGATCTTGGCCAAAGTAGAAATTCTCATATGGAATTTCTGATTTTTTCATAGCAATATTTCATAGTAAAATTCAATTGTATCTATTTTCATTATTTTTACAATGTGCAGCATCATTTTTTTTCATTCTGACTGAAATAAGATGATTTTATTCTGATGTATGTGAGAGAACAATCACTTCTCTTTAGGTATCTGAGGAAATGTTATCTATCTATTATCTGTCTATCTATTTATCATCTATCATAGTACAAGTTACAGCTAACTTCAGCACAAGGCTGTGGGTAAAGAAACATTGGCTATCCACAGTTAAACTTTAGATATTGGAGCAACTTTATTAATTAATGTTAAAGGAGTGACAAGAAAAAATTAAAAATAACATTGAAAATATTTGTAGGTTCTATAAGCCTCATCTCATTCTTTTATATTACATGTTAGTTAAAATAATAAACCTTATAGATAGGTCTTTCTTGCTTTTGTAAAAATATACAGTGTAATCTAATGTAAAGGATATCATAATCAGATATGTCATCAGGGCTCTTCTTTTAGTTTATTAAAACAATACTGATTTTATACTGTTTTTAGTATTGCTTTTAATGCACAGAGACATAAATAAAGAAGACTGTTATAAACTGATGTTGCAGGAATAGATGTAACACCTACTTATTGCCCCAATCTTATTTCAGTGAGGAAAACAGGTGTTAATTTGCATTTGAGGAATACTGTCACCACTGACTACGACATGCAGTCTCTGCAGGATCTGGACACTAACTAAATAAAAAGGTGCCGTCAGGTCAATAGGGAGGGCACTCTGGGTGGAACAGATATTAGTGAGCATGAAGCTTTTTGTATACCCTACCACAGCTCCTGAAAGTATAGTCTGACCAAAGAATAACTAAAATTATGGTGATGAAATGGTCTTTATAATAGAGTTTACTGAGTGCATAGTTCTTAATTTATAAATGGGCTAAACACACACACACACACACACACACACACAGACGGTTAACTCATAACAAGTCCTTTTTCAAATTAGAAAACAATTCTTATTAAACAACTATTTTAAAGAATAATTTCTTCAATATTGACCTTAGAAAGCTAATTCAATGAATATATACATTTAAATACATATAGTCAGCATTCTTAACGTCATTTAAATGGTAAAATGCACTTCAATAAAAAAAGAATACTAAAATTTTAAAATTTTATCCTCCATAAGTCTATTAGAGTATTAAGGATCACTGTAGTCCTTGGGTTAGAGGGGGCATTCCATGAGAGGCCATTTTGGGGGAATTACTGACTCATTAAGTGGCCGCATATTCTAAAGGTACCTGTATTTGCATAAGATGAAATGTCCTTACTCCTTACCTACTCTCAGAAAGTTCCAAATTGAATAATAAAACAACAGAAGTCAGAAATGCCAGGCAAGAAGCATTCTCTTCCCTTTGCATCCTCTAATTTTTTAAGTGGGGTTTGCTTATAAATTGCCTTAATCTGAAAAGATGGGTTGGAAAAATATATTTGATTGGCTCATGAGAAATTATGGGGATTGTTATTTTTATTATTATTAGCACTGTCTTGTAAATTCACATGTGGATAACTCAATATTTTGTTCTTTCTTCAAACGGGTTACATTATTTCGAATAGCTGATAAAACCTAATATTTGTTACATTTGTTACAGTTAAGTCACTTTCACATACAGTGTCTCATTTGATCCTCAAAGCCCAATGGTTGAGAATTGGAAAAGTTGATTATCATATGTTTTCTATTACTCACAAACAGCACAAATATATCCACTGTAAATTCACTTAGCTACTAAGTGTTCAAAGTATCAGCTATATGAAATTGCAGCAATCCCAGTTTATTTTGTCACTGATGCCAGATTATTTAATATATTAAAATGCACTGAACCTTAAAGACCTATCTAACTCTTTAGAGTTTGTACAATATATTATTATCTGTGGTGTATTTATTCTGCCATATTTATTTAGCAAAATGCATAGCAGTGAACCCTTTGAAGACCTCCTTTGAAATTTGAGTTTCACAAGTCCCAAATATAAAATAAGATTATAGATTATAAAGGCAATAATAGCTTCTGCCTCTTCCTCTCTCCCTTAGCAACTGAAAACTTGACTTTCAAAGGATTTTTCAGAATTGGTTTTACCATTCTGTTTTTAAATATATTTTTTGACCTAATATTTTTTAGAACTCATTTTGCATTGCATTTGCTCCATTCTTTTCTTTTTCACCCTTTCCCCATTATGCTTGCATTTAAATTCAGTGGATATTATTTATCACCATTTCAGTTGTCTTCAAAAAGAATTCTTCACCTAGATGCCTTTTTCCGTCTATCGGAAAAAAAAAAAAAAAAAAAAAAAGTAAACCTGAGCTCATGTCCTTACTTAACCACTGAAAAATCACTCTGGAATTAAGGCCATATTTCGGGTTCCTCAATCGGATGTCTTGTGTGTGTGTGTGTGTGTATTCTGAATAAATAAAATCAGTCTGCTGACAGACAAGCTTGAAGATATTAAATTCAAACCTTCTAACTGATGGACAAGCTCAAGAGAAATGCCATGGTGTGTAAACCCTTCTCTTGTGTATAAAAATGTCATCTGGCCAGGCAAGCCTCTTAGCGTAAAGTGTAATTAAAGTCAATGGAGGGAAAAGCATAGCATTTTATTTTTTAAAGCATAACATTTTTAAAATGTAACTTAAAACATGGCAATGGGGGAACATTTGACTCTTTGTACTTCTGACGGTGAAGCGAAATGGTTGGGAGATTGTGCAGTTTCCACCGGCAAGCAGGAGATAAACCTACCCACCCCTAGTTAAATTCTACCCCCATCTGCCAAATCAGGGCTTGGTAATTGCTCCACTGAGAACAGAGCAGGATTGAATCTGCTTGCGATGTGTTTTATTGTGATTTGCATTTTTCTGCATAGTAATTCATAGGCTTTAATAAAACATTGATTTACATGCTGTTACAAAGTGCATCATCTTTTAGGCTTTAAATTAAACATTTCACCAGTGTGTGTGTGTGTGTGTGCGTGTGTGTGTGTGTGTGTGTCTGTGTGGATGAGGGTGGCGTGGGGTAGAGATTAGCTTGATTCTCTGCCCTAGGGGAAATGTCTTTTCTCCCCCATCTGGCCTCTTTAAATGCAAAGCCTTAGTTGAGCATTTTTTTTTTTTATTTGTGAGTAGTTTGTCACTCTCTAATTTCTGTTAAATTTCATAAGACCTGACACATTTGCATTTACAGGGCTGTTAGATAATGTTTAGCACTTTTCATCTTCAAAGTGCCTTATAAATATTAACTAATCAGAGCTGCCAGCACACCCCTGAGGCAGAGTAGTATTGGATTATTGTTTTTATCTTACTTGGTTTACCTTATGGAAGTTTGTGAGGTTGGTGAATGTTAATATGTAGAAATATTTACCCAGTGTTGGGTAGCTTTTTCCGACTAATAGTTAAGAATTACACCATTTCTGGAATCTGAGCATGGAGGCTTGTGATTCATTACTTACCAGGTGTGGCTTTGAATAGTGATTTGAATTTCTGCACCTTTGTATTGTTTTCCTCCTTAGATTGTAAACTTCATTGCAATAAGCGCTGTTTATACTTATATTTTTTACACAGTAGCTACCTTAGTACTGTTTTCATTAATTCATTCATGCCTTCCAAAAGTATTTACTGAGTGCCCACTCTCTTCCAGGCATTGTATTAAACACTGGGAGCATAAAGTTAATGAACACCTAAATTCTGCCGTCTGGGAGGAAACTGCCAGGTTTGAAAGAGGAAATGGATGGCACACTCAGAAGAGTTTGAGAACATTTGATGCACGAACTATTGATTAAATATGGACAGGGTTAAGAGAACAAGCCAGCATCTGTGAAGACCAGGGATTTGCAGCGGTGCGAAGATCTGACCTGCTCCTAGGACTAGAGGCATGACAGTTGAAGCCATGGAAGGGGATCCATCCAACCAGAGATGTGATGTTAGAGAATGAAACACTGTCCAATGTCTCCATCTTCCTGCTCTCCTGTGTGTCCTGCCCGGTGGAAGCCTGGGGAACTAGAACAGGAATCGAGAGGGAAAGGAGTCTGGAAAGCATGAGTCATGGAAATTGCTGAATACATTGCAGGGCATAGAAGGGATGGAAGTTGTGCAGAGGCTGACAGACATTACCCAGCGTCAGTATCTTACAAGGTAAAGCCTGAGCTAGGCAAATTTAGACATGTATGATAATTAAGATATATGTACAGTACTTCCTGAACTGTAGACTATCATTGCTTTCAATTAAAACCCTCAATGGATAGATAAAAGATGGCTAGTTTTATTTAAATTAGAAGTTTCTATCATAAGCATTAATTTCTTCTGTTTCTCAAGCATACCACCCTTGGACATCCATCCCGATCGTCATCGTTATCACATTATCTATTTTTTTCCTCAAAGTAATTCGGCAATTTAAATTTCTCTATTTTTCTCCCAAAGGAGAAATAAGAAAGAAATCCATTTCTCAGATTTTCTCCCATATTATTATCCCATAAATCATGTCTGTAGTCTATCAAGATGATGGATTCTTCTAGGAAGTGTGCGACGGCAGATAACAAACTACAAAGTGAAACAAATTCTGGCAGATCTAGGTTCCAAGTACTCCCTCTGCTGTGTGAAAGAATTTGCCTCATTGGTTATCCAAATGTGTTTGTGAGGCTTTTACTTCCTAAGGAAACTTGGTTTTCTGCTGAGTAGCCAGAAAATGTTTACCCAATAACGATTACGATTTAAAGGACTGTGCTTAATACACAGTCTTTTCTGTCAGTTCTGGTGATGTTCTTTTCAGAGTTTCACGGAGTAAAGTCTATGGGGCATTTCCTGTGCAAGACATGAAAGCAAAAACCAAAACAAGTGGAGATGTAGTTTTAGAAATTATCTTGTGACACGTCTAGGAGTGAACATTGCCGGGTGTCGCTGGGAGTATTACTGGAAGCAATCATATCTAACGGCTTTGTGTGAAAGTATATTTGAAGGTATATTTTGAACCACTCAGGCAACTCTTCTACTTTAAGGCTCTGAAGCTGTTTCTAACCATTTCATGCCTGGGATTGTTAAATGCCGTGATGTGCTTCCCAGTCTAAGAAGTGAAATTATTAGTCTCGTCAGATTACATAGTCCATAAACTTCGAGAAATGCAAATGTTAACAGTCTAACACAGAATAAAATATCCTATCTCTGCTGGATAGCAGATCATGGAATCTGCGACAAACTTAAAGATCTATTGTGAAAAATATTGTTGTAAGTAAGTGACACTAGCTAGGGAGTAATATATGAACACAGATACCACTCATGATTGTACAGATTGGGTACTGCACAAGAAATAAGCATATTTCCCACACTCTCGTGATCCCTGTCCTCAAATGTAAACATTACTCTCCTTTTCTTTAATAACTTTTATAAAAAATATGCATATGCCTCCTTTTTTTATGCAAAAGGTATTTTATTAAATTTATGTAGATTTTTACTGGAGTTTCCCTCCTTAATTATTTATTTTGGAAATACACCAGTGTGTGCATAGATCATAATTCATTTAATCATTCTTCAAATGACAGACATTTCTGTTTATTCTCAAAGTTATTGTTAATAAAACAATGTTAGTGCAAACATATTTGTGTGTATGTACACGTATATGTTTATGTGTATGTATATATATGTGTGTGCATATACAATGTGTGTAGATACATACACATACATGTGTATACATACACACACATGTAAAGTAAATCGTTAAGATGAAAATCCTGAGTGGCTCAGTCGATTAAATGAGCAACTCTGGGTTTTGGCTCAGGTTGTGGTCTCTGAGTCCTGAGATCCAGCCCCTCATCGGGCTCTGCTTCTCTCCTCTCTCCCTCTCCCTTTGCCACTACACTTGCTCTCTCTATCGAGTAAATAAATAAAACTTTAAAAAATTAAAAAAAATAAATGAATAATGATAAATATATATATATAATAAATATAATAATATATATATAATATATATATAATATATAATATATAATATAATAAATATAATAAATAAAAATAATAAATAAAAATAAAAATAAATAATAAATAAAAATGATAATATCCATTTTACATTTTGATGGTTATCGTTAAATTGCCCTACAAAAAATTATGATTTATACTACCACAAACAATGCATACAAATACTTATTTCCTTCAAAATCTTTATTATTAAACTTTCTAAATTGCAAATCAAGAAAGTGAAAATTGTATGTTGCATTTATTTTGATTTATATTTGCTTGCATTTAGTGAATTTCATTCGTTCATAAGGAAAAATGAATAATGTGTCTTATCATGTGTCTCACATAAGTAATATTTATCTTCCACATTTTAACTTCTGACTTGATATTAGATAAACTTTAGATGAGGGGAAAAAAATACTCTCTGGATTCTTTTGGAAACTACAACAAAAAAGAATTTACTTTTCTAGGCCATTTTAGTGGAATTGTGTGCAGCTGTATAAAACACAAGAATAATGTAGAACTACTGAGTTCAGATCCCACTTACTAGCCATGTGAACTTTTACAAATCACTGAATTTTCCATATCTGTAAATGATGTGAGAATGAACTTAGCTTAGAGCGTTTTTAGGAGTCACAAATGATATCATGAGTAGGAAGCATGCGCTTCATAAGTGTTTGTTGTTATTATAAAGAAATCAACTATTACATGGGAACTTAGACCTCTAGAAAAAACGCAGTTGGCAGGATGGGGTCTCTACCCATCTCTACCCCTAGGTGGTGGTGTAGGAGTAGCTCTTGCCTGGACAGTCTTGACTGGGGTGCCTGTTTGATGCAGTTGGTTAGGTGCATGACTAGGTCCTCCCTGTTCCTTCATGTTTCTGCATACAAAATCACCTTGTCTGAAACACCGAAAGGTTAAGATAGCCCTCTAGGCTGAGAAATGGTATAATCCACATGCAAAGGGAGTGATAACTCATTTTGTGAAATGCCCCATCTCTTTTCAGATTTTCCGTTTTAGAAACAGATCTTTCTACTTATGGGGAAAAAATGAACATTTCTCCAGTCACATAAATAATTATGCATATACCCAATCAAACGTGTCTTCCCTAAATCTGACACTTGGTGACGTTTATCTTTTTTTTTTTTTTTTTTTAGATTTTTTATTTATTTATTTGACAGACAGAGATCACAAGTAGGCAGAGAGGCAGGCAGAGAGAGGAGGAAGCCGACTCAATGCCGAGCAGAGAGCCCGATGTGGGGCTCGATCCCAGGACCTGAGATCATGACCTGAGCCGAAGGCAGAGGCTTTAACCCACTGAGCCACCCAGGCGCCCCGGTGACGTTTATCTTAACTCCTGCTCCCTGTTCCTTAATCTTTTTGTTAATATATTAAAATCAAAAAGCAAAGATTGAAAGAATGTTTATTGATTTGATTTTCTAAATATTGTTATTATGGTTTAATTTTGGGAGTCTAGACAGCTACTAGAGTCTTCTATTGTCAATTATTACTCAGCTATTTGTTGGTTAGTTTTGTACTGAGTTAAATTGCTGAAGGAACATCTAGCACTGATGCATTTAACCTCAGATAATAAAGTTAGTTTCAAACCTTATAACCTCAGCTGAAGTGATTGCATTTCTGCAATTACATTAGGCTCCCTGAAGCACGTTAATTGAACTGCTGTGTACTGTTTTGTCCAGATTTATCCCCTTATATAAATCTACTTGTGTCACCTCTGTAGCCCATTGCTCCAAAACAAAACTACCTGCCTCTGGAAAAACCCTGAACAAGCCTTAGTAATTAAATCGAATGGAGAGATAGATTCATCTCAGCACTGGTTTGAGAGAAGAAGTGTCATCCTGTGGTTAGAAAGTTTCTAAGCTACATTATGGAATTGTGTTTTCTGTTGAGGAGGTCCATTGTTAGGTAGAAACAAAGGTCCCTAAGAAAACTTTCTTTTCTTCATTTCATGGAGGGTCATGAATTGGAGGTGAGTGAGCACTATAACTGTAATAAGAGCTTGATAGGTGAGAGCTGTTTGCTTTTGTGCTATCATTTGACCAGTTCTAAGAAGTGAATATATATATATGTGTGTGTCTGTGCATTAAACTAGCTATTATATATGAATTTATTATATATATGTATATGTGTGTTTGCATTAAACTAGCTATTATATGTGAATTTATTATTACATAATTTATTATTTGTAATTAAAGACAATTCATTCCATATATTTAATTTATATATAATTATATATAAATTATTATTTATAATTATACATAATTATATATAATTGCATATTTTATATATACATAAAACATAATTGCTTATTTTAAATACAATTATATATCATTGTAAAATATAAAATTATGTAGTTTATATAACTTTAAGCAGTTATATCCCCAGAGTTTGTCTTAAACAGTGGTTTAAAATAATACTTTAATAAGTATTGGGGGATAAAAGAGAGTTCTTGGGCATGGTTTTATAGAAGACAAACCTTTTTTAAAAACCTGGTCCACAAATTGAACAGGATTTTGTAGATACGAGCAATAAAAGGGAGAGTGAAGAAGGGTGAACAGAACTGCGAGAAGCTACGGCCTGGGGGAGAAGGTGGGCCACCAGAAATCCCCACTCAATAAAAGCTAGCTACTGTTTTACGATTGTAAAGGGCTTCATGCTTTTGTTATTTCCACCACCAAATGGTATAGCTAATTGAAATTTAGAAGTTCAGAGAGAGGTCATTTTGAATTAGAATAGACTGAAAAGATTTTGTGGCGCAATTTGAGTTTAAGTGTATGGGGAAGTTCAGGGGGATTTGAGCAGATAAAAAGGCAAGTTAAACTAATCATTGAAGCTAGAAACAACAAAATTGGTGTTAAGAGATGGCAGGACAGAAGCACTGGGGTATGTACTTGAAATGAGTTGTTCAAGTTTGACTGGTGGGCTGTGGTTTCCAGGTCAAAGTAGTTTGGGCTTGATCCTACCAGCTATATGAGTTGTCCAAGACCTGTTAGCAGCATTTGAAGTGATCAAAGGCACACTAATAGTCTTAATGTCATCGCACTTCATAGAATAAACAAGATTTGTTCATAGCTTTTTTCAAATAATCTGAAGCTTGTGCCTTCTAAAGAATAGATATATTTCACAGTAATAATCCAAATTTGAGTTTTTTGAATGGGAGTTCAAGTCTGCTTCTTTTAATTTCCTTAATTATAGTAGATGAATAAGCCAAGCCCAGAGTATTTTGACGCTAAAGGAAAATGTGGGGAAGGTGAGGGATTTCCAGATCATTTCATCCACGTAGCATTTAAAGGGTTAGGGAGAAAGTGCCTGCATGTGGCTATGCAGTACCATTGAGAATTTGTGTCTTTGCAACTGCAATCGAAACTATCATCAAGAGCAAAGTATTTGATATTTCATCCCTGCATACAATTTTATCAATTTCCAATACAAACCTACTTCCCTGGTTTCAAATTAGTCCCTGTATGAATGGGTCACAAACTACATAGTTATTTCAGTAACCTATTGTCATCTGTTGACTTAGTTTTTTTGTTGTTGTTGTTGACTTAGTTTTATTTATTTATTTATTTTTTTAAAAGATTTTTTTATTTATCTATTTGACAGACAGAGATCACAAGTAGGCAGAGAGAGAGAGGAAGCAGGCTCCCCGCCAAGCAGAGAGCCCGATGCGGGGCTCGATCCCAGGACCCTGAGACCATGACCTGAGCAGAAAGCAGAGGCTTTAACCCACTGAGCCACCCAGGTGCCCCTGTTGACTTAGTTTTAAAAAACAACTATCTGCCCCATGAACTCACAAAGACTTATCTTTGCTATTCAACAAGTAGGTACATTACTTTTAAAAGAAAGAGCACAGGGATGCCTGGGTGGCTCATTTGGTTAAGACACTGCCTTCGGCTCAGGTCATGGTCCTGGAGTTCCGGGATCGAGTCCCACATCAGGCTCTTGGCAGAGTTTGCTTCTCCCTCTGACCTTCTCCCCTCTCATGCCCTCTCTCTCTCTCTCTCTAATAAATAAATAAAATCTTTAAAAAAATAAAATAAAAGGAAGAGCACAGTTTGTGTGAGATAGCTATGACCGGGTCAGTGAATATGATTTAAGTATTGGATCTTTGGTTTCGATGATGTTGGAAATTTTCTATTTGTTTGAGATATAGAGAGAACAAGAAAGCCCAGAGGGGGAGTCAAGAGAGAAACTCAAGCAGACTCCATGCTGAGCACAGAGCCCGACTTGGAAGCTTGATCTCACGAACCTGAGATCAGGACCTGAGCTGAAACCAAGAGTCAGACACTTAACCAACTGTACCATGTAGGAGCCCCTGATGTTGAAAATTTTTGTCTTTGGGGAAGGACAGTCAAGAAGGGAAGTAGAATACAGAGGCAATTCTGAAATTCTTGGAGGAAAGGGTTTCCCTGAAGAAAACATGACTTTTTAAAAATTCAATTTTTTTCTTGATGATTCTTCAATTACTACTGGTTTTTCTGATTCCTTTAATAAGAGATGTTATCCAGGAAGCTTTCACTTAGCTAGACACAGAGTTGGGGTTTTTCACCGTAAAGATGATATAACCTTGTTGGGGACCCTCACACATTGTAATTAATTGGTCAATTAATTGGTTATAATGCTGTCTCCTCTAATACTCTGGGAGACCCTGGTGCAGGGGGCAGGTCTGTGTCCCATCAAACTGTTGTAACTCTATACCTAACAGAGTGAGAGGCATATGTAAATGCTCAATAAATATCAGTTAAATGAATGAATGAATGAATCAATCAATTCATGATGAAATGTTGACGACTTCCCATTTGCAAGGTGTCAGATTAGTTGATGAAAATGTGTATAATTATTTTTGATATTTGCCTCCAGGGGACCTGAACTTCAGTTTGGCAGCTAAAACTTTGATATGCAAGTAATTGGTCATGTTTGATAGTTTATACTTACTGCCTCACTTGAATATTACCTATTTTAATCTTTATCTGCCTTCATTGCTATGTCTTCTAAGGACATTAATGACTTCTTATTTGTCAGATCCAGTGTTTTAAATTTTCTTAATCTACTTGACCTCTATAGAGTGCTAAGCACTAGGGAATCTGATCTTCTTTTGAGCTTCTTTTTCCCTTTTTTGGTCTCAAGACACTGCACTGGATGCTAATGTCTCTGTCCTTCCACCATTCTGCTGGTCAGACCGCCTCCAACATTAGCATTGATCAGTATTCCCACCCCACACCTTATGCGCTCCCTCTCTTCTTCTTTTTCTATACTGTTTATCCTTTACTGTGTTTTCTAGGCTAATATCTCTATTTGTGTTAACATGTCTATGTAAAATCTGTCACCGAAGATACGCACTTGAATACCACATCATCCTCTCAAATCTAATGTTAAGACTAAAAAATCACGTTTCCCTTTAGCCCTGTTCTCTTTGAATTTTCCTTTATTGTTATGGTGCCAGTAGTTCCCTTGTCATCTAACTCTGAAATTTGGTACACATCATTTTCTTCTTTTCCTTACTTTTTCTCCTCAACTTATCCTCTTCTTTTTTCTTTTTTAAAGTTTTATGTATTTATTTGACAGACTGAGAGAGAGCACAAGCAGAGGGAGCAGTAGGCAGAAAGAGAGGGAGAAGCAGGCTCCCTCCCCACTGAGCCATAAGTCCAATTCAGGGCTCCATCCCACACATCCCATGATTCTGGGATCATGACTTGAGCTGAAGGCAGACACAACTGACTGAGCCACCCAGGTGCCTCTCAACTTTTCCTTTTTTGACAAAGGTGTGTAGATTCCTTTTTATTGCTACAGTAACTGCCAAGGCACTGGTGTTCCTCCATCCTGGTCTTGCCTTCTTGAGTTCATGTTCTATGCTGTGTTGAATTGAGCCTTATAAACTGTGCCTATTACCCTAACCTCAGAATCTTTCTACGGTGTTTACTGCTTGTAGTCTGCCTTACTTAGCCTGGAATTCAAAGCCCTGTGCAGTATGACTGATGGAGCTCTCCAGCTATCTTAACCCCTCACAAACCTAGTGATTTAATGACAATGCAACATACCTGATTTGGTGTATTTGCATACACTGTTCCTTTCTCTAGATTACTAAATTGAAACAGAATTTATCTGAACTCTATCCTCATACCAGGATCCAATGAAAGTCTAAGGGTCTTTTTAAATTCTCCTTAAAGCTTCCTGCATAGTAATGTTTTTCTGAGGTGCTGGAGATATAATTTTAAGTGGCGCATAGAAAAACATTAAAAGAACATGAATTATTTAGTTTAAAAAGTTATTCCCTTTCCTACTTCCTTCCACTTTTTCTGATTTTATCAAGCAGAAGACCTCAGTTTGGTTCTAACTTGTTTTTAACATCACCCTAACACTGAATGTTTCTTTTAATCAGTGAGGAAGCAAAGAGAGAGTTCAGTGCATTTGGCAGTTAACATTATTTAGCAGTTGGAAATAATAGCCATTGTTTTTCAAAATTTGTTTGCTACCTTGTATCTATGTCAAGAATACTAGTTTTCTCTTAGACATAGGATATTAAGCTTCCATTTAAACTATGTTTTACTAGTATATACAGAAAAATATCAGTTAAATAACAATATATGTAATATTTGTTCAGAGGAAAATTCAAGAAGGTGGAACATAGGAATAGTGGAAATCATAAGAGCCATTCATGAATGACTGCAATCTGGAAAACCCTCCAATGCCATTTTAGCTTACAATCCCCCCCCACCGCCTTTTTAAACTGTGAAAGTTCAGGCACTCTCATATAAGGTTTTTCTATATTAACTCATGGAATCCTCTCAAGAATCCTGTGTAAGATACTTTTGTTTTCCTATTTTACAGATAAGGACATGGAAGACATAATTTGCCCAATTTCTCCCACAGAGCAAAACTGCAGAGACAAGTTTTGAATGCAGGTTTTCAGCCTCTGGAGTCTGTGCTCTTAACCACAATGCTACTCTGCCTCAAGAGAAACACACTGATTCTTGATTTGATAATAACAAGTAAGGTCTTTTGTGTTCCTCATCATTCAGCTGTCCCTTTCCCTCAGAGGAAAGAATTTTACACTGACATGAAGTCAAACTCTGTGGAAACCTATGAGTAATTGTATTTAGAAATTATTTCCATCGCAACAGACAATTTGAGAAGCTTTTCCTTCCGACAGTTTAGTTCTTAAAACTCAGGAAGCAGTCGGTTAACTCCAGGTTCAATAACAAATAGGAAAATGCCAGTTCTTGCATGAATAACTTTCAGAGTTTGTCCATTAGAAAGTCCAGGAGCATGATGACCAAGCACAATTTGCATCTGCTTCATCAGCAGACTGCCGGGTAGATGAACAGCCCTCGGCAGTTCAAGTGAAATATTTAGTAACAAAACAGGGAGTAGTGTGAAAGCAAATTATATACACTGGAGAAATACATCACAGAAAATGTTATGGTTGGGATTGATATTAGAATGTATTACCCTTACATTTGCCTTTTCAATTCTCTAAAAACCTGAAGGAGCACTTTGCTGAGGAACTATAGCATCTAATTTTATAATTGCTATAAATCGTAATTTGACTTAAGGATTTTATAATAACAGGATATATGTTCAGCCTCTATATATTTGAGATATGGATCTCGTATACTACCAAGAAATATTTAAGAGAGAAATTAGCTCATAAGCACTGCATATTTATTTTTAAAACACACTTCCTATAATCAAAGTTGCTATATTTCTTTCATAATCCTTGTATCTACTAATTATTGATCTAACACAGAGATGGGCAAACAATGGTCCACAGGTGAAATGTGCCTCTTGGCCTCTTTATATGCAACTCATAGGCTCAGAATGATTTCCACATTTTAAGGGGTTATAAAAAGAAAAGGAAAAAAAAGAGTATGTGACAATGTATGTAGCCTGCAAAGCTTAAAATATTGTTGGGCCTTTTATAGAAAAGTTTACCAACCTCTAATCTACTTCTAAAGTCTCTATTTCTAGTTTTTATTTTGCTATGACACCATTTTATTTTTCTTAAATTTATCTAATTAAACTCTGGTATTTGGTAGTGGTTTATCTTTCAATTTATAGTATGTGATTCTGGTGTTATACGGTCAATCAGTTAAATGCATTATTTTACCTAAACTAGTGTTTGTCATGCTGGAGACTTGCATTTTAGGAAATGTACCCAAGGAACCACCTTCAAGGACTATTTGCACCAGAATACCAAAATGAGCCTGATACTATCTCAAGTGAGATTTAGGGAGAGTGTGGGGGGTGGTCATTGGGGTAGATTAGTATATTTTGCTGATAGGAGAGATATAGATCATTGAAGGGCAGACTGTGATATCTAGATGGCCTGCCTATGAACCATGATGCCTCCTGGTATTCACACACTTGTATAGTTTCCTTCCACATTGAATTTGAGTTTGCCCTTGGTGATTAACAGAATGCAGCACAAATGACACTACATTACTTCCAAGCTAAGTCGTAACAAGTATTGTAGCTTTTCCTTGTTCTCTTGAAATGCTTGCTTTTAGACTATGTCCTCTCGAAATGCAGAAACCACTTGGTAAGTCACATGGAAAAGACACGTGTAGGCATTCAACCCAGGTCGGGCTTCTAAACAACAGCCAGCATCAATTACCAGTCATTTGAGTGCACCATCTTGGACATCTAGTCTACTTAGATCTTCAGATGATTCTACTACTAGCTGCCATTTGTTTGCAGTCACATGAGAAATCCTAAGCAATAACCACCCAGCTGAGCTTCTACCACCATGATAAATAATAATAAATTGTTTCAAACTATTGAGTTTAGAGTGGTTTGTCATGCAACAATAGGTAATTGGATCAACATATTTCTGTCATTCTCTGAGTATTTCCTTACTTACAGGCTTATCTTGTACTTTCCTGTGGCAGCCCTATAATTAACCATTTATCTAGGAACTCTAGTTTCTATTAGTAGAGGATGTTATTCAGAAGCATATGTAGGTGTTAGTTCATCTTATTTTATAATAGGTCCCTACTTTCAGATCTTCTCAGGGGTCAGTACTAAACTATACGATAAAGGCTCTTTCTTTTCCTTTTTCTCTCTCTTTCTCTCTTCCATTGTCTTTCCCTCCCTCCTTCAATCCGTCTCTTCCCCCCTCCCTTCATTCTATCTTTTTGTTCCATGAATTCACACTGAAAATCTTCAACTCTAAACCAACCGCACAGAGAGTGTTGTAGTCATTCCTCTTATCATATTTGCAATTCTCTTCTCTGACAATATATTTTTTACTTGATCAGTCTCCTGTCTTTCATATTAATTTCATATTGAGGAAACTCTTGTCTCTTCAGCATAGATGCCCTTCTTACCTGGAGTTTTAACTCCCTACCCGGTAAAGACACTGGTGATATACCCATCTACTATATGAGCTCCCACCTTTATTGACTATCTAATGACTTTTGGATGGAATAGCTTTTTGACTTTCAGATTTTAAAATATTTTTTTAAGATTTTATTTATTTATCTGACAGACAGCGATCATAGCAGGTAGAGAGGCAGGCAGAGAGAGAGGGAGGGAAGCAGGCTCCCTGCTGAGCTGAGAGCCCAACGCAGGGCTCGATCCCAGGACCCTGGGATCATGACCCGAGCCGAAGGCAGAGGCTTTAACCCACTGAGCCAACCAGGTGCCCGACTTTCAGATTTTAATAGGTACATGTTTTCTGCATGGAGAAAACAATCTATCTTTATTCTGCTCTATAGTTCACTGATATTATTACACTACTTAAAAAAAAAAAACTAAAACTAATGAAAACAAAACATACATTCAGCAGTCTGGATGCCCAAAAGTTATGCAAATTCTTCAAAGCCACCTAGTTTCATACTTTTTAAAAAACGGATACTTGTATTACTGAAGACATAATTATCCGTAAGAACTAATTAGACTATAAAAAGTTAAGAATGTTTTTTGCAATATTTAGGGTACCCCCCAAAATGCATAATTAACAATTTAGTAGACAGAAGATGGAAAAATGGAAAATTTTGATAATAATGATATGTGATAAATGGATTGACAAATGGCCAATTTGGGAAAGTGCAAGTTATATGCAGTATACACACATACAAATATATAGCTGAGATAAAAGTGAATTTTCTATAAAAATTAGAATTTTATTTATTTTTTTTAAAGGAAGTTTTTTTTTTTTTAAGATTTTATTTATTTATTTGTTAGAGAGAGAGAGAGCGTGAGCACAGGCAGACAGAGTGGCAGGCAGAGGCAGAGGGAGAAGCAGGCTCCCTGCCGAGCAAGGAGCCCAATGTGGGACTCGATCCCAGGACGCTGGGATCATGACCTGAGCCGAAGGCAGCTGCTTAACCAACTGAGCCACCCAGGCGTCCCTAAAAATTAGAATTTTAAATGAGAAATGAACCTACAAAATCATGAAGAAAATATAAGAAAATGGATATTTACATAAGAGACAGGGAAAACTTTTTTCTAAATTTTAACATTACTGCCAGGATCTTTAATGAGAAGGTGTTAGAACTGACCACGTGTTACAAACATCTTTACATCAAATTAAGATATATAAACAAACATGTAACAGCCAAATAAACAAATAGAAAAGTGTTGCAGTATATAGCAAATATATCTTTTTCTTGATAAACAAAATGTTCTTAAACAACAATAAAACACACACACACACACACACACTAGCACTCTCTCAGAAAAATGGTAAAGGACACAAACACACAATTCAAGTGAATACCATAACACATATATAAAATGTTACCTCAATAGAAATCAAAGAATTACTTATTTAAAACTCATCTAATATTTATTATATTAGAAAATAGTAATGAAATAATATATGGGAGAATAGTTCTTTTCATATACAACTGTCACATTGTAGTTTTCTATAACCCCAGAGGGCAAAATGGAACCAGAAGCTTTAATGGATTTCTTTATACTTCAAAATTCCATTTCTAGGACAGTTCCCTCCATCATAAGTAACTCAATAAGTGCAAAAAATATAAGTATAGTTTATAACAATATGACTGACAATTTTGTAAGTTACTTAAAATTTTTTTCTTAGTTTTATTTTACCTTATCTAAATATGGGTCCTTCAAGAAAATGGGAAAAAGAAGTCTTTGCACATATAATTTTGATAATGAAAATTTCTTAGGACCAACAAATCTCAGATAATTTTTTCCCATTTTTATGTATGCCTCTAGCCTTCTACAGGTGTATTAATATACATCTATAGGTATGTGAATGCAGGAGTATAGAAAACCCCTGACATAATTTCAAGTATATAAGCTTTATTAAATTGTATTGATTCTTTATGGAGTTGTTGTTCTTGTCAGTCTGAAGGTCTGGGATTGATTTCAAGCAAATGCAGCAACAAATCAAGTGTTCTTCCTTGGGAAGAGATGGATATCTTGCTTTCTGTCAATCTCTGGCTGAGTGCCATTATTATTTTGTTCTCTGGAGTTTGGGTTGTTTGTTTGTTTTAGACATTTTATCTATCTTACAGTTCTGGTATCCTGAATAAACTCTAGAATAAATTTAATAGTTAAGATGGACTCTGAATTTGGGGATACCAGTTTCTCCACAATCAATAGACTGCATGCATAATTGTAGGCACCACCATTTATCAAACTCCTTTCAGGTAGTCTGCTTTGGGGTTGCTTGTGATAGGACTTTGGACAAGTCACTTGAACATTCTCCTTGACCGTCACTGTCTTATTGCAAGATGATGAATTTGATTGCAGCAGATGGCTTTTGGAAATAGTCTCTTTTAATTCAAAATCAGTGCAGTCGTTAACACAGACTTTGAAGCAGATAGGCCTTTATTGATATCCACGTTTCATTATTTAGTGGCTGTATAACCTTGGGAAAGTTATTTAACTTTAATCCCTTTCTCTCTCAAGTGAGGATAAGAGACTTATAGGCAAATTTGACTAAGAATGCATGTAAAATATGTAGCCCAGTGCCTGATGCCTGAATGGAATGCTTAGTACCCCTCTTTCATCTTCCAGCATCTGCGCTAGTTTTCTAGAGTGAAGAAATATCCCACTTTGTGATTCCTAGAACACCTCCCACCACAGAAGCTAGTTACCGGTTTCTCTAGTCTCTCCTGAAGCTATGCAGAGGCATGTGTGCTAGATGTTGCTAGTCACATCACTGAGGCTAGAGGCTTGTAGAATAAAGGCCTATGTCAAGTTTATTTGGCAAGATTATGGTAAAGATGGAAGCTACAGTTGATTTTCAGTGGTGATTAAGGAAGCCCTACTGTGATGTTTGGCAGTGTTCCTGAATGTTTTATATCCAAGAATTTTTTGATCCTTCTATATTTTATTTTTATCAAAGTACCCTCTTTCCCACTTAAATTGGTGAGATTTTTTTCCACTGCTTACAACTAAGAACTTTCACTGATACACTAGCACATAACGCTGATCTTCAAATGGTGATGGCAGTAGTTAATAATAATTATAATACAAAATGTTATATTAAACTATGGATGACTAAATGTTGGTAATACTGAAGCTGGAAGTATATAGGTTTATGACACCACGTTCTTGTATGTTTGAAATTTTGAGAATTAAAAAAACACTGACATAAATATATGCATGTTACATGCATGTGGTGACAGATGGAAATCATTTGATTTTTAATAGATGCGCTACAGCTTATTTTTGAAAGCAAGTGAATGATATCTCCAAGAACTGACAAATTCTAAACATGAGGCCTTATTCAGCTTAGTTCTTCAAGATTGTGAGTATCTACTTCCCTCACCTATAGTTTGTAATCATAAGTGATATGAGGGGATAATAGGAGACCTACATTTTTCACCCTGTCTTAACATATTAACCAACAATAAATTTGGTGTCTTCAATTTTGATCATGCAGTTTCTCCAAAGAATCATATCTTACAGGGGTGCCCATGTGGCTAAGTGGGTTAAGTGTCTGACTCTTGATTTCAGCTCACGTCATGATCTCAGTGTTGTGAGATAAGCCCCATGTCAGGCTCCACACTAGTCATGGAGCCTGCTTAAGATCTCTCTCTCCCTCTGCTTCTCCCTCTCCCTCTTTAAATAAAAAGTCATATTGGGGGCACCTGGGTGGTTTAGTCGTTAAGCGTATGCCTTTGGCTCAGGTTATGACTCCAGGGTCCTGGGATTGAGTCCCATATCGGGTTCCTTGCTCAGCTTCCCTGCTTGTGCTCCCCCTTCTTGTGTTCCCTTTCTCGCTCTCTCTCTGTCAAATAAATAAATAAAATCTTTAAAAAAAATTGTGTTGGGAATAGATATTGCCAATAAAATTATGTTTTTGTCAAATGATCTGGTTTGAAGTATATATTATGGCAATTGAAGTCTTTGAAGTTTTAAAGGTTGAATTTAGTTATTATAAAAATATTGAAATAACCAATGCAGTATTGCTTGGTAATTAATTTAGACATATACACACATCTGGAGGTATTATTAATGCAAATAAGATGCTTTCTTTAAATAACTAAAATGCATAAAAAGAAAAAATAATGGAGACATTTCAAGGTAAAATTTGTCTATTTAATCATGAAGTAGAAGTGAATAAATCTAGATCATAATGATAACTGAATAGAAGAACAATTTTGCACTGAAATGTAAAATACTATTATCATATTTCATAGGTAAATTGTTTTGGAACAGGACTTCATAAACTATTTGTAGATAAGAGTCTGCCCAGAAGCTGAGGCCCAACATTGGTGGTTAATTAATAAATGGAAATAATTTTTGTGGGAGTTGCTCTAACACCCTAATATTGACAACAGATTCAACTAAATCTGTATAAATCTACAAATTCATTAAGAACTGTAAAATCACAAAAAGTTCTCTAACTTTATGTTTATGAACTTCAGTCTTTATATATATTCTCATTTGTAAAGCTGTGTCTTTGGTATAATAACCTCCAGAACCTTTAATATATATAAATCAAACATATCTTCATTTAGGATTTTTTACCTTTAATATCCACACTAGTTTTGCATCCTGAATGCAGTTCAAATCCCTCCTCTTATTTATAGTTAATGTTCTAGTACAGGTCTTTGTCATCTTTTGTCTAGATTAACCCAAATGCCGTGTAACCTATTTTCCTAATTATTATCTGTCCATTTTCAGTTCCTCTTCAGGTATCATAGCTTATTGATTCTAATCACTCAAATTTTCATATTTTAACTTCTTTGCAATCAGAATGCTTCTTCCAATCACTGCTAGCTATGTGGCAGTCATAATGAGGTTATTAATGTCTTCTTTGCCTAAATCTCAAGTGCTCCAGTATCATAACTTGCACAGATGTCAGTAACTTAGAAGAAATAACAACCTAAGAATAATGGTAGAACATTCCTAAAGAGAAGGTAAAAAAGTAGCCCAACTTTCCACGACTGCACATTTAGCTTTTGAGCACTAATGGCTTTTAGCTTTTATCAGTTCTTTAAGAAATGTATTACCAGCATTCTTGAGGGCACAAACAAAGATTTAGCATGTAAAATCATAGGTATTGACCACTCCAAGTTGAGAAATGACTCCATTTTGGATACTTCATATGAAGAATTTTGAAAATATGTTAACCATTTTATTTTCATTAAATCCTTTTTTAATGCATGCAGAAAAATGATAACTGATAGAAATCAATGTTTAATTTATTCTAAAAATAGTCGTTTCAGCAAATGTAAAATAATAATTTTAAGTGATCAGGAAGCATTACTTTGTAATTTAAATTAGCAGTATTTTTTCTTTTAATGCACCTTAAAATCTTTGGCACCTTGATTCAGTAATTACCTCTAACTGCCTTACCTCCAATTAAAAAAAATAGCCATCAACATCTCCCTGTCTCCATTAACATTATGGGGACTGCTTTAGGTTGTGTTACCTAGAAGTAGAGACCAAAATAGAATTCTTGTGCAAGTGGTTTGTTGATGCAATACTTTTAGGTGAAGCCTGTGATTGGGAAACAGAATGGGCAGAAAAATCAAGGTATAACTGTGTGCTCAGCTGAAGTCTACATAAAGTCTAGGTAAAAGTGTGTGTTCAGCTGACTATGGGAACTTGTGATGGTTCTACCTTATCAATGTAGTTAGGTTGAAATTATGTTTCCTAGAATCCCCTTCCCTCTATGGTTTTGGCTTGAAGGTTGGCCACAAGAGAAATATGCATGGAATTTGCAAGAATTTCCAGAAGTGAAGCAACACCTCTTCTACTTTGGAGGTCAACGAAGGGCACCAGGTGCTGTTGCAGATTGCTCCCATGGTTCCCGATCTGCTGGCTCTCATGCTTGGCCAGAGATAGCAGCTAGGTCCAGAGCCATTCCAGTTCACATTTTACCTCAGTTTCTCTGAGTCCTGGAGCTGATGAAGGTACAGCTCATGATGTAGGTCTCTAGCTTCATCTACAGATCAGCTATACCATCGAGGTTGGAGGTAGTGGGAGAGAGATAAGGCTTTCCATTTGTGCTCATTGATTCTGGTCTGCCTTCATGAGTTGCAGTGTGTTCTTGTTTTCTCTCACTTTACATCTGCCTTTTCTTTCTTACTGTCCATCTGCTGACTTTTGGCAACTTTGGATTTACCAACAGATACAGTGGTAACAGTTTTCCATAGACTTCTTCCCCATTACTCATAATTGCATTAGTCTAATGCATACATAAAACTACTTACTTGGTATCACTTATAATGATCAGTCAGTCCTCCACCAAACCCTGAATAGTACAGCCCACTAGATCAGCTATATCACCACGGAATTGTCCCCACAAGACAAGGAGACCAGGTTTTCTTTTCTATTCCATAGCAGCCATTGGTGATGGATCACCTTCCAGGAGGGAAAGTGTAAACTTCCAAGCATTTGTGGGCAGAATGACTCTTGTAGACCATGCGCAGCTCTCCTGAGAAGAATGCAACAATGAGTTATTGGTGGCCAATGCTAACAATAGCTGCAGAATGAGTATGCCCTCGGTCCAAGGGAAAGAAGTCAGCAAGGAACTGATAGCTTCTACAACAAAGTCCTACAATTTACCTCTATTAGTTTGTAACCTCATTTTCTGATACTTCACATGGGACCTAACTTTGACAGTAGTCCTTTGTCTATTTTCTTAACAACCATTCCTTTTTATACCTCAGACCTGGACAGATTTTCTTTTTGTACTGCCTGGGAAACTGCTATCAACCTCCTAGATTATTCTCTAATGTGCCTTCCTTTCAGCTCTCACAATCCTCTGTACATGCCTTTAATATAACAGCTTTATTTGTATTACAGCTAACCCTCAGATTTTTAGGTTTGGTGTTCAGTAACTCCAGATTTGTTATTATTCAAAGTAGGCGGGATTATCTCTAAAAGGTTAAATTGTCTTGTACCTTGGGTAATTAAAATTAGAATGCTAGCAGTACCGTATTTTGAAACATTAAATTTGTAATGCATCTGTACGTTAAGAGGATTCAAATTCAGCTTTATGTGAGTTATCATATTCCATGGGGAAAGTTAAGGCAAATGGAAATTAGGGACATGTGGCCTAGAGTTCTTGTAGGTTTCTTTCTTGCTCTGTCTTTCTGCTTGTTTTTTTAATCACTCCTCCAAATGAATACCTGAACAGAAAGATCACTTGAATGTATGTATGCTCATGAAAGAGTGCACGTGAGGTCTGTTTTATCTCTTATTTTTTTTCTGTCAAGCAGTTCTGGTTTCACTATTTCACTACTGTCTTCACTATACCATTAAAAGCAACTAAAAGAAAGATAAGTAGAAAAAAAGGCAGAAACATATTTTAAGACCCAAATTCTTCTGATAATTATGGAGTCTGCAAATTTCTAGAAATTATTTTAAGGGCTTTAAGATCAAACTATAATTACAGATACTACAATTCATAGAATCAGATTTTGGAACTGGACTTTAACTCATCAGTTAACAAAAAAATGATTGGGGCATGAAAGTTCTACATAATTCCAACAGAACAGTGGCTAATGAACAAATCAATGGAAGCACACATGCTACAGAACCTAATGATTTTTGTTCCCAGGGGATATTTTCAGGAGAAAAAAAAATGCCAGTGAAAGATATGAACAAGGAAATAACTGAAAAAAAATGACCCAAGAGGGAAAAACATCAGAAAGGTAGACGTAACATGCTGAAGTTTAAAGAACTCAAATTTTAAATTGTTCTTATTTAATATAAACAGTGCATATTGTTCAAACAATTAGTGTTTTTGTAGCAAACAGCCCAGAATTATCAGTGCTTAATACAAGAAAATTTTATTTCTTGCTCTCCTTGCAGACCAATCAGGCGTTTGGCGATGGGCTTGAGGAATCATGGTTTCTTACATCATGTTGCCACCACTTTTTATTGCTTCCTCTGAGTCCTGGACCAAGTCTTCCCTCTTTGTTCAGCCGGTCAGGAGGGCAGGGAGTAAAGAAAATCTGCATGACATTTTGTGACTTTCCTGATTTCTTCCCAGAAACATCACTTGACCCCAACGGAACTAAAATGGGGAAGGCAGTTTTACCATATGTGCTACAGGAGAAAATCGATTGCTGTGCATGTCTCTGGTTCCACCAGAGTTGTATTTTTGAGCCGAGCTGGGGTTTTCTAGGTTAGATCGGCCTGAATTTAGATCCTGATTACTGTTTGTCAGCTCTGAACCTTAGAATAATTTGACTTTCCCTCAATGCTTCCACTTCATTATCAGTAAACTAGGGGAAAATAATAGTATCTACCCCATAAGATTGTAATAAAAGTTAAATGAATTAATGTATTCAAGTATTTATCTCAAAACTCTGACATATTTGTTTCAATTAGTGTTTTTACCATTTATAGTTATAATGTGCTGAAGAGAAACTAAAAGTAACAATTTCCAATTGGCATCACTTATAAGCATTTCATGCAAATCCTATTGAAACCTCTATGTTCTTCCAAGAATACTTTTGGGAAAATAAAATTCCACTAGACACCAGAAGAGGTAAAAAAAAGTTTATATATCCAGCTTAACTCTCACCTTTGAGTGAGAATGAGAAAACAAAATCAAGGAAGATAATTAAAATAGGAATTAATTTGGCTCTGTTCCTTTTATCACTTTCTTGTTCTACCCTGAGAGCCTTCTGGATATTCATGCAGTCATTATGTGTAAGTATTTCTCTAGATCATATTGGTTGAACTCAGGACTTCAAGTCAAAATGGAGAAGAATGGAGTGGATACAGCAACACAAAAGGAAAACTTTCAAAATTAGTCAAGGCTACTAGGCTATAAATAAGACATCCGTACTTGATTACAAGTACTCCAGAAACAAAGGTAAAATGGAAACATACATTTATGACCACAGCAGATAAGTGGGAATTTGAATGGGGAAAAATATGCATTTGGTATATCTGAGTATTCTTCTCAATTGGCTTACTCCCTCTTTCAATTTAATTTTCCTATTTTGGACTTATACTATAGTCTATTTAGACTGCTGGGTCACTATAATTAAAAATCACATCTGTTTAGTTTTATTCCTTCAGGCATGTTCTTTCCTCTACCAGATTATTGCTATCTACCCCTGGGTCTAACACCACTTACTAGAATCTTACTAATCTGTAGTAATTATGGTAAGCTAGCTGCTGTCACAAAGAAAGCCCAAAGTGTATCATAGTTCAAGCACAAATTGCTTGCTTGCTTATGTGACAGTATTCAATGAACAAGCTGTTGGCGATGTTGGCTTCTTTCACAGAGTCATTTAAGAGGTTGGAGGTTCCTCCACAGATGTCTTCCAAGTCATGCTGAAGGGGGTCTGCATTCCAATTAAGCAGAAGAGGAAAGGATATTAAGGAATCAACGTTCTAATAGGCAAGGTGAGGAAATGATACTTCTGCTGTCATTTAACCAAATTGTAAGGGAGGCTGGAATCGTGATTTAGATGCATGCCCAGAAGGAGAAGAACATTGGCTTAGGTAAGCAGCTAGCATTCTCTGGCACATCTACATTCTTAATCCATCTCACAGGACACCTTTTTTACAAAGTCCTTCCTGATTCTCCTCAGTTCTACTGAATTTCCTTAAGTAGACCGGTTAAGTCACTTATCTTACTTGACTTAAAAGAGTCAGGTTTCTGACTACTTGTTTTGTACTGGTTAGTCCTTCTCATTAGAATGGATGTGAACTCTTCTGAGGGCAAAAACTGAGTGGTGTTCATCTTTGTGTTTCCTCTAGCAATTAGTGTAGTGCCTTATGCTCTGTAGAGACACAATATTTTAATTTGATTTTTCTTTGGTTTAGTGGAAAGAAATAAATCTCAAAGAATAAAGCTCATTAAAATTACAACTGGGAGTTTTATGTAGTTATTTATTTAGGATATTATTTTAAAGCTTAGCACGTACTCTAGTAAAGTCATACTCTAGAAAACGCATTCCAGGCATGAACAAGTGATGGCGTATGTGTCACAGATGGAAAGGAACAAACGATGCCACTCACACTTCCAACCTTCTGAAAATAATATAATGAAACCTCTTATAAATGGCCGTGCTTCTCTCTTATAATGAGGATAAAACAATTCACAGGAACAAAAGCACAGCTTTAGAATGAGTGGTAACTGTAATAGAACTACTTAGTAAGGAAAGCAATCATTGTGGAGAGATGAAGGAAATGAATTTAAACAGTAAGACATTAGCCCATAATTGTTTTTACATTTTTACTTTAGGAAGGTAGATGGGTTATAGAACTCGTCTTGATTCTGTTAAGTATTTTAAAGTAAAACTGTGAGAATACAATTTTAAAAGTTTCTTTAAGAAATGTGAATGCCAATATTGACCACAGCTGCAGGCTAATTAAGGAATCTCTTAATAATGATAAGAAAGCCAGCTCATTTCCAATTCAGATTGCTTATCACCAAGACAGACAACATAACTGATGGCCCCATAATATTAAGATATATATCAAAGTCTGTGAGGGAAACTTGATATCTGCAGTAAAATTGTCACTCCATGGGAAAATACAGTCATATCAGATCAATTTTCAATTTTTTCTTTTGTAAAAGGATATGTGCAATTAATGATAAATTGATGGTATATTACAAATGAAAAGTGTGTTCAATAACATTGTACACTCTGCTTAAAAATTAAAAGCCACATCTCCAGAGCATTGGTCATGCTGATCTCACATTTATATCTTAAAATGTGGGTGTAATACAGAAGCATAAGATGAAACTTACACTGTTAAAGTACTGTGTTTTATTTTAAATCCAGTCATTTTATTGGGGAACTTACTGGATTCATTTACTGCACTAGAATTCAGTTGTATTTACATCACTCAAAATAAGTACACTTTGAAAGTTTCATATTATACCATTTGACTGTAATAAAATTTGTTGTCCTATTTTAAGAATAGAACAGAATTTAAGTTTTAAGAATAGAATACTTGCATACATTGTCAGGCATATTATTACCTAGATTTGCATAAATTGTAGATCAGAATATATCCTTGAGATGTTAAGAACTTTACCCACTAATTCTGCTGGCTTATAGACAGTTTAGCTGGATCTCACAGAAGTAGCAATATAAATGTTCTGTCTTATTTAGTGTGAACACAAGATCTAAAGACTGTTTGGCAATAGAGGTAGGTGTCATTATTTCTGTCAATAATGTAGTTTATTATTTTTGATAACAATTGAGATACCTGGTCAGATTCTATCTCCACCCAGAAAAATATGTACTTTAATTGCCAAGAGAATAGTAAATTTGTAAATGATGCTAATATTTCACTTAATTTAGTAATATTATAGAGAATAACTGAGGTGTTTCCTCTTCTTCTCCTCTACTTCCTCTTCCTCCTCCTCCTCCTTCTTCTTCTTCTTTCTTTTTTTCTTACAGAGACTAAAATTTTCTCATGGTCCTGAGGCCATTTTCTCAGTCAGTCAGTGGCATTCACTACTTCTGGGAAGAGTTGGCACAGATTAAAACAAAGAAGTCAATTGAATTTCAGAATATTTTTTTAAAACATGAACTGACTTGGGATATGAACTGACTTGAGAATCTCCATTGCAAATACTAGAATTTTTATAGACAACAGGATTTGGGGCTTCATAATGTTAAAAGACTAGCAATCTCAGAATGGAAAGATTACAACTTAAATTACATTAGAAATAAAATGTGTGAATTATATAAGAACACATTTTCCTGCTACAGTAAATGGAAAAAACAGTAGAACCTAGCAGATGGAGAAAGAGTTTTGGAAGAGATATGACTAGAGTTTTACATGTCCCATAGAAAGGACCTAACAACTTCTCGAGGTCAGATTGCAAAGGGTGGTTGTTAGAATACATTTAGTGGGGTTTGATAAAGATGGGAATTTGCATCTCCCTTTCCAGCCTGAATCCAGAAATCAGATTCTGATAGAGTGGTTATTTTAACAATGGATAGGGTAGAACCAAAGGAATGGGCCTTGGGTCAGATTTG
Source organism: Taxidea taxus jeffersonii (assembly GCA_003697995.1). Classification (NCBI taxonomy): domain Eukaryota; kingdom Metazoa; phylum Chordata; class Mammalia; order Carnivora; family Mustelidae; genus Taxidea; species Taxidea taxus. The sequence continues at coordinate 168,334 of ML105555.1, read as the reverse complement.
GAAGGCCCTTATTTTAACAATGGATAGGGTAGAACCAAAAGGAATGGGCCTTGGGTCAGATTTGGAAGGCCCTTACATTTCATTGTTATCTGGAGTTTCTATGAAAGTTCCTGGGTCAACTTATAGAGTATGGTATTGGCTGAGAACAAGTGAGCAGGACCAAAGATATGTGGATGTACAATGAAGCATAGACATGGATACCAGAGGTCATGGGAAGATCATAGACATTGGTAGTACAGGCCAGCATACAATGGTGGAGACCAAGCAGAATGAGTTACTCTTGGTAAAGGTTCATACAGATGGAAAAGAGTGGTAGAAAATAATTTTGCCATTATGCCAGGGCAATACATAAGCTATCCTAACCCCCAATCATCAAACTTGAATCACTCCAATGAAAAGGAAAAAGAGAGAGAGAGAATACTCTTTCGGAATAGCCACAATTGATTGAATAGTTACATAAGGGTTTAACGAAAAAACTTGAACTTATTACCTAGAAAATTAAGACAAGATTAAATTTGAGACTTTGAGCAAAAATAATTGAATTCAGTAATATAAGGTTCAGTGGAGTTCAGGTATATAAAGTCACCAAAGAATAACCTATTATTTGGCTAAAATCTTATGCCTGCTATCTGCTATCTAGCTATTATTAGTTTAAAAGCGAGAATTTTAATGTATTTAACTATACTTACCTAATAAGATGAAGCACCAAATTAAAACTTAAAGGTCATATTTTAATCAAAGTACAAGCTATAACCTTTTGAAGATCAAATTCCAACCACTTAAGAGTGGAAGGATCAGGTGAAAGTATAATTGGGACAAACACACTTACCTACCTGGAACTCAAAACTGGAACTTTTCTTATCTTGGAAACTATTCTCTAAGATCCATTGCATTTTGAAATCCCTCATTACAAATACCTGTTCAGTAAAAAAATGCTTCTGATCTGCTCAGAAAACAGCATTATATTTGTTTTATGATAGGTGAATTAGGCCCTAATTAACCTATAAAACATTCCTTCCACTTATTCAGGCTCGCCCTGGACTATTAAATATATTCCTTCAATATCTTTAATTTGCTTCTGTATAATAATATAGACATAAATCACCCTCTAAAGATGTTACAAGAAATATCTAATAAGCCATAAAATTAAAATATGTCTAGTACTTTAATTGGAAAACAATCTAATCTGTTTTCTATAATTAATTTTAGGAACAAATAATGCTAAGACATTTGTAATAAGTAACTGGATATAAAATAGTTAATTTTTATTGATCACCGATTTTATCAGAGCTGGAAACTAGTGAGGAACAGTTGAAAAATTCCTGGGTTATGTGACTAGGTTACTGGCTCACTTTGGGCACACCACTTAGTTGGGCCATTATTAATAAAATGAAAGTTTAGACAATATTGCTAGAACTTGTTTTTGTTATTTCATCATATAGATCTTTTTTTTTTTTAATTTTATTTATTTATTTGTCAGAGAGAGAGAGAGAGAGAGAGCGAGCGAACGAGCACAGGCAGACAGAGAGGCAGGCAGAGGGAGAAGCAGACTCCCTGCCGAGCAAGGAGCCCGATGTGGGACTCGATCCCAGGACGCTGAGATCATGACCCGAGCCGAAGGCAGCTGCTTAACCAACTGAGCCACCCAGGCGTCCCTCATCATATAGGTCTTTTAATGTTCTAAAAGGGATAATGCCTGAGCTGAATCTTTGAATGATGAATGTGGAAAAACAACAAGGGTTTGGGGGAAGGGCATGGAATTGAAAAGAAAAAACAACACAGCAGATGCAAAGATGTAGAAAGAGAGTTCATGGAGTATAGTAGGTGTTGTAAGCAGTTCAGAATGCCTAGGATATTAAGTGATTAGGCTGGAAAGGAGGAAGAGCCACATCATACAGGCTTGTGAGTGGCATTCTGGATAGAAACTGGGGTTTAGATGTCAAGACAATTGAGTTTTATACCAACCTGCACTTAAGAAGCATTGTACTATATGATTTCACTCACATGTGGAATTTAAGAAACAAAACAGGTGAACATAAGGAAAGGGAAGAAAAAATAAAAGAAGATAAAAACAGAGAGGGAGGCAAACCATAAGAGACTCCCAATTGTAGGAAACAAACTGAGGGTTGCTGGAGGGGAGGTGTGGGGGGATGGGATAATTGGGTGATGGGCATAAAGGAGGACACTTGAAGAAATGAGCACTGGGTGTTTTATGCAACTGAGGAATCACTGGATTCTATCCCTGAAACTGATAATACACTGTGTGTTAACTAAATTGAATTTAAATAAAAAATAAGAAAAAAAAAAGAAGCATTGTGGAGCTGGGCAAGTGAATTAAGTCCCTGTGTTAATATATGACACATACATATATATTCTTTTCCTCCACATTTTTTTGTGATTATACAATCTTATCTGTCAAAAATAATTGCTGTCATGCTATTTATCTATACATTTGAAAACTATTTTCATGTTGATTAGAAATATAGATAAAACATTTAAAAAAGAAAGATGTAAAGAAGTAAATGTTTCAAAAATACTTTTAAACTGTTTTTAAATAAAGTAACAAAAGGCCTCTTTGTTTTCACTAAATACAATTTACTGTGAAATACTTTTCAATGATTTTGAAATTTTTGGTTAAACATTTTTCCATCACTAATATGTCCCTTTAACTAACTTAAAGGGACACATTAAGTACATTTTTAATAGAGTCCTACCAGTAGTCACTTGTTATTGTAAAGGTCAAATACTTTAAAAACCCCATCTTTTTGTAAAGGAAAAAAAATGAACTCATCTCTAATTCTGGCAATTCTTCTATGAACTTTGTTACGAGTTAGTTTATGAAGATTTATGTACTACAAATTATTTTCATGACCACACTTGATAACATTACAGTTTTACAACAGTTTTACTACTTAAAGATCTTGTTTTTATAAAATTAACCACATTAATGTCATTCCTATGCTTGCCATGCTATTATGCATATATCACTTGTGACAAATAAAATAAGCCAAGGAATGACTGCCAATTTGTATATAAGAATGAGTTTAAAATTGCATTTATTTTTTAAAATAAAAGAGTAGGTAGAAACAGAAGTTCTACCATTTTCATTTTATATCCCAATGTACTACCTTAGAGCTCATTTCTTTATCTAATTAATTTAGAAAAAAAATAACCTACAAGAATGGGTTTTTAAATTATAAGTTCCCTAATTATTAAGTGATTTGTAATTTAACACTAAGAGCATAATGTTTGTTTGAAAAGATTAAGTTTTAAATTTCCTTTGGACAATTATGATGATTTTTTTCTGCAAAACATATTTTGAAGTTTTATGTGTAAGGCTATAGTTAATTAGCCTAAGTTGCTGAGAGGATGTTTTGGGAGAGTAAAAGCAATAGGAAAGACCCCCTACAGAGCACAATACTCAGAAATTCTTGCATGGAGATTTTGGCATTAATGTTTTTACAAAGAAAAGGCACACAATGTAGTGATTATTGATTGCCTGTTGGGGAAGGGAGGACAGGGTTGAGAAAGCGCAGGGACTTGAGAGAATTCAAGGGTCTGAACAGATCTGATTAAGAAGCACAATTAAAGAATCCAGTCAGGGAAATAAATTTGTGCAGATGGCTCTGAAAGGAAAACGATTGTCTTTGCTGTCATGGGTCATAAATTCACTCTTTTTCTCACAAAAGAGATAATTGATGCTTCAAACATTATGGACTAAAAGTATAGTAATGAATCCACAGTTAGTATTGGGATAATATTGTCTTTTCTTAAATGTTATTGGGAGCTTTCCTTCATAGAATGGCTTTGAGGACATAGAGAAAATCCAGCCCAATGACAAAAAAGATTTTCAAGAGAAGGATCCTGGGGCAATTGCTTCCCTCTTAGGAATTGATCTATTTTCTGCCTTCACAGTATGTTCAGTTTCATTGAACTTTGTAGTAGTTCAGAAAATGACAGGAATAGAATTAGAAAATGATACGCTTTATTTATTTTTTTAATAAGAAAAAGGGAAGAAGTCAGGAGAAGAGAAACCAGAATAGGACCCATGTATGATGGTAATGTTGTTATTTCAATTTCTAGTCCTTCTTAATGCATTTCTCCTAAAAGGTCATTATTGGCTTCCTCATACTCTCTTTACTCTCTTCCATCTTTCTTTCCTTGCTTGCTTAGACACATTTTTCTTCTCTTTTTGAAGTAAAACCCTTATCCTTTTACTTTCCAGGGAAATTTCATAGTTGACGTTTATTATTATTTTTATTTGAGATTGAGCACCACCATCTCCCTGAGCTTCAGTTTTTCTTTTTTCTGTAAAATGAGTTAATAATTCATTTTTTTATTTATTTAATTTTTTACTATAAAAACTTGAGAGATAAGACTAGATAGCTTATCTCTTTCTTCTTGCAGGAGGCCTCATGATACACATAGTAGCAGTACAATAAATATTGTCTTTTTCTGAGTAACAGGCTGACAGCTGTTCCCTCAAGTGATCATTATTTATTGAGATAGTATATGTGAAATAATTCTATCAAATAAGGCAACGTATAAATATATTTTTTATAAATTAAGTCACAAAGGCACTTAGCTATTCCTGTGTTATATAAAGCACATCGAGATACAACGAAGACTCAAGACAAAACTGTAGAATAATCATTGGAGCCGGAATGGCTCTTAATATGAACCAGGCACTGTGCCTATTCTATATGTTAACTCTTTACTTTTTTACACAACACTGTCACCTAATTTTCCCACACTGGATAATGGAACTTTAATTCCTATTATCAGATATGTATGGCCCCTTCAGAACAACTATACACAACATATAAAGTATCAAGGCAGTTTTACTTATTTTTTAAGGAAGGGTTTAGTGAGGCTGGCAAAGATTTTGCTGATAGTGATGTCTAAATCTACACTTGTAAGAAAAATTATAATCAGTTGCCTGTGGAGATACAAAAACGATGAGTTTCCCCAGATCTTTTCCACCAAGGAACTGATAGTAACTCAGTGTATCTAAGGGCTTTAGCCCCAAGTAGATTCAGTTCGGTATGTTTTATATTGTTCTTGTCAGATGCTGAGATATATGTTGTTGATTTTGGATTTTTTTCTTTAGTTTTCTGATTAATCTGAGGAGTTACCATGAAACATTTTCACTCTGATCTAAACTTGTTAATTAATGGGAGGGGGAATAGCAATGGAATCATTCAAGTCTTTTTGTCAGTGAGACTCTCTTCTTTTTGGATCCTGAACTCAAAACATCTTCCTCATAGAATAGAGACTTTGGGGGACATAACACATTCTGTGCTGTACCATTAAAGGGCACCCCATCTTCAAGCCTTTGGGGGCAGATAATCCAGTGGAATCATGCTATTATGATTGCTGAAGGTCAGTTCCTGATGGCTGCCAATGCTGTGTGATCCTTCCTGTGACCAAATTATTCTCAAATAGCTCTTCCTAGAAATATCTTTTTCTCTTCTCTACATTTTCTACCACATTTATATGCTTGCATTATTTTCCTGCTATTTATGCCCCAAATACTCACTGAGATTATTATTTGAGTTTGTGCACTTTTGGCAATATTAATTTAGCACTTAATTATATTTTATACTTTAACTTTTAGTTTCTGATATCCCAGGATATATACTCAAACTGTTTCATAAATAGAATTCTTGCCTAAAATCTGCTAGGTATCAAAGCTCCTGGAAGAGAGGTCATTTAAAAAATGGTTGGCAGTGGGTTTCTTTGCATCCCTGGCAAAATACGTTCTCCTTGAAATATTATTGTGAATAAGTCATCATCTAGGCTACAAGCCAGCTATGATATTTCCATTCTCTGGAATGCCCTAGTGTAATGTCATGCAAGCCCAGCACATAGGAGGTAGGGCTTTCAGGGGCAATGCCCCAAATATCTTTCAGCACTATGCATTTCTACTTTGTTTTGTGTCAAACTGGCATCCTGCCCAAGGAAAGCAAAGACCTCATGGGTTAGGGGAACAACACTGACCTAGAATACCCAATATTTGACTGAGACAGTAACATGAGCTCAAAATATGCTTTTGACATTGAGTATGCCACAATATCTCCTCTTTTCTTTGCATCTATAATATCTACCAGATATAAGAATGACAGTGATAAATGACAAAGCAAAAAGAATGACTAAGCAGTTGAGTGTATTAAACATTCATTTCCCAGAGCCCCTAAACTAATTATATAGTCTCCAGGTCACTCATGTTAAGTTGACACTCTCTCACAGTATATATATATATATATATATATTTTTTTTTTTTTTTTTAGAGAGAGCGAGCGAGCGAGCACAGGCAGACAGAGTGGCAGGCAGAGGCAGAGGGAGAAGCAGGCTCCCTGCCGAGCAAGGAGCCCGATGCGGGACTCGATCCCAGGACGCTGGGATCACGACCTGAGCCGAAGGCAGCTGCTTAACCAACTGAGCCACCCAGGCGTCCCTCTCACAGTATATTTTTATCATCTAAATATATTAATTCCTATTTGTCAAAATCAGTATGAGAAACAGTAGTAGTAAGTTTCCAAGAATATATGCTCACTTTTTTTCTTAAAGAGAAAGGAATCATACCTATCTCCCCAAACTAAGACTATATATTATTCATCCATCAGTATATCTATCCATCCATCCATTCATTCATTTGTTCATTCACCCACTTATTTGCCAGAAATTTTAAAACCAAATTAATTTCCAAGCACTCTGATGGGTATCAGAGGTATGGAGGCAAACAAACCAGAGTCCTTTTCAGGGGGAGGAATCATAATCCTGTGGTTTAATAAGATAAAAAAAAAATCAAACAAATACCATAGCAGGCCTATGATGGGATTTTGCCCAAGAATGTTTCAATACAACATAAGAGCACCTGATTGAATTAAAAAAAAATCGGGGAGTATTTTCCTGAGGAGGTAACACTTGAATTATATCTTGAAAAATAAAATGATTAATCCAGATGGATAAAGGGAAGTAACAGTACCCCTGTGCATAATGCAACATTCTACAAGCATAAAATGAACATGACATATTCTGGGGCTATGTGAATAGTGAGGTGGTGGTGGGATGGTATGTAGGCTGCAGAAGCCAACACTTGTATGACATTTTAAGAAACTTCTATTTCATTCTAAGGCAGAGTTTATCCACTGATGTGTTTTAAGTAGTAGACTCATGATCAGTCTTGTGGCTTTAATAAATTTCGATATGGGAATTGACTGGAAGAGTTGAGACAATAAACAAGGAAAGAAGTCAGGAGGACTTTGCACTGAAGACTTCTTTACTTAATTACATCTTCTTCAAAATGATCTATTTACTGTCTCCTAATCATAAATGGTCTTAACTTTTAGCAATCTGCCTGAGATATTTTAGAGGAAATTTGATTAAAATATTTACTAAAAATAATATGCAGACAGCATTATGAGGAGCTAGAGACAAAAAGATAAACATGGACTCTTTTCTCCTCAAGAAGTTTCTTAAGTCAGAAGTATTCAGGACCCAGATATCTTTAACACAGACAGGATGGAGGAAGAATGTTCATGACTGGAAAGAGAGAGAGATAATATCTATCTGAGACAGTAAGGGTTTGTGAGAGACTTCAAAAGGAAAATTATCAGAAGAAAATGAATAGAATTTCAACAAGTGATACTAAGAGAGAGAAGAAGATATTTCTAAAGAAAATGATATAATGCGGATCTTCCGGCATATATCATGTAACATTTTTTTTCCTTGTTTAGGGAACGGAGGGAATTAATGGATTGTGACCACAGTTCTTAAGAGTTTAACCACAGTGGCTATGTCCTTCCATATGTTATTTAAATATTGTACAGTGACAAAATGAGCAAAATATGGTAAGCCCTTGTTTTTGTTCATTCAAACACTTATTTTTCTTCTTCCATGTCCCAGGTACTGCTCAAGGTCCTAGAAATGTAATAGTGAAAAAGACAAGAAAAAAGCATGTCCCGAACATCTTATGTTACCTGGTGAAGGCATAGAATAAACACAAAACATTTAAATAGATTGGGTATTTCTGGAAGTGTTAATTTCTGTAAAGGAAATAATCCTGAGTAATGGGATAGAGAGACTCAAGTGGGTGGGGTTAGGCAGACCATTCAAATAGGTGATAATGAAAGAATTCTGAATAATTTATTTTTTTTACCTTTTAATGAAGTATAAATATATACAAAAATGTGTGTAAAAATCATGTAATCTTACAGGCATTTCTCTATCACTTTTTGTTCAAAGTTTTGCATGTTTACCATGTAGTTCAAGATATGGACCATGTCCAGAATTTTCCCTTTGGCTCCTTCCCTAGCAATATCTGGTCATTGAACTGCATGTTGAACAGTTTATGTTTAAAAGAAGATCTGAGTAATGAAAGGAGATCAACCCTGTGAAAATCTGCAAGTAGAATATCCTAGGCAAAGGCAACAGCAGGACTTTAAGGCAAGAAAAAGCTTGTTTGTTTAAGACTCAAAATTAATGTCAAAGTAGCTAGAACATAGTGAAACAAGAAAAACAGTAGAAGATTATGTCAGAGTTATGCAGCAGGCAGATCATATAAAGCTTTGTTATTTACACAAAACAATCTGAATTTTTCGGCTTTCAATGTGGAATCTGTTGAAAGGATACAAATAGTGTGACATACTATTGATTTTTGTCAATGCTCATTCCAAAACAAACAAATGAACAAACAAACAAACAAAAAAACCCCCAGTTTATCCAGAAGGTATATGGAGACTGAACTATGGCAGTAGATGTGGAAGCAGGGAGCCCAAATAACGAGATTGTACTCAAGAAAATAGATGGCGGAGAGTTGAATTATGGTAGTAGCAATGGAAGAATTTATAGTGTTTGCTAGATTCAATTGAAATGTAAGGAAATAAAGCAAGGTAGTGGGACAGACAGATTAACTAGATGTGGCATATTCACAACAGAAATAAACTGAGGATGATTCATAAGCCTAAGCAGCTGAGTGACTAATGGAAACATTCATGATGATGGAGAATACTTGGGGAAGAATAATTTTAGCAAGAGCCAGGGATATATGTAGAGACATGATTCTGGTTTGGTTATTTGTGTTTGATATGTTCTTTTTACACAAGCAGTGAGTAAGATATATAAATTTGGGGTTCAAGGGAAAATTTTTAGTAGATTTGGGCTAGATTTCAGAATTCTACATTAAATATTTCAAGACATGAGACAGAATGAAATTACCCAAAGAGAGAATACAGATAGAGAAACAAAGAGAACTGAAATCCAAACCCTGAGGCATGGTGTCAGAGAAGTACAAACTAGTAAGGCAGTCTCAGAAGGAGTAGAGAGTGATAACAGGAGAATAGGAAAATGAGACATATTAAAAGCCATGTGAAACCACCTCGTTCAGACTCAGTATCACAGAGACTTTGGTAAGACACGAGGTTGAGAATTGGCCACAAGATTTGGCATGAGGAACACCTTTGGGGGTTCAAAGAATTTCTATTTCTTGTTAGTTCAAAATTCCTTTATTTGTTTGGCCATTGTCTAGAAAGAGCTCACATGTAATTGATGGGCTTTTTTTTTTTAAGATTTTATTTATTCATTTGACAGACAGAGATCACAAGTAGGCAGAGAGAGGAGGAAGCAGGCTCCCCACTGAGCAGAGGAAGCAGGCTCCCCACTGAGCAGAGAGCTCGATGCAGGCTCTATCCTTGGACCCTGGGATCATGACCTGAGCTGAAGGCAGAGGCCTTAACCCACTGAGCCACCCAGGTGCCCCAATGGGCTTCTTTTTAAGGGAATATTTATAAACTCATGGTTCTTCTGATGCTTGAACCATACTGAATATCAGCAAAGCCACATCCTCACCCAGGAAAAACAACCAACCACAAAAGATAATGCTAAGGTGACCCTGAGTGAATAGTACATCCCTGCTTCCACCTTTTCAACATCTCAAGAAGTCTGTTACTTTCAGTCCACCGGTGTTTCTGATTTAATACCTTTTATGGTTCTGAATTTGGGCAGAGAAGCATAATCACAAATCCATTTTCCCATAGCAGGTGACCTCTCACTGTATCATAGCTAACTACTATTATCTTTATTCTGAAGAGAAACAGGATCTTTTCCCCAAATGTGGTTAAGATATAGAGTTCAACAAAGTTTTATTATTATTAAGGCTTCATATTTTTAGGGCAGTTTCAACTTCACAGCAAAATTTAGGGGAAGGTACAGATTTTTCCCATATATCTTCTGCACCCACATCAATATAACCTCTATCTAGTTCAACAAAATTATAATAAAGATGATGATATAACAGAAAACATAAAAATAAACAGGGACAAAATATATACGTAGAATACCTCCTTATCAAAAGAGATTTTCCAGAATAAAATACACACAGATACTTTTTATCTTTTCTCTAAAAAAAAAAAGAGCAGCTCCTATGAAGTAAATGAATTTTCTCTCACTTGAGAGAAAAAAAATTTGTGTGAAGGAATATCTATTTCTGGCATGGTGACTAGGAAATATTGACTAATCCTCCCACCATGAATATATAGAAAAACTAATCAAAGTACATTTAAATTTAAAAAATCTACTTGAAGTTACCAAGAAGCTAACAAGGCACTGAAAGTTATGAATCTAATTTACTGAAGAAGAAAAAAAAAGAAAGAGGAACCTAGTATTTGGAAAATGTTAAATGCAAGTGAGAAGTTGAGAGGCTGATCAGAAATTTTGATAATTCCATGAGGCTAGAAGTGACAAGACCTAGAGTTCAGAAGATGCCAAGTAAGCAATGCCTATAAATTCCGATAGTAAGGGTTACACTCTAGGAGTATAGACCAGATCATTTCTAGAAATGGCAACTTCTGTAGGGCAGTGAAGTCCAACTTCAAGAAATCTTACTTCTTATAATCAGATTAAGCTCATGGCAAGTTATTAGTCTTAGACATATATCCCTTTAGAGGTAGAAAAGACATAATACTATCTTAATCATATATAATTTATATTATTAACACTAAAACATGAGCCACATGGGAAAAAAGAATTTTTTTTTTTTAAGGAAAATATGGGAGTTTTTGGGTAGCTCAGTTGGTAGACCCTGTGACTCTTGATCTCAGGTTATGAGTTCAAGCCCCAAGTTCGGCAGAGAGATTGCTTAAAAAAAAAAAAAAAAAGGAAGAAAGAAAAAGATAAATATTAGAGACAGAACCACAAAGGACTCAGGTAATGGAACTATACAATGACTTTAAAATAATATCTTGAATATGGTTCAGATAATGGAGTTACATAATGACTTTAATATAAGTATTCTGAATATTTTCAAAGAAGCAGATACAATTGAGAGCTTCTGAAAAGAAATAGTATTTAAGAAAATGGAAAATTAGGCACTGAAAAACACAGCAATCAAAATTAAGAATGCAAATGATAGGCTTCACAATGGATTACAAATACCTAAGGATATCATCAATAAGATGGAAGATATGTCAGAGCACTATATAGAGAAAGAAGAATAGTGAATAAAGATAATGGAAAAAGCACAAATCAAACATGATAAGCCTAAAGGTACAGTGAGAGGATCTACTATATATGTAATTGAAGTCTCAGAAAGAGAAACAATATGTAGAAAGACATGGCTGAAATTTTCTAAATCATTAGAGAGTTATGAGAACAATAATTCAAGAATAACTATGAACCTCAAGTAAGATAAATACAGAGAAAATTGTACCTGTCACATTTTACCTTTTCCTAAAAGAGTAGGAAAAGATAAAATTCTTAAAAGCAGGCAGAAGAAAAGACAGATTAAAGTAAAATGAGAAATAACTAGAGAGGAGACTTCTCAACAGAAAACAAAAAAGGTCTAAGACAGAAGAGAATTGCATTAGTTATCTATTGGTGCATAACAAATCACCACAAACTTAGTAGTTTAAAACAACATGCATTTATTAACCCATCAATTCTGTGGTTTAGCAATCTAGAAGCAGCATAGTTGGCTGGTTCTGGCTGAAAATCTCTCAAGAGACTGCATTCAAGCTGTTTACTGAGGTGCAAGTTGTCTCAAGGCTTAACAGGGGGTGGAGGGGTAAAGGTGGGGATCTATTTCTGCACTCACTGAGATGACTATTGGCAGACCTCAGAAGATCCTCCAAGTTTCCTTACATGGTTGGTTTCAGGCCTCATTTCCTTGTCATATGGAGAACTTCATTGATAACCTGAGTGTCATCATGACATAATAGTTGGCCTTTCTCTTTCCAGGGCAGTCTCACAACATGGTAACTGGTTTCTCTCAGAGAGAGAGAGAGAGAGAGAGAGAGAGAGAGAGAATGAAAGAGAGTGGGAGAACACACCAACATGGAAGTCATAGCCTTTGTATAACTGAATGTCCAAAGTGGCATCCCATCTACTGTAACTTAGTTGCCAGAATCAAGTCACTAGTTTTGTTTTGTGTTTTCTTGCTAGAGCATCATCCAAATGTCATGTGGAATTACTATTGCTATTTAACAAATTAATCTTAGCTTTGTATTTTAAAATAACCATTTTATCTGATTCTTTTTTAGATCAGGAAATAGTGATGAGCTCAGGTGGGTGCTAAATCTTATCTGGGTTGTTTGGGGCTGAATCATCTACTTCTAAGATAGATTCTTATTCACACAATAGGTACTTCGGTGTTTCTTGGCCTCTCCACATAATGTGCCATCCTGTAGGACATTTCTGCATAGCTTGTATTTCTTATAGCATGATGGTTTCAGATAATCACATTTCTTCCATAGTGTCTGACACCCAAGAGACTGGAGAAGGAAGCTGCCTAACCAGCCAAGGACTTCACCCAGGACCAGAGCAACATCACTTCCACTGTATTTGTATGCCATGGTTCTCACAGTCAACTCAGTCAACTCCAAGTGGTGGAGAAATAAATGTCACCTCTTGATTAGGAATTAGAAAGGTCATGTTTCAGGAGAAGTTTGTGGTTTTGGAGATAATATTGTTGCCATCTTTGTGACAATGCAGTCTACCAGTCAGCTCTCTAGCCACAAAACCCACATCCCATCTATATGCAAAATACACTTTACCTGTTCCTGTAAATGTTATCCAATTATGGCACAGAGGTCATATTGACCTGGATTAAATCCTTGTTTTGAGTCCATTCCTTAAATTGAGAATCTTTTGATATCTGAAGCTAGTTATAGCTCTTTTATATAGCTTCAATATTCATATTGAAAAGTGATGAGTTCCTTCTTTAATTTATCTCTCTATAGCCTTATTTCATTATATACAACTAAAAGAAACAAATTGGCACTTCCAGAATTCTCCTTAACACTTGCTAAACCCAGATTCTCCAGTTTATAAACGCATTTTTACTTTATATTCCCTCTATGTTTTCTACTGATGTGTAAAAATCTACCTCAAAACTTGGCATATTAAGACAAAATGAAACAAAACTTACTTTCTCACATAGTTTCTGAGGATCAAGAACTTGGAAGTGCCTTACATGGATGGTTCTGGCTCGGGGATTTTCATGTGGCTGCACTCAAGATGTCAGCAGAGGTCCAGCCATGTGAAGGCATGACTGGACCTGGGGGATCATCATCACTCAAACAGCTATTGGCAGAATGCCTCCATTCAGCACTGGTTGCCACTGAAGATGTCAGTATCACAAGATAACCTGGGAGTCCTTCTTGCATCACAGCTGTCTTCCTCCCAAGTGCACGATCCAAAAGAGAGTGCAAGAGGGAAACCACTGTTCCTTTTATGATCCAATCTCTGAAGTCATACATCTCCATTTTATTTCATTAGAAGCAAGTCACTAAGTTTAGCACACATTCAAAAATTAAGCTTCACCTCTTAAAGGAGGGGGATATCCAAGAATCTGTGGACATATTCTAAAACTACTACATCTACACTAGATATGTCAACAATTTTGCTAAATTTTCCATCACAGTGCAACACACTTTATCTGTTCTCCAGTCTCCAATGACACTTTCCTCATTATCCTTCTACCGCCACACACTGTCTACTTGAGGTCCTTCATACTGCCCCCAACATTTGGTTTCAAGTACAGAGGCACACGTTTTGCTTTTCTGTTTTAACAGAATACCTACTTTTAGTACCAAATTTGAGTTTTGGTATATTTTTCGGAGGAACAAACAATTTCAAGCTAATAGTGGATTAAAACTGCAACTATCTGCATTGTGTGAACATCCTGTGGCTCAGATATTTTGTCAGGGCATGGAGGGAAGGCTCTTCCCCTCCACAAAGTGGGGTCCTTACCTGGAGCAGCTGGTATGGCTGGAGATGACTGGTATGGCTTGACTGGGGCCATATGTCTTGGGCCATAGTTTTGGGTGTGAGCTGGATTTTTCAGTTCTCTTCCATCAGGTCTAATGAATTTAGAAACACAAGATAGGTCTGGTGCTTGGGTTAGAATGGTTAAAATAACTGGGTCTGGTCAAGCATCTATTTTTCTCTCTCTAAGTGACCTCTCTGCAGATCTGGGAGTCTCACAGTGGCTAGAATTCTTTCATGGAACTGACCTCCAGAAGGAACATCTTAAGAAACTTAGGTAGAAGTTGCAAGGCTTGGTATGACCTAATCTCAAAAGTCACTCAGCATCACTTCCTCTGAATTCTCTTGATTATACAGGGCCAACCCTGAATCACTATGGAAGGGGACCACACAAATGTACAAAAGACCAAGAGTCTTGATTCATTTGGGAACCGTATTTGTAAACTAGTTACCACAGTCCTCTACTGGTTATACATGTGCTCACTTCTAGAACATACTTTTTATTCTTTATCCAAAGTACATTTCCCAAAACACAGTTTTTATCTTCATCAGTGGGGTAAATAAAGTTTATTGCAATGGTCTGCAGATGTAACTAAATTGGAATGGGTTTCATAAGCCATAATGATACCCAATAAACTAGATAATATTATCTTCATTTCCCCAAAGCAATACGTTTGTGTGTTGTTTGTTGTTTTTTTTTAAAGCACCAAAGGAGCAATTTTATGGGAATTGCTTATTCAATTAAGAATTTTATATACTGCTTTTTGTACATTCTTCTGTGGCCCCAGAGCTTATGCATTTATTCTTTAAGAATTGGTATAATTTTTAATTATACAATTTCCTTCAATGAAAAAATATAGGGGAAAGCATTACACTGAGTAGAGAGTCCATATGTTTGTTTGTGTTACTATTTGTATAGAAAATTACGTATTAATATGCATGCATTTCAATAAGCATGTGTTAAATACCTATTTCATGCTGGGCTCTGCATGATATTTTTATGAAAGTGTACATCCTTAAAACAGCTGCATAACCTACTCCTCTCCCCTCCCCACCATCTTGCTTCCTGGCTGCATGGCTTTGAGTACCACTCAGGCTAATTGAAATTTCAAGAACACTGATAGTCATTTAAATATAGTAATTTTATATCTAGCAATTTTCTCTGAACTGTCCCTGAGACAGGTATAAGATTTCTAAGTTTTTATGACAGTAGAATAGAATACATTCTAATTCCCTTCAAAATAAGAATAGCAGTATAAAAGGATAATTCACAATGTGCGATCTTCAATAAATCTTCTTCCCTTACTCATTTCCCTCCTTTTCTCCTTTTCTCTATCAAGAAATATAGAAAAATTATATAGGACTGCCACAAATGTTACCTTCTATGTGAGGTTTTGTCTAGTCTACTAGGGAACCGTTAAATGAGGCTTTCTCTAGCCATCATTTCTGAAATATTATCTTCCCTTAATGCCAGTCATATTACTTTCTTTGTTTCTTTCACCACACTCCCCACAATCAATAAAACTATTTATTTGTTTGTTTATTTCTTTTTCCCTGTTGAAATATAAGATCAAGGACAATGGACACATTGTGGGTCTGGTTTACCACTAGACCTAGTGCCTAATCTAAAAATGCAATAAATAAAGATCTGTTGCATAATTAGTAAAATAAAATATTCCATGTGTCACCACAGAAGCTAAGCGTGTCCATTGGGGGTACTGTAGATACTGCCCCAAGACACTCTTTCCTTTCTCTTGGCAACTACCCTTATTTTCATAAAACTTTTGATACTTCCTCTGCACAATCCAGATGTTTTAGAAGAAACTAACTCTACTCCTAACTCAAAAATGTGGCACATGAGCCAGGACGAAGGAATTCAAAGGGTGACATCCCCTAGGCTGCAATGAGAAAATAGTTTTGATCCAGTCTGCCAGACTTAATTCAATGGTCAGTTCTTAGACCTTGATTTCTCCACTCAGTAGCACTTGACACATTGTGTGGTGGACACTACTATGCATCACCTAGAAGGTTATTCAGAAATAAATATTGTTTAGCCCAGCTTCTATAAGCTGACTATCATTCCCTTCAGAGATTACCTCAACTAAAGAGTAGCACCTGGCCTAAGATCATGACTACTTCCTGGGGTGGCCAACATTTAGTGACAAGAGATGTGTGAGTATAAAAGTTTGGTCCTCTTTGTTTAAATAGCCAATAGCTCTGAGGTTCCTTCCATCCTCAGTACTCCTCTCAGGGTCAGCAAATGCCTCCATGGAGACTGCATTGCAATTTGGCTTTTTCCTCTGTCAAAACCTGTTTTCTTTTTTCTCCAACAGGTATTGGTCCCAAGCATACCCCTTAATAGGCATTTTTCACACTAATTTCTAACTGATACACCAAAATATGTCACCTAGAAGACAGCCTAATGAAACAGAAATTCACCTTTCTCCCCTCTGCCCCAAACAGAATGTGTAGTTTTTTGTTTTTGGTTTTTTTTTTTAGAAATTTATTAATCTTTCCTGAGGGTCACAACTTCAGAGCTCTAGTAGAGCTGCAGTTTTAAACCATTGTTGACTTTCAGTGTAGTTATTATGAACAAACCAAACAAGCAAGTTTTTACTCAATAGTGGGGGTAAAAAATACGTGAAGGTAAGTATATTTTATATTTTACCCACACTTAAAATATACATAATATTTATCATTCCTTAACATCATTCCCAAACATTCCTTTGTTTTTCAGAAAACAAACCCATGGAGCTCAAGGAGGATAACTTAAACTGAAAACCAACATTGTACTCCAACATTAGTTTGTAATGTTAGAAGTTTCCAATCAGCTTATAAGCATTGTCTTGGTGTCCTCCCGACATTAAAAAGTTCTCTGACTGCCTTAGAAGTTGAATCTCTAAAAGTGGCTTCATTCTAGAATTCCTGAATATTACATTTTAAATCAATAATTGTTTCATTGTTATGATCCTTGAGGAAAAATCGAAGTGTGGAGAGAGAAAAGACAGTGTGTATTTGGCAGGGTGTATGCCTTAAAAGCCAGAAAAATGTCACACATTTTGTTAAGCATCCATTGGTTTGTCTAATCAGTACCAATTTGAACTGGACAAGATTTTGTAAATGAAGGATTTACTTTTAATTAAATAAATTGCAGACTTTGCAATTATAAAAAAGGAAGCATGGTTTAATAAAATATTGGAGTGTGTCAGGAAACCAGATTTCAACCTTTGTCACTTACTAATAGCATGAACTTACTAAGTTACTTAGCCTCTCCCAGGCTCATTATGTTCATCTGATATTATGGGACAAATATAATTCTGCTTTTGGGTATATACCCAGAAATGGGACTGCTAGATCATATGGTAGTTCTTTTTCTTAATCTTTGAGAAGTTGTCTTAGTGTTTTCCATAGCAGCCATGCCATTTTATATTTCTGCCAGTGGTGGATAAGTTTTATACTTCTCCACAACCTCCTCATGGACACTTATCCTTTTTTTGTTTGTTTGTTTGTTTTTGGATGTGAGGTGGTATCTTGTTGTAGTTTTGATTTGCACTTTTATGATTATTAATGATGTTGAACACCTTTTAATGTATCTGTTGACCATTTGTATGTCTTCTTTGTAGAATTATCTACTGGAGTTTTTTGCCAATTTTAAAATCTTTTGTTGTTGTTCTTTTGCTATTAATTTGTAAGACTTTCTAATATATTTTGGAAGTTAACTTCTTAATAAATATGTTTGCAAATATTCTCCCCCATTCTATAAGTTGCATTTGCAACAACAATAGTTGGACCTGAAAGATGTTATGCTAAGTGAAATAAAATGGCCAAAGAAGGAAAAATGCTGTTATGATTCCACTTATATGAATTATCTAAAACAGTCAAACTTACAGAAGCAGAAAATAGATTAGTGTTTGCCAGATACTGGAGGAGGGGGAATGGGGAGTTCTTGTTCAATTAGTATAAAGTTATAGTTATGTAAGATGAATGTGTTCTAGAGATCTGTTGTATGATATAGTGCCTATAGATAACAATGGCATTTACACTAAAAAAAAAACTTGTTAAGAGGGTAAGACTTATATTAGACGTTTTTATCATACACATAAAAAGCAAAGAAACTTTGGAAGTGATGGATATACTTATTGTGGTGATAGTATTGTGGTGATAGTATTATGAATATATGCAAATAGCCAACAGGTTTATGAAAAAGTGCTCACATCACTAATCACTTAATCACTAGGGAAATGCAAACTCACCAAACTGTATACATTAACTATGTGCAGTTTTTAATATATCAATTATACTGTAATACATATAGTACATATATAAATATATTGCAATAAAGCTAAAATATGATAATGCATGTGAAAGTACTTTGAAAACAGACAAACTTTACACATTTAAGAAATCACCATTATTATTAACATTATAATAAAATATATGTTTTAGTTGGGATAGTAGTTTACAAGCAACAAAATATGATTAGGATATATTTAAGCATAAAAATGAATTACTGGAAGGATATTGAACATGTCATAGAAGCAATAGGAAGTCTTAAGAATTGAAGTCTGGAATTGTGGGAGTTTAGGAAGTAGGAAAACCAGTCAGGGCCACATTCCAAAAATAGTCTAGTGAACACACTATTCTTTGTACTGCCAGCATACTTACTCCACCTGTGTCAGTAACTCACAACTGCTGTAGGACACCACCACTGCCATGGTCAATGTTACAGGAAATGAATTCCAAACTTCATCTTTATTTATTTTTTTAAAAAGATTTTATTTATTTATTTGACAGACAGAGATCACAAGTAGGCAGAGAGGCAGGCAGAGAGAGAGAGAGAGGAGGAAGCAGGCTCCCTGCTAAGCAGAGAGCCCAATGCTGGGCTCGATCCCAGGACCCTCGGATCATGACCTGAGCCGAAGACAGAGGCTTTAAGCCACTGAGCCACCCAGGCGCCCCTCAAAACTTCATCTTAGGTGACTGATTCAAGTTTCAAAATATCTGGCTATCTGAACTTTAGTCATGGGTTTGCATCCCCTGCCACTGGAATCAGAAAAGGGTCTCTTAGCCCAATTCTGGTTTTGCAACAGAAATCAGAGTCCATCAAGATTTGCTACATAGGAATTAGTTACATCAATAGTACTTTCTTAATGACACAATAAAAAAAATAAGGCTTGGATAAAGGGCCATCCAGGGACAAGGGAAACTCCCCATCAAGTTTTCGATAGCCATCACTCGACATTAATTACTCCTGTAGAAGAATAACCTTGGCTAACAAATAGTGATAAGAACTCTGCTGTAGCTTAAGTCTATATCTGTAATAATTGCTTTCACAAGAATAAAAGCCAAATAATGAAGCTGGCAAGGATAAGGTAAAAAATACAAAAGGAAAGAAAAATGCCTTTATAATTACACAGAGTGTTGAATTACTGGTGAGCAGGAAAGAAAATGCAAAGTTCTAGTCAGACAATGGTAATTATTCCAAATGCACATTATATGGGTAATTTGTGAAAATGAGCTAAATCACTTATTAATTATATATTCAATGGGCTAATTTTCCAATTTTCAGAAAAGTATACATTTGTTCTTTATGAAACTCAGAAAATTATTTATAGTCTTTAGTAATAACTTGAAAATGAATCTTACTTTCAGTGTCTTATTCTTGCTGATCTATATGAAGATTTCATTCAAATTTTCAACTTTGTTGACTTATATGGCCATCGGAATTTTTCTTATGCCATGAATAGAAGAAAATTAGAATAATATTTCAGTTGTACAAGATGATGAAAGTTATCTTTGGAAGACATCACCAGAATATGAATATATATACATATGCATATATATATATTCATTTCTATACTTTATGACAACTTTCTAAATAACAGAACTATCTCTCACTGAACAAAGAATTCTACTTTACTGTATAGAGGGATGGAAGGCAGCGTGCTGAGAGGAGGTATTAGATTACAGACTATGCTGAGGGAAAAAGGAGGCACAGATTATTTTGTGTTTTCTTTTGAAAAGCTCAATCCAAATTTATGAAGTTTATCTTTGGCCTAATATCTCTATGTTGATTCACCATGAAGAACCAGGTGAAATGTTAGGAATAACTCTGCTAGATTTTTTATTTTTGACAGACAGAGATCACAAGTAGGCAGAGAGGCAGGCAGAGAGAGAGGAAGGGAAGCAGGCTCCCTGCTGAGCAGGACCCTAGGATAATGACCTGAGTCAAAGGCAGAGGCTTTAACCCACTGAGCCACCCAGGCGTCCCTCACATTTTTTAATTTTTGATGAGAACTTAGTATCACATGGATGAAAGTCTTAATCTCACTGTACTTTCCTTTACAGAGATTCCATAAATTTAGAAGGTATAGAATTGGCCCTCGAGTTAGTTGACAGGTCTCTGAGTGTGGCTACCTGAGAACCAAAGGTGACTGATCCTTTTCCTGGTTTGTAACAGCTGAGGCTGGGTACCCTGTCGTGTCCCTTCAGCATTCCCTGGATTGCACTTGCAGCTTCCGTAGGAAGTTCCCATTATGCCTACTGCTTTCCGCTTGAGCACTTTTGACTCTGTATCTGAGTGATTAATCTGACCCCAAGAGCAGAGAGAGACAAAAGTTCTGGGAGGTAATGACCCAGGAGCAACTCTCAACCAGAGAGGGTTTGTGGTCTGTGGACAAAATACCTAGCTCTGGGCCATTTGGGTCCTGGAATTCTGAGATGTGCTCAATATCAGAGTCAGTGAGACTCAGATCAGTTGCTCATAGTGGTAACCCTGTCATTAACACAAATTTTCTTCCTTTTCTGCCTCCCTACCCAACTTTCTTTCCTACGCTTCATTGTACTTTCTGGGATCACCTCCCTTATGATACCTAAATTCTTTCCTTTGCCTAATATAAATGTCTGCTTAATTTTGATTTTTAAAAATCCAACAGTGTCACTCTTCTGGAGACCCATGTTTGAGCAAGGAGGAATGAGTCTCTGCTCGTATTTGTGGGGCGCTAAAACTGTTGGATTGTTACTGTGTTCTCACTACAGAAGCTATGGTCTGCTCTGGAGACTGCTTCTTTCTTTTAGTTTGTCTGCCATGATTTGAGGCCCTCTCTCACAGCATGTGCACAAAGGAATACATGGATGAAATCCATTTGTTAAGTTCTGAAAAGGAATGGCTTCATTGATCTCAATTGTTTCTGATGGATTGCAATACTTGCTTCCTGTTAATCATACTTTTCTTAGACGTTTTCTCCATGACTTTTTAAAATAAGTACCTACATAAATGGGACTTGAAATACTGAAATTCCATGATCCACAAAGCCCATTATTTCTTGCCCTTATTTTCCCTCAGCCCAGTCCACCCCAATACTCCAGTTTCATGAAAGCAGGGACTTTGTTTTGTTTACCACTCTATCACTAACACAAAAATAACTCCAAAAAGTACTTGGCAAATAGTACATGCTTCATAAATGTTTGCTGATGAATCAGTTGAATCAATTCAGTGTGGTAGACTCACACATTTGGGCAAACGGATTAACCGTTCTGCGACTCAGTCCTTTCTTACGTAAAAATGGAGATAATAAAAGTCCCTTCCTTAAATAATTATTTTGAGCTTTGAATGAGATTTTATATGTAATATATTAAGTGTAGCACCTGACACATAATAAACACCCAAAAACATAACTTTTATCATTATTACTGTTACTTCTTATTTAATATGTATTTATTGAGAGATGACTATATGGCAGACATTGTTAGGTGCAGGGAAATACATATGCAATGAGATTGTAGTAATATATGCAATGCAATGATATATGGTAAGTGGATAATACCTATATAGATATTTTAGCATAAGGTAATTAGATTTTTTACCTACAGATCAAGAAGAATTACATAAAGTATGAATCAGGGAAAGGCATCTTTTAAAAGTACATTTTCATTGCATCATCAACAATATAAAGTTAGATTAATTGGGGGGAAATATTGAAGACAGAATGATTAAGAAACTACCACAACATCTCAAGAAAAAGATAATAACAGTAATAAAACGAATGCATCTGAGACACTTTTCTGGATGAGAGAAGACAGAGCTGGGTAGATGATCACTCAATTACTGACAGGGAAGCACAAGAAGAACAAGTAGAGAAAGAGATTTAAGATAACCCTGTGTTCCCTAAGATCTATTGGAGAAAAGCATCATAAAAGAACTGAGAATAAGCAGGAGTTGGGGAAGGTGAAATGTTTCTCGAAGCTTTGGTGGGAGCAGATTTGTGCCTTTATCTGGAGTGGTGAGTTGAGAAGATAGAAAAGTTGGAGGTTAGGATGAGAGGATTCATTATCAAGACTCACGATGTAGCTAGGGAGAGGGTGATTGCTCATAGAAGTAGAAGAAGAAAAGATCAGGAACATTTTCTGAGTATTTTCAAAAAAATGGTACCTCTCCTTATTTCAAGGCTGCCTTCTGCCATCACTTTTATTGTCAGAGGGACTCAATCTCTGATTCTATCCAGAATGCTTCTCTCCAGATCCCAACAGGGGGAGCCAAGAATCTTAGTGTCTCTGGTTATACCATAGTCACCTGACTTGGGATGAGATAGTCATAATTCCACAAAATCAAACAATGCTTAACAACCTTTCTGTTTTCTTTTTAATCTCTAAAAGATAAGGATTATTTCCTTTAGCACAAACATAATACCATAATCACACTTTAAAGTAATAACTCCTTAATGTCATTAAATATGACCCTGTTCAAACCTTTTTCTCTTTTGTGACTCATCCCTTCCTTATTTTGGCAATACATCAGCCCTAAATTTTTATTATTTCCAGACTTGGTTTTCTTTCTCTTGCCACAGTTAAAAGACAAATAAAAATTTGGGTTTTCATAAAGGTTCTCCCACTCCTTTGGGGATTTAAACAAAATACCACAAACTAAAATCATCTGAAACAACCAGTTTCTATGATCCTGAAATGTAAACATGTCAGCAAAATCAAATATGACTTATATATATGTAGCTCAAACATACTGAGACCTAAAATAAATGCTGGAGTGTGCCTGCTTTCTAAGGAAAGAAAGGGCATTGCAAGTTCATAACTAAATGAAAGACTTCAATAATTTAAATATATTTCCCAGGAGCCAGAGGGCTGAAAAGGTTTCTATACAAAACTTGTGCAAGCCTCTAGATTATGAAAATTAAATATTTTAAAAGTAGAATTACTTGTTCTTCCATCAAGACAAAACATCTTATGAAAAATATTTTTTGGCAGTTGCTCTGTTAGGATTTACGTATGTGGAATAATCCTCACGGTAATTGTATAAAGTAGGGATTATCACGCCCAGAATGAAGATTTGTAACAAGTTTATCGAATGTGCCTAAGATCACTAACCAGTAAGTAGATCGACTCCTGGGCTGGTTAGGTTTTAAAACACATGGTCCTTCCAAGGTGAGTTAATACCTGCCAAAAGATGAGAAAAGCCAAATTTGAAACATACCTATATAAATGTGAAGCCAAGCTGTCCTCTATAGAGATCTGCACTCCAACAGTAAAAGAAGTGAAACATGCAATCTTAGAACAGCTGCACCATTGCTAAAATTTGGTCAGGAAAAACAGGGCCATGGTAAGAATCATACGAATCAAGGATTTATAATTTAATTATAATAATTAATTATATTTTGTAGACCTTACACTCATACATGACAACCTGGGAAAGTAAAGGTCTAAAATGAGGAGGGAGAGACACTAATCCATTCTATCAGACACACAAGTACAGACACCCAATCAGAACTTGTAGGATAAAGGATGCCTGGGTGACTCCGTCAGTTAAGTGCCTACCTTTGGCTCAGGTCATGATCCCAGGTCCTGGGATCAAGTCCCCTATAAGGCTCTTTGCAAGGTGGGGACCCTAGTGCTCCACCTGCTTGTACACTCTCTCTCTGACAAATAAATAAAATCTTAAAAAAAAAAAAAGGGAACCTGTAGGGTAAGGTTGCCAGACTTCACAACGTAAAGCACAGAGCATACAGTTACATTTGAATTTCAGGTAAATAACATATAATTTTTAGCACAAGTATATCCCATTCAATAGATTTTTTCCATCATTTACTTAAACATAAATTTAACTGGGATAACACTTAACAGTATACAGTATAATAACAGTTAACAGTATAGCGGGAACATCTGAGAAGCCAAATATGTTTGTGTCTGAGGTGAAAGTGCAAAGGGGAAGTTTGTGGTGTGTCTTTGGAAACAGCTGCCAGTCAAAAAGAAGAGCTGGATATGGAGCAAAGGAGAGCAAGGACATCTGGAACCTGCTGGGCTCCTCTATGACAGACTTACTTGATGTCTACGCACAAACGCCTCTGGAGACTTCTGCTTCACAGATGCCTCCTGAACTGCACAAGGATGTCTTGGCCACACAGGACAGGAGGTGCTAGGAAAGACAGTTTTTAGTCTTATTCGAATTGCCATAACTCAATATAGCATGTCCATTCTTTTTACCCAAAACACACACACTCTCCTTCTGAGTCAAATATTTCAAAAAATGTATGAATTTTAAATAAATAGTTATATGAATTTTGACAAACTTATATACACCTATTTAAGCACTACCAACTCAAGATACGGAATGGTTCCAACACTCCAGAGGGTCCTCTCATGCCCCTTTCCAGTCAATTCTTTCTTTCCCATAGGTAAACACTATTAATTTTTTTCATGATATATGACTTTTGGCACTTGTGAAGTTTTCTACAAATGGAACCATATGGTATTTTTTCTTTTGCATCTGGTTTCTCTCACACAATATAATGTGCTCATCAATATTTCTGCATGTACCAGTTGTTTATTCATTTTTCATTACTTGCTGGTATTGCCTTGTATAAGTGTGTCTACATTTGCAATTAAAATCAATTTATTGAAAAGGTAACATCACTGACACTTTAATACAAAAACACTCTAGCATTATTGTCATATGCTAAAAGGCAAGCATGTAAAAAGTATACAATAGAAAACGTAATTGAATACTAGGCAGGCATACTTACTAGTCAAATATTCTGAACCTCTCTCATTTCCTAATGTTAATTAGAGTGGAATCACATACATACGTAGACATAGACCAAAAATTTTCCTTTTTAAGTGATCAGAAGTATGGTTGGATAAAAGAAAAAGAAAACAATTTATTTGGATGCCCTGACCTCACACATTGTAAAATCATCTGGTTCATGATCAGTGGTAACTGCCATCACCTCAACTCCCCACACACATTCTGAGAAATGTTACACTGAAACATGATGTAGGAATCCTTGGAAACAAGGGAACTGGGATACTGTGGGGTTCCCTGTGGTCCATACTCCAAACACACCCTAGAAATCAACTCTACCCAATTATGAGCTTGCAGTGAGGGTAGAAAACCTTTTAGGATAACACTCTTGGTGAGAAGCCAGAACCAATTTCATAAGGTGGAAAGTCTGGACTTGGACCTGTCTTTGGAAAGGTCAATACATGCTAAGGTAGAAGCAATTTTCATCAAAGAACATTGTTACTGGGTGCTTAAAATCTTGCATCTGCTCTTGATGCCTATTTACCTGCTTCCATGATCAGCTCCTTGATGACAGAAGTCACATCTTTTCAATCTATGCATCTCTACGGTGTTACAGAGTACATGGTATTTGCAGGATACTTGAATGCATGGCAATGGCAATAGAACCAGGACACACCTTGGAATCAGTATCACAGCACAACCTGTGACAAAGTTTGTGGAGCAGTAATTGAATGGGGGTAATGGAGAGTCGGGCTATCAGGTTGGAACTGTCTTGCAGGGGAACTGATGGACTTTGGGTCACCCTGCTCAGCTCTGACTGTTTTGACAGGAGGAGGCTCATGGGCTTCCAGATTGGGATTGATTTGGGGTAACTGCACAACCATGGGTAAGGGGGGGGACTACTGTAGTTGGTGCTCTTGCTCTATAGAGATCTGTGTGAACAAAATACGAACTGTGCTTTTC
Organism: Taxidea taxus jeffersonii; assembly: GCA_003697995.1. Taxonomy (NCBI): domain Eukaryota; kingdom Metazoa; phylum Chordata; class Mammalia; order Carnivora; family Mustelidae; genus Taxidea; species Taxidea taxus. Next base: position 142,080 of record ML105555.1, on the reverse strand, counting down.
TCTCAGCACTATAATGACTGTTATCTGTCAGTCTTATGTATCCATAGCTGAATAAATCAATTCTCTTTAATAAAGAAATAAAGTCTTAAAAAAAAAATATATATATATATATATAAATTTTCTTTGTACCAGTTTTTTTTCAGAATTTAAATTAAGTTTATTGGTTTAATTAAGATAGACATATCTTTAGAGTTAACAACATCAAATGTGAAACCTTTGAGATTAACATGCTTGCTTTATTTTTATTTATTTATTTATTTATTTATATTGTATTTTTTCTTATTATGTTCTATTAGCCAATATATAGTACATCATTAGTTTTTGATGAACTTTTAATGATTCACTAGTTGTGTGTATCACCCAGTCCCATATATCACAACACGAGCCCTCCTTGATACCCATCACCTGATTACCCCATTCTTCAACCCCCTTCCCTTCTGTAGCAGTTTTTATTCACATCTATTTATAGAGTTTAACTATGTTTTCTAACTTTTATACAATATCCTGGGTCATTTTATAATTCAAGTAGTAAAAGTTCAAAAATACAACTTTAAACACATTTCACAAGGCTGATACATTGAAAACCACTTCTTAAAAAGTATTACTAAATAGCAAGGTAATAGTAAGTACTAAATAGTGAGGCACAAGCATGGTACCTTTGGTGCTTTCTCTTCTGATACTATGTTGAATTAGGAAAGTGAGAACTAGCGACAAATTCATGGGCCATATATATACCATTTGTGCTAACACCAGAGTACTATTTTCAAAGATAGGAAAAAATAAAGCATATTGAAAAGAAATCTTTAAAAGCCCCCAGCAGGGACGCCTGGGTGGCTCAGTGGGTTAAAGCCTCTGCCTTCGGCTCTGGTCATGAGCCCAGGGTCCTGGAATGGAGCCCCATTATCAGGCTCTCTGCTCGGCAGGGGGTCTGCTTCCTCCTCTCTATGCCTGCCTCTCTGCCTACCTGTGATCTCTGTCTGTCAAATAAATGAATAAAATCTTAAAAAAAAAATAAAACACACACCTTTAAAAAAAGATAAATAAAAAAAAATAAAAGCCCCCAGCAGCACACTGCCTGGTCCTTAGTAGGCAGTCAGTAAGCATTAGTGTCTTTTCATCTATAAAAATCTCAGGATTAGAAAGTCTTACATAGGGAAGCCTGGGTGGCTCAGTTGGTTAAGCAGCTGTCTTCGGCTCAGGTCATGATCCCAGTGTCCTGGGATCGAGTCCCACATCGGGCTCCTTGCTCGGCAGGGAGCCTGCTTCTCCCTCTGCCTCTGCCTGCCACTCTGCCTGCCTGTACTTGCTTTCTCTCTCCCTCTCTCTCTGTCAAGTAAATAAATAAAATCTTAAAAAAAAAAAGTCTTACATAGGCTACAAAATGGAATTGATAACTATCACTGATCAAACAGTTTTTACTTTTTAAAAGTGTTTAAGATTGATAGAGAATATACTGAAACTTTTTGAAGTTTAACCTAGATTTGATCTACAATGATGAATGAAATGAGTAAATAAGAGATTCAATTTAAAATAAACAGTTGTGTTGTTATGAATGAAAGCTGAGCTAACCTTGTAGGTTCTCCAGAGAAATCATTTTATTCAAGCCATACGTACCCAAAGGAAGTTTTTCAACTATATTTTGGTATTTGGCAATGAAAAGTGTTTTCTGATTCTGTATCTTTGTTTATAAAGCCAGCATATTTTGACTTGCATATAGCAATGCCTACTACATATTTGCAGGATAAATGAAAGTAAAATTAGGCAACATGGAGGGCTCTCCTTATATGAAGACAGAATCACAAGAGGAGAAATTAGTGTTGGAAAACTTTCAGGAAAGAAATACATAATGCTTTGACTCATAATGCTTTGATGTATCCTTTTTTACTATGTAAAACCAGCTTTCAGCAAACCCTTATCGTCAATGGGTTAGTTTCCCTTGTTTTAAGTGACCTGTTTCTTCCCTCTTGGGCTCCATGTTCTTGTTGGTCCCATTCTAACTTCAATCCTGTGCTCCGGTCACTGTAATCCAAACAATGGGTGATGTGGGCCAACCTGTCTGCCAGACCAGGACCCTCTCCCTCAGGCTTCCTTTCTCCCTAGTCCCTATCCCCAGAGCCAAGAAGAGTCTGGTATATCTACCAGTCTTTGCTATACAAAGCTGAATTGCTGTGTCTCTCTAAAATCATTTGCGTTTTATTAGAGGACTAAAAAGCTTCAAAATAATGGCTCACCAATGTAAAACTTCAATGTTTAGGAGAGAGATATCTGATATCTTAAAATCTCACTGCCTCTGCTTACAGATGTCATCAACTAATTATTTCTTTTTAAACTTTAAGCCCCGTTGTACATTTGAAACCATTTGTACCAATCAATTGTACACGTCCTGGTTCCCATGGTCTTCAAAATATCACAGTCTGGCTGTGTTCAAATTGCCCTGGAGGCAGGGATAAGTACATGTTCGAAAGCATTTCCCATGGGGAAATCCAGCATGCTAGACAGTGGAGAAATGTAGCCTGCTAGAGAATGAGCCAGTTAGACTCAGCAGGATGCATACACTTTGGAATAAATAAATTTGATAAATTGGTCCTAATCTGAAGTCTTCTTTCACAAAGTATGAAGAAAATTTGTAAGATTTCTCTTACATAAATGAATGACTGGTGGATAGTGGATAAATAGCAGCTTTGAATTACCTTTAAAGAATCAGAACATTATTAATTCAATATCTTACAACATATTCACAGTCTGTCAAATGTTTGCATTTTTTTCTCCATGTGGATTTTTAAAACTAGTTTGTTTTCGTTTTATATCAGACCTTTTATTTGTCTCTTTAACTGATGTTTTTTCAAACTGGATGGTCTTTGCCTAGCTAACTATGGTGCATCACTAACACTCTTTCAGTTGTCGGTGGCAAAAAATAAATAAAAAGTAAATAAAATAGCCATGCAAACTGACTTAAGCAGAAAGAGATTATATGGTTTCATGTAACTGAAAATGTCTGGAGCAGCTCAGGCATGAGTGATCTAGATACTCAAAACTATGTCATCCAGGATACTTTGTTTTTGTTTTGCTTCTTTGGGTTTGTTTTTCTCCATCTTGTTTTTGCTTTATGCTCAGAAATCTCTCTTTGTTAAAAATCCAGCCTTGAATTTTCTTAGGTTCAAGATCAGTGAAAAATATGTTCTTTCCACATAACCCTTGTACTTTCCTCTGCTGGAACTAACCTGAGTCTTAGGCCCATCCCTGAACCAATCACTCTATCTCTGCCCAGGTGGGTAGATTAGGAAGGATAGAAGATGGGGACAGGGAGAGAGAGAGATTTCCCCTGAAGGCAGGGACTATCTCTAATCCACCATATTTTTCCCCAGTTTAATCCAAGACTTTGGACATGCTAGGCTCATAGTACATATTCAATACATACGAACTGAAATGATGTGAAATTATATCTGGTTTAATTCCTACATTATTAATTTTTCTCTTTATTATCTTGTTGGATATTTTAATTCTGCTGAGATAACATGAAAGTTCCTTCACCCTTTACTTATGTACCTTTACTCGACCTCTTTTCTTTGCATGTCATTCTATTATTTTTCTATCACAGCAGCTCCTTCTAAAGTTCTCTGCTTCTTTTTAGAGTGGCTACATCTTTTGGTATGATATGTAATATCATAAAAAGTTTTCTACTTTATTGTTTCATGAGAACAAGTAAGTAGGGAGCGGGAGAGCAGGAGAAGCATGTATTGAGGGTTTATGATGGCTCTACACACTCCATTTATGTTAGCACCTTCGATCCTCAGAGCAAAGGCATGAAGTAGAACAATTATTGCCCTTATTTTATAGATGAGAAAACTGACACATAGAATAATAAGTCATTTGTCCAGACTTTCAAAGTTAGGAGTAGATGAGCCATTCCAGGAAATAATTCATATCAGTAAGTTGCTCTTTTTTTTTTTTTTTTGGTCTGTTTTGGAGATCCCATCTTTCATTGTGCAGTTTTCATTCAGAGTTCCCATTTTGTTCATTGGTAGTGTTTTGAATGTTGATTTTTTCCTCTGATAAGGGGAAATATATTTAAACCTGTGTTTGCAAAGCAAATTGGGGATGAGTATTTGAGTACTGGTTAAAACCCTTTCTCAGACAACTTGACAACAGATTAGTATTGAATTTTCACATTTAACAGCTACTTCATCGAACAAGCCTCATTCTCTTAGTGGGATATTTTTCCCCCTTATCCCACCAACTATTCTGACATGCTGTATAGAGGATTATGTAAAAAACTACAATCACTGGCATGTAGCAGTAAGTGGTTGTGGAATAGACCCCAGCCACCTGAGCAAGAGGCCCTGTATTAATGAGAAGCATCCTATGTTTTCTCACGTTCTTTCACCTGGAGGGTCTCGTTATGCTTTGTGAAGCAATATACAGAAGGAAAACCACTTCCCACCCTTTATCTAGTTCCTCCTAGCTTATATTTAGTAGAAATTCTTCTCATATACCAGTAATATATTGCATGATAGTCTTAATATTTAGGTCTTGTGAACTTATACCTTTTTTCTCCATCTCATATATAATTTTATGGAAGTTTATAAGGACCCTGAAACCATTTGAAACCAGACAGCTTATTCATTAGGTTAATTGATTTTTTTAATTTAACTATCAGAGGGTAATCTTCTATATTTCTATCACTACAGGTTATTGGTAAGAGAGAGGAAACTCATTTTTCTCCCTTGATCTCTAACATTATTATTTCACAAACAACTAACAACATGAAAATAAATAGGAGGAGCATTTTTAAAAAAATAGAAACATCTAAGTACAAGTTCTGATGTTTTCATTTAAAATCAATCAGTGCCACTCAATGTTTGATTAATTTATTTTTTAAAAAATATTTTTAAAGATTTTTATTTATTTATTTGATAGAGATTACAAGTAGGCAGAGAGGCAGGCAGAAAGAGAGGAAGGGAAGCAGGCTCCCTGCTGAGCAGAGAGCCTGATGCAGGGCTTGAACTCAGGATCCTGGGATCATGACCTGAGCCGAAGGCAGAGAGTTTAACCCACTGAGCCGCCCAGGTGCCCCTCAATGTTTGATTTAATTTTAACATCCTTTCTACTTCAAAGTAAATGTTTATTTAATGATTTACTTTTCTTCCTAAAATTGGAAATTAATGAACTGAGCAAATACAGGTACTGACTGGAAGACAGTTGTAGCATTCTGGAAATCTGAACTCAGAGCACTAGGGATGGAAGTCCTAGTATTATGTTCCACCATATATGCTTTTCCTTCAAATACATCATTTGCTTTTATTAAGTCTCAGTTTTCTTTCCTTTGAAATGGGAATAATAAAATCTATCTTATTTTTTTATAATGTCTTTTTTTTAAATTTAAGCTTTATTTAAACATACAATGTAACCCCACCACCCTCTCCCAACCCCTCTTCCCCCCACCCCCCTCAGTTTGTTTTATGACATTAAGAGTCTCTTTTGGTTTGTCTCCCTCCCGATCTCATCTTGTTTCATTTTTACTTTTCCTACCACCTTAACCCCCACCCCCATTGCATCTCCACTTCCTCATATCAGGGAGATCATGTGATAGTTGTCTTTCTCCAGTTGACTTATTTCGCTAAGCATAATATGCTCTAGTTCCATCCATGTCGTCGCAAATGGTAAGATTTCATTTCTTTGGATGGCTGCATAGTATTCCATCATATATATACACCACCTCTCCTTTATCCATTCATCTGTTGATGGACATCTAGGTTCTTTCCATAACTTGGCTATTGTGGACATGGCTGCTATAAACATTCGGGTACACGTGCCCCTTTGGATCACTACGTTTGTATCTTTAGGGTAAATACCCAGTAGTGCAATTGCTGGGTCATAAGGTAGCTCTATTTTCAGTTTTTTGAGGAACCTCCATGCTGTTTTCCAGAGTGGTTGCACCAGCTTGCATTCCCAGCAACAGTGTAGGAGGGTTCCCCTTTCTCCACATCCTCGCCAGCATCTGTCATTTCCTGACTTGTTCATTTTAGCCATTCTGACTGGTGTGAGGTGGTATCTCATTGTGGTTTTGATTTGTATTTCCCTGATGCCCAGTGATGCGGAGCACTTTTTCATGTGTCTGTTGGCCATCTGGATGTCTTCTTTGCAGAAATGTCTGTTCATGTCCTCTGCCCATTTCTTGATTGGATTATTTGTTCTTTGGGTGTTGAGTTTGCTAAGCTCTTTGTAGATTTTGGATACTAGCCCTTTATCTGATATGTCGTTTGCAAATATCTTTTCCCACTCTGTCAGTTGTCTTTTGGTTTTGTTGACTGTTTCCTTTGCTGTGCAAAAGCTTTTGATCTTGATGAAGTCCCAATAGTTCATTTTTTCCCTTGCTTCCCTTGCCTTTGGCGTTGTTCCTAGGAAGAAGTTGCTGCGGCTGAGGTCGAAGAGGTTGCTGCCTGTGTTCTCCTCAAGGATTTTGATGGATTCCTTTCTCACATTGAGGTCCTTCATCCATTTTGAGTCTATTTTCGTGTGTGGTATAAGAAAATGGTCCAATTTCATTTTTCTGCATATGGCTGTCCAATTTTCCCAACACCATTTGTTGAAGAGGCTGTCTTTTTTCCATTGGATGTTCTTTCCTGCTTTATCGAAGATTAGTTGACCATAGAGTTGAGGGTCTATTTCTGGGCTCTCTATTCTGTTCCATTGATCTATGTGTCTGTTTTTGTGCCAGTACCATACTGTCTTGATGATGACAGCTTTATAGTAGAGCTTGAAGTCGGGAATTGTGATGCCACCAACTTTGCCTTTCTTTTTCAATATTTCTTTGGCTATTCGAGGTCTTTTCTGGTTCCATATAAATTTTAGGATTATTTGTTCCATTTCTTTGAAAAAATTGGATGGGATTTTGATAGGCATTGCATTAAATGTGTAGATAGCTTTAGGTAGCATAGACATTTTCACAATATTTATTCTTCCAATCCATGAGCATGGAACATTTTTCCATTTCTTTGTGTCTTCCTCAATTTCTTTCATGAGTACTTTATAGTTCTCTGAGTATAGATTCTTTGCCTCTTTGGTTAGGTTTATTCCTAGGTATCTTATGGTTTTGGGTGTAATTGTAAATGGGATTGACTCCTTAATTTCTCTTTCTTCTGTCTTGTTGTTGGTGTAAAGAAATGCAACTGATTTCTGTGCATTGATTTTATATCCTGACACTTTACTGAATTCCTGTACAAGCTCTAGCAGTTTTGGAGTGGAGCCTTTTGGGTTTTCCACATATAGTATCATATCATCTGCAAAGAGTGATAGTTTGACTTCTTCCTTGCCAATTTGGATGCCTTTAATTTCTTTTTGTTGTCTGATTGCTGAGGCTAGGACTTCTAGTACGATGTTGAATAGCAGTGGTGATAGCGGACATCCCTGCTGTGTTCCTGACCTTAACAGAAAAGCTCTCAGTTTTTCTCCATTGAGAATGATACTTGCCGTGGGTTTTTCATAGATGGCTTTGATAATATTGAGGTATGTGCCTTCTATCCCTACACTTGGAAGAGTTTTGATTAGGAAGGGATGTTGCACTTTGTCAAATGCTTTTTCAGCATCTATTGAGAGTATCATATGGTTCTTGTTCTTTCTTTTGATAATGTACTGTATCACATTGATTGATTTGCGGATGTTGAACCAACCCTGCTGCCCTGGAATAAATCCCACTTGGTCGTGGTGAATAATCCTTTTAATGTACTGTTGGATCCTATTGGCTAGTATTTTGGTGAGAATTTTCGCATCTATGTTCATCAAGGATATTGGTCTGTAATTCTCTTTTTTGATGGGATCCTTGTCTGGTTTGGGGATCAAGGTGATGCTGGCCTCATAAAATGAGTTTGGAAGTTTTCCTTCCATTTCTATTTTTTGGAACAGTTTCAGGAGAATAGGAATTAATTCTTCTTTAAATGTTTGGTAGAATTCCCCTGGGAAGCCATCTGGCCCTGGGCTTTTGTTTGTTTGGAGATTTTTGATGACTGTTTCAATCTCCTTACTGGTTATGGGCCTATTCAGGTTTTCTATTTCTTCCTGGTTCAGTTTTGGCAGTTTATATGTCTCTAGGAAAGCATCCATTTCTTCCAGATTGTCGAATTTGTTGGCATAGAGTTGTTCATAATATGTTCTTATGATTGTTTGTATTTCTTTGGTGTTGGTTGTGATCTCTCCTCTTTCATTCATGATTTTATTTATTTGGGTCCTTTCTCTTTTCTTTTGGATAAGTCTGGCCAGGGGTTTATCAATCTTATTAATTCTTTCAAAGAACCAGCTCCTAGTTTCATTGATTTGTTCTATTGTTTTTTTGGTTTCTATTTCATTGATTTCTGCTTTGATCTTTATTATTTCTCTTCTCCTGCTGGGTTTAGGCTTCCTTTTTTGTTCTCTCTCGAATTCCTTAAGGTGTAGGGTTAGGTTGTATATTTGAGACCTTTCCTGTTTCTTGAGATAGGCTTGTATGGCTATATATTTTCCTCTCAGGACTGCCTTTGTTGTATCCCACAGATTTTGGATCGTTGTGTTTTCATTATCATTTGTTTCCATGGTTTTTTTCAATTCTTCTTTAATTTCCTGGTTGACCCATTCATTTTTTAGAAGGATGCTGTTGAGTTTCCATGTTTTTGTGCTCTTTCCAAATTTCCTCTTGTGATTGAGTTCTAGCTTCAGAGCATTGTGGTCTGAAAATATGCAGGGAATGATCCCAATCTTTTGATACCTGTTGAGACCTGATTTATGACCCAGGATGTGATCTATTCTGAGAATGTTCCATGGGCACTAGAGAAGAACGTGTATTCTGTTGCTTTGGGGTAGAATGTTCTGAATATATCTGTGATGTCCATCTCGTCCAGTGTGTCATTTAAGCCTTTATTTCCTTGTTGATCTTTTGCTTGGATGATCTGTCCATTTCAGTGAGGGGTGTGTTAAAGTCTCCAACTATTATTGTATTCTTGTCAATGTGTTTCTTTGATTTTGTTATTAATTGGTTTATATAGTTGGCTGCTCCCATGTTAGGGGCATAGATATTTAAAATTGTTAGATCTTTTTGTTGGACAGACCCTTTGAGTATGATGAAGTGTCCTTCCTCATCTCTTATTATAGTCTTTGGCTTAAAATCTGATTGATCTGATATGAGGATTGCCACCCCAGCTTTCTTCTGATGTCCATTAGCATGGTAAATTGTTTTCCACCCCCTCACTTTCAATCTGGAGGTGTCTTCAGGTCTAAAATGAGTTTCTTGTAGGCAGCATATGGATGGGTTTTGTTTTTTTATCCATTCTGAAATCCTGTGTCTTTTGATTGGGGCATTTAGCCCATTTACGTTCAGGGTAAGTATTGAGAGATATGAATTTAGTGCCATTGTATTGCCTGTATGGTGATTGTTACTGTATATTGTCTCTGTTCCTTTCTGATAATACTTTTAGGGTCTCTCTTTGCTTAGAGGACCCCTTTCAATATTTCCTGTAGAGCTGGTTTGGTGTTTACAAACTCTTTCAGTTTTTGTTTGTCCTGGAAGCTTTTTATCTCTCCTTCTATTTTCAATGATAACCTAGCTGGATAAAGTATTCTTGGCTGCATGTTTTTCTCGTTTAGTGCTCTGAATATATCATGCCAGTTCTTTCTGGCCTGCCAGGTCTCTGTGGATAAGTCTGCTGCCAATCTAATATTTTTACCATTTTATGTTATAGACTTCTTGTCCCGTGCTGCCTTCAGGATTTTCTCTTTGTCGCTAAGACTTGTAAATTTTACTATTAGATGGCGGGGTGTGGGTCGATTCCTATTGATTTTGAGAGGTGTTCTCTGGGCCTCCTGGATTTTGATGCTTGTTCCCCTTGCTATATTAGGGAAATTCTCTACAATAATCCTCTCCAGTATACCTTCTGCTCCTATTTCTCTTTCTGCTTCTTCTGGAATCCCAATTATTCTAATGTTGTTTCGTCTTATGGCATCACTTATCTCTCGAATTCTCCCCTCGTGGTCCAGTAGTTGTTTGTCTCTCTTTTGCTCAGCTTCTTTATTCTCTGTCATTTGGTCTTCTATATCACTAATTCTGTCTTCTGCCTCATTTATCCTAGCAGTAAGAGCCTCCATTTTTGATTGCACCTCATTAATAGCTTTTTTTATTTCAACTTGATTAGACTTTATTTCTTTTATTTCTCCAGAAAGGGTTTTTTATTTCTCCTGACAGGGTTTCTCTAATATCTTCCATGCCTTTTTCGAGCCCGGCTAGAACCTTGAGAATCGTCATCCTGAATTCCAGATCTGACATATTACCAATGTTTGTATTGATTAGGTCCCTAGCGTTCGGTCCTGTCTCCTGCTCTTTTTTTTGTGGTGAGTTTTTCTGCCTTGTCATTTTGTCCAGATAAGAATCTGCTGTTCTCCTTGTTAAGTGAACTTGGTCTTGGCTGGATTTCTTTGATCTTCTGGGGGAGGGGCCTGTTGTAGTGATTCTCAAGTGTCTTTGCCCCAAGTGGAGTTGCACCGCCCTTACCAGAGGCCGGGCTAAGTAATCCTCTCAGGTTCGCTTTCGGGAGCTTTTGTTCCCTGAATGCTTTCCGTAGAGTTCCGGAGGACGGGAATGACAATGGCGGCCTCCCAATCTCCAGTTCAGAGGAGCCGAGAGTTAGGGGCCCCAGTCTTCAGTGCGCCTTCAAAGAAAAGCGTTTAATCCCTCCGGTCTCCCCAGCCCACGTTTGCGCTCGGAGACCGCGCGCGCCCAGAGACCGCGCGCGCCCGGAGACTGCGCTCAGAGAAAATCGTGCGTCATCATTCCCGTCTTACTGGCTTCTGGGAGCGCTCCGAGCTCACCCAGCCTGTGACCAAGCGTCTCTGTCTCTGGCAGAGTCCCACCTGGAGTCTCCGAACCCCGTAGATCCCTGAGCTCTCCCGGGTCGGAGTCTCCCCGGATCTTGTGGGGACCCTTCGCACAGAGCACCGGCCAGTGCCACAGAGCACCGGTCCGTGTCACAGACCACTAGGAAACCTCGGCTCTGTCTCCGCAGCCGGCTTCCCTGCTCTAATACCTGTGAGCTCTGCAACACTCAGACACCCCCGATCCTTCTGTGACCCCGTGGGACCTGAGTCCACGTTGTCCCCGTGAGGTCTTCACCCCAGTTTAGCCTCTGGAGTGATGTCCCTCCATGGAGCAGACTTTTAAAAGTCCTGATTTTGTGCTCCGCTGCTTGCCGGGAGCCGGCCCCTCCCCCCTGGGGTCTATCTTCCCGTCGCATTGGATTCACTTCTCCGCTGGTCCTACCTTTCAGAAAGTGGTCGATTTTCTGTTTCTAGAATTGTTGTTTTTCTTCTCTTCGATCTCCTGTTGGATTTGTAGGTGTTCGGAATGGTTTGATAGGCTATCTAGCTGATCTCCTGCTGGCTGATGTCGTCTCAGCCTGCTACTTCTCTGCCATCTTGACTCCTCCCCCCTAAAATCTATCTTATGAATAAGATCTATAAGATTATAGATAAGAGATTATAGATGTAGATAAGATGTGTGTATTGATGAATGATATTTAAGGAAGTGCTTTGAAATAACAAGTAGTACAGAAATGTAGGAATTATCCTTAGTAATCATGAAAATATTTTGTTGTTTCAAACTATTTTAAGTGATGTTATTTGGATATAACTCTGATCATCAACCATTAAGAAGTTTTCTAAAAGAAAATGCCACCACTAGGTTTAAGGATGTCTTATTTTTGGAACTTTCACATGCAGATTAAAAATAGAAATAGTTCAGAATATGTCACTTTGCATCTCTTTTTCCATTTGAATAAAGTCAGGATCTAAACTTGTTACTTTTGTTTTCGGATAAGAAAAGTTTCCTTTTATCACCAAATTACAAACTAACTTAAGCAGTTTCATCTCTTTTCAGTCAAAGACAAATATACATGGTAACATTTCATTCACTGTTTCTCTGCTATATAATAGCCTCTCTTTAAAAATGATGTTTTAAAAAAGAATTTTAACATATCTGAATATAGCCTAGCACTCTATTACAATAAACCTAAGATTTAAAATACCCTCTGGAGAACCATCAACATTTAACTCTCTCATCTTGCACTAAAAAGAGTACTTGTAAAGCACTTAGAACAAAGAGGTGGCTTCTACTAAGTGCTCAGTCAATGTCCACTGCTGACATTAGTGAGAGGGTGGAAAGGATAAATGAAGGCTAAACAAGCAAGTCCTTCACTCTAGTTTGGTTGAGCAGGCCTCATTTAATGCCATAAACAATCCAAAAGATGACAGAGAAAATACAAAATAGAGGAAGTCTACTAGGTAAGCAGGAAAATAATTTAGAGGAGTAGGTTAAATTAAGCACTTATATAATGCTACAGGACACAAGACACTAAAATTGTACCGTAAATTGTGGGGACAAGAGATGCCAACACAGCACCTGCAGAGGATAGTATCAATCCCCTGTTGGGAAGGGGAAATAGTACATAATGACTTCTCTAACTAGGGATAAAATAGGAAAGTCCAGTTCAGCTCCCTGTAAAGTACCATTCCTGAGATTGTCAAGATCAACTTGCCCTATGACACCTGCTAAATTTGGGAGCTGTTGACTACTTCTGGGGTACCTGAGTGGCTCAGTCAGTTAAATGTCCAACTCTTGATTTCAGTTCAGGTCTTGATTTCAGTGTTGTGAGTTCAAGCCCTGTGCTCCACAACCACTGTGGAGCCTACTTAAAAAAAAAAAAAAAAAAAAAGGAAAGAAAAGAAAAGAAAGAAAAAGAAAAAGAGCTGTTGACTGTTTCCTTGGGAGTAACACTGCAACCAGCATGATATGTAAAATTCATTGACAACTGGATCTTTGTGTGACATTTATCAGACAAAGCTTTGTTATTTTAAACACAAGCAAAGACAAGCAGAATCTCACACTCTTCGCAATGTGACAAAAATTATGCTTTTTTGACTGCTCACTTAAATAAGAAATTCTTATTATGTTTGGGTGTAAAGAAATTTATTTTAGTCTAGTATCATCACAGACAGTTAAAAAATGTATATAATAGACATGACACATAGCATCATGGATTGGCACTCCTAAAATAAATCTGAAGGATTGACTTATGATAAAAATCTTCCACAAATTATTGAGAAAATATTCTCCCAGGACACAGAAGATACTTTGGCTGACAAAATTTAGACTTCTGGATTTTCAAGATCTCCTGGCATTATACACATAAAAAACTTTAAACACATTAGTGGATTTAAGTTTAATAGTTTTAAGTTACTGTGTTACAAACAGATAATTCTGGATTTTTATCACAGGAAAGACTATCATAATCGTATGCTGATACTGCATTTGCTAAGATGCTCATACTTAATTTACGAATTAAGCATGTTAGATAAAAGCTATAAAAACTATTATCCGTTCATTTATCTTTTTTTATTTTCTAAGTCCTATCCTTGAATCATTTTAGATAAACAGAAAATTTATTTAGATTTTCTTGGTCGAGCTCACAGTCTACTGAATCATGTACTTAAACTTTTTCTTACCTTTCAGTAAGACCCAATAAGAAAGAGTTAAAAGACGGGCATGTTTTCATCTTCTGAAAAATACCTGTCAAACTTCCCTTAGTATATAATTTTAAGAAAATGCATCTATTCTGTAGAACTTGGAATTTCTTTTTACATTATAGTAAGAAATATATAAACCACCACAGTTCCATTTCTGCTTTGATTCCTACCATGTCCAAAACCAAATTGAATGTTCAAATACAGTAATCATTGTGGTCAAGTTTCTGGAAGAATTATCTCTCTTTCTGTCTTCCAAATACATTTAATTTTATAAGCACATGGGCTCTGTGCCATGATATTTAATAAGGGTTTGTTTTTAAAAACAATAGAAAATAAATGATAATTATGTGCTATGATAAAGGTGTTGGCTAAAATTATGGTAATAATCATATTGCAATCTATAAATGTATCAAATCCACACATTGTGTACCTTAAACTCACATAATGTTGTATGTCAATAGAAAAATAAAAAATAAAAAAACAAGAGTTGTAAGTCATTTAAAATCATTTGTGTAATAGGATGGTGAAAATTAAAAATGAACAAATAAATAACAATACAAACTAGACCACTATATTACAGCAAAATGAATTAAAGAGGACTATAAGGCTGAAACCATTAAATTCCTAGAAGAGAACATAGACAGTAAGTTCCTTGACACCAATCTTGGCAATAAGTTTTTGGATTTGACACCAAAAGCAAAGGCAAAAAAACAAAAATAAGTAGGTGGAGATCTCTTCTGCACAGCAAAGAAAAATATCAACAAAATGAAAAAAAACATACTGAATGGAAGAAAATATTTGCAAATGATGCACCTGTTAAGGGGTTAACACCAAAAATATAAAAAACTTAAACAACTCAATGACAAAACATAAATAATCTGATTTAAAAAACAGGCAGAAGATCTGAATAGACATTTTCCCAAAGAAGATATACAGATGGCCAATGAAAAGGTGCTTAATATCACCAATCATCAGGGAAATGCAAATCAAAACCACAGTGATATTACCTCACAACTATTAGAGTTGTTATTCTATAGAATTGTTATAAAAAGGATGAGAAATAATAAGTTTTGGCAAGAATATGGATTGTAGGTGGGAATTATGCATTGTAGGTGGGAATGTAAATTGGTGCAGTCACTGTGGAGAACAGTATGGAGGTTTCTCAAAAAATAAAAAATAAAACTATCATATGATTCAATAATTCCAATTGGGGCATTTATACAAAGGAAATGAAAACATTACTTTGAAAAATTATCTACATTCCTATGTTTATTGTGACATTAATTACAACAGCTGAGACATAAAAACAACCTAAGTTTCTGTTGAAGGATGAATGCATAAAGAAAATATGATTATATATATGTATGTATGTATGTATGTATGTATGTATATATACACATACATAAATATATTTTATATCTATAAATACATATTTATATAAATATAGAATATATATGAGATATAACATATATAATGGAGTATTATTCACCTATAAAAAAGAATAAAACCTTGTCATTTGTAACAACATGGATAGACCTCAAGGGTATTATGCTGAGTGAAGTAAATCAGACAGAAAAGGGCAAATACCATATAATCTCACTTACATGTGGAATCTAAAACCAGAACAAAACAAAGCAAAAAACCTTTGAACTTTTGGTATAGAGAACAGTTTGGCGATTGCCAGAGGCAGGAGGTAAGCAAAAATGGGTGAAGGTGGTCAAAAGGTGCACACTGCTAGTTATAAAATAAATAAGTGCTAGGGATGTAACGTATAGCATAGTGACAATATTTAATTATGCTGTTTTTCAGATTTGAAAGTTGCTTAGAGATTAGATTTTAAAGTTCTCATCACAACAAAAATTTTAATCATATGTAGTAGTGAATGTTAACTAGACCAAGTGGTGATCATTTTGTAATATATACAATTTTTGAAACGTGTACACCTGGAACTAATGTAATGTTAAATGTCAATCATATCTCAAAAACTAGAAAATAAATCTATTCTAATACCACAGCTTACAAATACCAAGAAAACAAAGAATACACATGATCTGTGGTAAATATGATTAGGAAAACCAAATAAGCTACTGAACAAGGGGTATCTGGAGATTGAATGCAAATACAAGTGAACTAATAAGACATGATTTTCTTGAAATAGTAGTAATTATCATGAAAATGTATAAAATGGTTGTAGTGAGATGATCAGTTTTTAATATCTCTAAATACGTGTTTGTAGATTTTCAACATTTCCCAAGTGATTTTCTCTCTCTAGATCTATACCCAATTCTTGTCATGAAGAAGGATAAAGCTGTAAAACCAGTTCTTTGTCCCAAAGATGCTTTTTAGTAAAATGAAAGGGAAAATTGTTACTAGATGGATCCATCAGTATAGTATGTCTTATAATGGGCTATATTATCATAGCTTTTAAAAAAAAATTATTTATTTGACAGAGAGAGACACAGTGAGAGAGGGAACGAACACAAGCAGGGGGAGTGGGAGAGGGAGAAACAAGCTTCCTGCTGAACAGGGAGCCCGATGCGGAGCTCGATCCTAGGACCCTGAGATCATGACCTGAGCTGAAGGCAGACACTTAACGACTGAGCCACCCAGGTGCCCCTATATTATCATAGCTTTAAGATCAATACTTATTTAAAGCATCTAAAAAAATACTAAAAAATATAGCCAAAAATAGCTATAGCCAACTTTTGTGACTTTAATAACACATTCTCATACACCTTCACACTTTATAGATTAAAGTCACATTGTGTTCAACTTCAAAATAATAAATCACACCAAAATATGAATATAATTTTCCTTTCAAATGAAAAGATGTGATTTATAACATCATGCTTTGAATGTATGAGTAACATACCTAAATCAATCATCTAAATAAGCTATATTATTTAAGAGCTTTTGGAAGGCAAACAAACTGAAAATATTTTGCTATTTTGGTTTTCCTACGCAATGAAAACTTCGTGCTGCATCTCATCCACCAATACAGCTGTATCATGGCATAACAGACTGGATTTTTATGTTGATTGCTTGATATTTGGAGGTATATGCCTCTTAATACTTTTCATTTCACTAACATACTAAAAACTTCAAAAAAGAAAAGGAAATGGAAGACTCATGAATCTAAGAAAGAATCATATTAACCATTGCAGTTCTTTATAAGCTTCCCAGTTTTTCATTTACTTGATCAGTCATATTACCAGACAGCGAACTATGGCTTGTGAGTCAAGTCTGATCCATCACCTGTTTTTGCAAATAAAGTTTTATTGGTACGTAGAAGTACCCATTTGGTGAACTTAATCATCCCTGGCTGCCTTCTCAGTACAATGGCATAGTTGAGTAGTTCTTAACAAAAAATTTAACACTATTGATGCAGTATTATTGTATAACCCACTTTCCAGATAAGCAATTTGAAGGTGCATTAGGTTAACTAATTTGATTAAGAATACACAGTCGAGAAGGCAGGACTGGTAACCAGTAATCAAATTCCACAGTCTTTTATGAACCATTAAGATCAGACTAAATAGAACTATATATGAAATGTTCAGGTGGGAAAACTCTATTTCTTCATGTTGAAATGTGGTAGGAGGAGAATGGAGAGTATCCTATTACCACCTCATCTGTGAGATTCAGTAGTGCAGGGACTAGACAAGTAATAGTGTTGTCTGACTGAGAGGCTGACTGATAAAGCAATATGTTCCATCCTTGCAGTAGTAATAAAACTCCTGAAATGGTCCGTAAAGCTCAGTAGCCAAGGGGGAAAAAGCAGATGAGCCACATGGAGATGCAGCAGACACCCAAGAGAGGAGAACGAGCTAAATAAATCAGAAATGGATGCTTGATGCTGAGAAACTTAGATTGACATAAGTTTTCTAAGCAGAAATTTGCCAACAAATTTCACAAATATTTCAAGTAAAAGCATATATCTTAGTATACTCAATATGGAATCATAAGCAGGAGACAGTACAGAATTCCTTACTGTTTTCTTTATGATTGCCAGGGCATGCTCTCATTTCTTATATGAAATTACGTTTTTTTGTTTGTTTGTTTTAATTGTGTTGGGAGTTCTGGGAGAAGCAAGGGTAATAGTGGAGAATGAGAAGCTATGTCCAGACTGCAGAAACCCCATGAAAATTCCCCCAGTCTTAAACCAAACTGAAGAGACGTCCATGACCTATCTCCTAAGTGGAATCAAACAATGAATCTCACACAGTGCAGTTAGTTCCTTTGAGAAATAATGGTTCATTAAAATCTACATTTTGTTTACATGGAACAATGAAGAACTAACCAATTTTTTAATAACAAACACAAAACAAAACTCAAGGCACTTCAAATTAACTAAAAATTGAATAAAAAAAGTGATAGTTGTACAATGGACTAGTATTCAGCATTGAAAATATAGTTTACTCTATCAACTAAATGAACGTCACAAGTTATATTAAGTAAAATAAATGGGAAAATGAGTGCATGATTTCATTTATAAGAAAGTTAATAGGGACGCCTGGGTGGCTCGGTTGGTTAAGCAGCTGCCTTCGGCTCAGGTCATGATCCCAGCGTCCTGGGATTGAGTCCCACATTGGGCTCCTTGCTCGCCAGGGAGCCTGCTTCTCCCTCTGCCTACCACTCTGTCTGCCTGTGCTCGCTCTCTCTCTATAACAAATAAATAAATAAAATCTTTAAAAAAAAAAAGTTAATAAACACATAAAATAAAATACTATGTAGTTTAGGAATATAGACATACATGATAAAACTATAAAAACAAAAGGTAATGGGCTACCTCTGATTAGGGAACAAAGGAGTTGCTATTGGAAGGGTTGTCTTTTTTCTTTTTTTCATTTCATTTTATTTTATTTTATTTCTTTTCAGTGTTCCAGAATTCATTGTTTATGCACCACACCCAGTGCTCCATGCAATAGGTGCCCTCCATAATACCCACCACCAGGCTCACCCAACCCCCATCCCCCTTCCCTCCAAAACCCTCAGTTTGTTTCTCAGTCTCAGTTTGTCTCCCCCTCCAATTTCCTCCAACTCACTTCTCCTTTTCATCTCCCAATATCCTCCATGTTATTCCTTATGCTCCACAAGTAAGTGAAACCATATGATAATTGACTCTCTCTGCTTGACTTATTTCACTCAGCATAATCTCCTCCAGTCCCGTCCATGTTGATACAAAAGTTGGGTATTCATCCTTTCTGATGGAGGCGTAATACTCCATTGTATATGTGGACCATATCTTCTTTATCCATTCATCCTTTGAAAGGCATCTTGGTTCTTTCCAGTTTGATGACTGTGGCCATTGCTGCTATGAACACTGAGGTACAGATGGCCCTTCTTTCACTACATCTGTATCTTTGGGGCAAATACCCAGTAGTGCAATTGCAGGGTTATAGGGTAGCTCTATTTTTAATTTCTTAAGGAATTAAAAGGAATTTTACAAAGTGGCTGCACCAACTTGCATTCCCACCAACAGTGTAAGAGGGTTCCCCTTTCTCCACATCCCCTCCAACAGTTGTTGTTGACTGTCTTGCTGATTTTGGCCATTCAACTGGTATAAGGTGGTATCTCAATGTGGTTTTGATTTAAATCTCCCTGATGGCTAATGATGATGAACATTTTTTGTGTCTTTCAAAAGCAGTGATGATTCGTTTCTATTGGGAGAAAAATGTGCCCACATTCATTTTTTAAATATTGTATATATCTTACATGTAAGTCATATTTGGTGTAGAATCAACATGTGTTAAGTATAAGATAGTGTCTTCTCAACAAAGTTGAGTTGATTCATAGATTTGTTTCCGTAATAAACTATAATTTTCCTTGGTTCACATTGTTTTCAGATAAAACAGTATCACTGACTTTCTTATGGAAGTGACAATGGAAAAAGGACTTCATCCATTTTGACAAATGACCTATAAAATCAATCATTGGATTCTTAGCATCACTACTCACTTAGGAGATACAAATTGAAACCATAAGGTATCACCTCCTGCCTATGAGAATGGCCATCATTAAAGAGACAAGAGATAAAAATGTTGGTATGAATGTAAACAAGGAACCCTTGTGCACTATTGACTGGAACATAAATTGGTGCAGCCACTATAGAAAACATTGTGGAAGATCCTCAAAAAATCAAAAACAGAACTACTCAATCATCCAATAATTCCACTTTAAGGAATATATTCAAAGGAAACAAAAACACTAACTTGAAAAGATCTCTGCACCCCCATCTTCATAGCGGCAACATTTAGAATAGCCAACACATGGAAACAACTATGTGTCTATTAACAGATGAATGGATAAAGAAATTGTGGCATATTGGAATACTATTCAGCGATTTAAAAAAATGCAATAAAATCTTACTATTTGCAACATTGTGGATGGACCTTGAAGGCATTGTGCTAAGTGAAATAAGTCAGACAAAAAAGGCAAATACAATATAATTTCACTTATATGTAGAATCTAACAACAGAACCAAAAACAAACTTAGAAAAATAGAGATCAGACCTATGGTTACCCGAGGCAGAGGGTAGTGGTGGGAGAAATTGGAGGAAGGTGTTAAATGGTACAAAATTCCAGGTAAAAATAACTAAGTGCTAGAGATGTAATGTACATCACGATGACTATAGCTAACCTTGCTCTATGATATACAGGAAAGTTGTTAATAGTGTAAATCTGAATAGTCCTGCTCACAAGGAGAATTTTTTCCTTTTTTTTAACCTTCTTTTCTTTGTGTTCGATCTATATGAGAAGATGAATGTTAGCTGAACCTATCACACTAATCATTTCACCACCATGCTGCACACCTAATACAGAGATATATGTCAATTATTTCTCCATAAAAAAAAAAAACAGACAAAAACCAATCTTTGGTCCACAAATACTAAACCAAAGGGATGTTAAGATATGAGTGTCCAGTGTCCCTTTTGGTCATTATACATCAAGCATAACACAATAGTCCTACTTTTTTTGAGAATAATCTAGAAAATGAAAGTGATAGAATATTGCATTAAAAGAATAAATGAAACAAGATGGGATCAGGAGGGAGACAAACCAAAAGAGACTCTTAATGTCATAAAACAAACTGAGGGGGGTGGGGGGAGGGGGGTTGGGAGAGGGTGGTGGGGTTACATTATATGTTTAAATAAAAATAAAAATTAAAAAAAAGAACAAAGAACATGAGACAGTCTATTAGAAGATTCAGTGTACATAAAAAATGGAAACCCTTCCAGTAAAATAGTTGGGCTTTATATCCTAATAAAATTATAAGTGTCTCTATAGCTTTCAAAAACTACAAAACTGTCTCCCTGGGAAGTGATGGGTCCTGCTCTGAGGATCACTGGGAAGTGATAGAAAAAGCTGCACCAATAATGATGTCTGTGCTTGCTCTAAACTGCTAAGAACATCAGAAGTTGTTTTAATTTTCACATCTCTATGACAGATCTCCCTTTTTTTCCTGTATGTCTTTTTTGGACCTTACTGTTCCCTTTTCCAAAGCATAAAGGAAAGATTACACACAGGCACTCCCACACTCATGTATATAAAGATAGTGTGTAAAAGTGATGGCCTCCTCAGACCAGAGCACAGGTATTGTCAAGTACTGTAAATTGAACCAGACTACTTAACAATCTGATAGAAAAGCATCCTTACCATGCAATGCAATTTCTGTGGAATTCACGATTGCCCTCTGGACTAGTCCAGTGTCTTGAGAGCAGGAATCTCTCCAAAAAGATAAACTTAGTTGGGACAGGCTGTGGACCAGAACTCTGGGGGCAGAATTCTGAAAGCCCTTAGCATTCCATACTACCTCAGAACTCTTTCCAGAGCTCTTTACCTCAGAATTCTGATTTTGAAGTCAGAAAGTGGAAGGGTGGGGTGGGGGGGGGAGAAATACTTTGGAGGACAGAAGGGTAGTTTATGATGTTTCTCTTTTGATGGATTACCTGCTCTCTGGTACACCAGCTGAGAGAGACCACAAGGTTACAGGGAACATAAACTGAAGGAGAGCACTGGCATTTCCTGAATTTTACACAGGTCCTGCAGCTTTGATACATGACCGCCCTGCACAAGGCCATCAATTCTCTGTGTGGCACCATGCCGAGTGGAATATGCAATTTGTATGATTATAGTTATCATTATTACATCAAGCTGAACAACATTTTCAGCTCTATGAAGTAGAAGGAGGAGCGGCATGAGAAGGGCTGGGATTGAGGCTGACAAAGGAATGGAAAGGAGAGAGGAGAGAGTTTGGGGAATTTCTTTTAATCCCTTTGCTGCTGGTTTCCAGTTCTTGACAATGGAGTGTGTATCTGGGCTGTATCCTGATGGATTCTGGACAAGTTGGCCAAGGAATCTGCATTTTATAAGTGCCTTTAGGTGATACTTAGGAAAAATGTTGATGGTGCAAGTATGGATATATTTTAATTGCCTTTCATATGTTATTCATTCCTTTGAAAACATCTCTCTACTCTGAGAAACCTGGTACATATTTGTTAAAACTTTGGATTTTGTGTGATGGAGATTGGATATAAGCTCTTTGATTGACAGGACTTTGTTTGGTCTCCCTGTCCCTAGAAGATTGCTTAATATGAAGTGGGCATCAATCAATAAATGTAGATTTAATATGTAAGGGTAGTAAATCTATGCATACTCTGAGTCAATGTTATCACTACATTTTAGATGCTTTTGGACAATAGTTTATCATGTGGCATCTATTTGGGGAGTTGGAGGTACAATATATTCCTGTAATGTCATGATAAAGTGCATAAAGGAGGCTCAAACCTTAACCTAAATTTCTCATTCATTTGCTCAATGGTTTTAGTTGGTGTGTCTTCTCTAGGATCTAGAGCTAAATTTTTTAGTTTTAAGCATATCAAACAGAACCGTGCTCTGTGCATTTCTGGGTTTCCTATTCTCTAAGACAAGTGAATATTAGTAAGATGGAGATTACCATTAAATTTTGGAAAATAAAGTCTCCAAATTGATGAAAGTCAAAGAACATTCCGACTTTTCAAATTTTAAACTTGGGACTGATTCAGTTAGAACACACTATCCCTAGGATAGGAATAGTCTTTCCTAAGCTACTGACTCTGTATGTTAGCAAGTCATGGCTTTTTTTGTTGTTTTTCCCAGTAACATTTTAGGAAGTCCTCCACAGGGAGTATTATTACTAGAGAATTATAGACACATACATATATTGTGGAATGTCAACAACAAGAAAAAATCATTTTGCTTAAAAACATGTTATAAAATTATTTGAAAATTTAAATGAAACAAGAGTCTGAAAGCATTATGACATTACATATCTTGAACTTACATACTTATCACATTACAAACTTGAACTTATTTGATGGGTAATTTTAAGATTTTAATTTTCTTAGGTAGATGAATTCAAAGGTTAAAATTTAACTAGAGTATTGACATTTTGGAAATGCTTGCTATATATACTATAAGATTAAAGGAAAAAGAAATGATTATTACTTAGTCAATTACATGTAAATTGAAAGATGTGGCCACAGTGCCAAAAATGACATAATGTAAATTTCATTTTATTATATATACATACATAGGCAATATGTAATACATGAAATTATATTTGAGTCATAGATAACAGTACCTTGAACAAAAGGTTTAGGATCTTGAGTTTCCTACAAAAGGGACATTTTAATTGGTTCCAAAATATCTGGGAGGTGATTGGGAGGGTAAATACTGTTTTGTCCCACTTATAACTATTTGAATGAAATGCTAGAGGAAGTTCACATTTTTTAAGATTTGTTTTTGCATCTTGATGTTCTGTTGATGTTTTCTTAAAGTCTACTTTCTAGAAAAGTGCCAAAATTGGTAATGGGTCTAATGATGATGAGATTTCAGTCTACTCCCAGTCAAGACCATCTGAAATATCTATTCTATATCATATTCTATATGGATGTTATGAATATTCTTTACAACTTTTACAATATTAAAGTTCATTCACTTATTTAAGAAATAGTTATTTAGCTCCTACCAAGTGCCAGGCACTGGTCCAGGTGCTGGGATATAGTGATGAATAAAGAGAAATTCCTAATATCATGGAGCTTATTCTCTAACTGGGAACAATAGATGACAAATTATGTACTATGTCTAGCGATGGCAAATACAGTGGGGAAAAAAAAAAAGAAAACATGATGAGGGGATAGAACATGATGAAAAGGTGCCATTTGGGGGTGCCTGGGTGGCTCAGTGGGTTAGGCCTCTGCCTTCGGCTCAGGTCATGATCTCGGGGTCCTGGGATCGAGCCCCGCTTCGGGCTCTCTGCTCAGCGGGGAGCCTGCTTCCTCCTCTCTCTCTGCCTGCTTCTCTGCCTACTTGTGATTTCTATCAAGTAAATAAAAAATATAAAATAAAGTAAAAAAAATAAAAGGTGCCATTTGTATAGCAAGGCAGGAGGTAGCAAGGTATCTAAATAGATAAGGGGACATTTTAGTAGAAATCTTATTGAAGTGGGTGAGCCAAGCCAAAGGTAAAGCAGATGCAAGTGAAGAGGCACCAAGTGGAAGCATGGTTGGTATTTGCAATATCAAGGAAGGCAGAGTGGATGGGGTGGGTTTTGAGAAGGGAAACATGGCAGAATATAAAGTCAGACAGGATAGCAGGAAGGTCAGATTCCATGGAGATTTGAAGGTCATAATGTTCTGAGATGAGAAGTTGTTGGAAGCTTTGAGCAGAGAGGATGTTCTGTTACGTAATTAGCAGGAGCACTTGGCTACTAAGTGGACAGGAGATGGTAGCAGGTGAGAAGCAGAAGCCAAGAATCCAGGATGAAGCCAGTGAACATTTCAGGTGAGGAAGGATGACTCTCACTCTCTGGGTTTCCAGCCGAGTAGTTCTTGGGTATGTACATGTCCTCAGATCTTCTGAAAGGTCTGTCTCCACAGATCTCTTTCATGACATAAATAATGAAAATCTCATTTGGTTACTCTTGGAAGCAACGATGAACAAAGATACCAGCCATGGCTTGAAATTATCTCCAATAAGTTGATGAATAATATGATGAAAAACAGCATTACAAAATTCGACAAATATTAATCTTTCAATTTTATTTCTATCATTTAGCATATAATGCAGCCCTATTGAAGAGATGTTTAGAGAGTTAGAATATTAGCATTTAAATGGTTTTTATTAAAGTCTATTATACCCACTTAGGTCTAAGATTGAATTTTATTCTTACGATGTCGAACAAAGAGTACAAAGGATCTTAGATGATGAATTTGGAGTTGTTGAATATTTCTCTGGAAGAGGTAGTGTTTCCTGTATGTAAGGGTCAAGTGTGTCCTGGAAACTAATGGAGAAAAAAAGGACTTAACCTCCAAGAAAATTTATATCTAATTTTGCATCACTCATGGCAGCATTAAAAAGGAAAAATGAAAACAGAGTGGAAGAAGGGAAATTAGATAGCAGAGTGGATTGTTTACTTGCCTTTGCCTCCTGGATTTTCATTCTTTTATCTCTGCAGTCTTGTGGATTTATTGGCACCCATTTCATTTGTCTTTCTCCAGATTTAAAATTGAGGTGATGAGATGGAATATTACCTGTGCGCTTCAGAACATCCATGAATGACATGTGATAGTTGCCCGGGAAACTAGAGATGAAATTCCACAGGCATTTGAGATGCCTTACATTTGAGAATAAGGTTCAGCTCAAGTTTAAACAGCGTCTTGACAGTGAGCATTGATCTCTCATGTTATCTGTTGGAATAGTAGAGCGGCAGATGACAGAAAACCCCCAACTCAAAATGGCTAACCCAACAAAGAAATGTATTATCTAATAGAACTGAAAATCCAGAGATAGAGGGATCCAAGTATGTAATAATGAAACGTTCCATTTAATCAAGAATCCAGGTCCTTTTCTTCTTTCTCCTCTGCTGTTCTCAGCTACCTTCTAAGGCTGGCTGGCCTTGTGGCTTTGAGATGGCTGCTAACAATAAACTGAGCAATATTAATTCTTATTTATGTTAGCAGGAGACAAGAGGGGAGATTTCTCCCTTAAACCTAGAAAATATTCCTTCTTTTCAATGTGACTGAGAAAACTCAATTCACTTGTCGATTTATAGATTAGCGAAAGGCGTTCTCTTACTGGCTTAAAAAAAAAATCAAAATCTCCCCTTGAGGACTAGATATATTGTGACTCTCTGTACTAAAAGGGCTTTATTAAGAAGTAAAAAGAGGAAATTGTGTGGTAGGTGTCAACTATATCATACAATGGAGAGGCAATGGTTAACAAGAGACTATACTGAAAAAAAAAATCAAGTACCAGGTTCCATTATTCTGTCATTTGTCTTCAACACAGTGGATGTATATTTCCATCATTAAGGACCAAAATAGAAGAGAAAGGGAAGGAGTTTTGTTAAGTCCAACTCTTCACCTTTCTATAGTATTTTGAAGCATTCCATTAAGGAGCTTAGAAATAGCAATTTTAAAACAAAACATAAGCATAGTGTTAAGTATCCAAGAGTTAAAAATCAATGAATACTTATAATGTTATAATTACAATCAGTTGTTCATATTTTCCTGTATCCTGAATTCCTTGAAAGACTGATAATAATTTATTTCAACATCTGTATTAACTATACCTATAGATATAAATACCAGTAAGCAATTAAACAGCTCTTTTAAGACTCTTCCCTTTCCTTCTGGGATCACAAAAAATTCTTTGTTAAAAATAATTTCAGGGGTGCCTGGGTGGCTCAGTGGGTTAAAGCCTCTGCCTTCAGCTCAGGTCATGATCCCAGGGTCCTGGGATCGAGCCCTGCATCGGGCTCTCTGCTTGGCAGGAAGCCTGCTTCCCCCTTTCTCTCTCTGCCTGCCTCTCTGCCTACTTGTGATCTCTGTCTGTCAAATAAATAAATGAAATCTTTAAAAAAATAATTTCAGAGATGAAAAAAAAAAATTAGCAGACAAAGGCCCGATCAAACAAACGCAGATCCATGATATATTCTTGCTTTCTTTGCAAGTTGTTTATGAAGAATGTACTAATATCTACTGCTGTATAATAAATTATCATAAACTTAGTGGCTTAAAGCAATGTAAATTTATTATCTTACAGTTTCTGTACGTCAGAAGTCTGAGCATGGTATAGATGGGTTCTATGTTCAGGTTTTTACAGGGTGGCAATCAAGGTGACAACCAAGTATCAATCACACTGAGGGGGCTGAGTGGGCAGGCAGTCTGCACACTGCCTGGGGTGGGCCCCAGGTCCCGGGCGCAGGCAGTTGGCCAGCTTTTTGAGAAGTCCCCTCAGTCCATACACCCACCCCTGTAGACAGCCTTTAGAGTATAGGGTGCAGGTTTTATCTGTGGACTCCCAGGTGCCCATCACACAGGACACACCTGAGGAATCCCCAGGACCAGTGACAGGTGACCTAGGTTCCATGGGGAGGGGTACGGGGGAGCCCTCAGTAAAGTGGTTCATCAGTCCAGCATGAAGAATGCAGTTCTGGACTAATTCTTCTGCCCCCCCCGGAAGAGTCATACACACGAGATATTGCTGAGGGGAGAAGGCAGAGTGGGGAAGAATCTGAGGCCATGGCTAAGGGCCACTGTCCCTCAGGAGACTCCGGTCTTAGTCTCAGTGTTCTCTTCCAAGCTCATTAAGGTTGTTGAGAGAATCATTTCCTTTTAGTTGTAGGTTTGTCCCCATTTTCTTACTAACTGTTGACCAAGGAACACTCTTGGCTCCTGGAGGCCACCGACAGTTCCTTATTAGTGTTTGCTTTTTCCCAAGCCAGCAGGATCATGTCTCTCTGACTTTGAATCTCTGACTTCCTCTATCTCTGACCACCAGACTCAGATCTAAGGGCACATAGGATTAGGTCAGATCCATCTGATAATTTCTGTACCTTAAAGTCAATAGATTGGGGATTATAATTTTATGGGTAAAATCCCTTTATAGTAACACCTAGAATTGAACAAGTGCGAGAAAGTGAGGGGACACCGGGGAGCTTCTAATGCAGGAAGGCTGAGCTAACAATGCAGACATTTCATCTCACCACAGAAGATCAAAATATTTTTGGCTCAGTTGTTGGGTAGTGAAAGCTAAACATCTCAGAAAGTCTCCCCTTCTTTCCACCTGTACACAAATCATTTCATTTTCTCTCTGACAAAGAAAAAAAATTACAAAGAAACAAAAAAAATTACGAAGAAATACCTCCACTGGCTGGAATGGTAGGATGAGGAAGATAATGAAAAAATAATAGACTATCTGGGGAAAATGAGGAAGAATGCAATTAAGGGGATACAAGAAGAAATGAAAACAAATAAGCAAACAAGTAAGCATTCATGAGGGAGAGTTGGTGTCAGGGTCTATGCATTCGAGATAAAGCTAGAAGAGAAAGCATTATAGGAAAAAGGAAGGATGGAAAAAGCCAGGTGGGGACGGCAGCTTTGCAAATAGCAATACTGACGGCATCTGTGGCCATAGATTGGCTTTGAACAAGGCACTCTGCTTCTTTTTCGTAAATAATTTCCTGTGGTGAAGGAAGGCTGATGGCAGCACATATTTGTGTATATATCTTGATCTTGTTGACAGTGTTTCTCAGCACTCACTTTGTTATGGTCTGGCTGCTGCTTCGAGGAGCCAGGCAAAACAGATAATATTACACTTAATAAAAACATACGAAGGCCAAATACATAGCAACAAACAAAAGAAATTAAAAATAGCCCAAGGTAGTCTTATAGTCTCCTTGCAACAAACCATTTGGACAAGAAAGTGAGAATGTATATAGTTCAGTGTGGTTTTTATTTCTTTTTTTCTAATATACTAACAAAGATGAATAAAATATAAAACAACTTCATAAATCCGTTTGCCCCAGGGCACCAGTGGATAAAGAAAGATTGCATTTGGTACCAAGTGGTTCTTAGTTACTAAATCAGAAATGATCAAATAAAGTTAATGACAGGGCTTGGCTAAGCTGAGACTCAATAGTGTGTGTGTTGGGGCAGAGGGGAGCGAAATCAAGTGCAGATGTATTCCAAATAGCTGTCCTTCAAGCAGACCATATGCATCTCTTTTAAAATAAATTATGAATGATTGCAGAAATGTTTCCTTTAAAAAATAAGGAACAGGGGTGTCTGGTTGGCTCAGTGGGTTAAAGCCTCTGCGGTTGGCTCAGGTCGTGGTCCCAGGGTCCTGGGATGGAGCCCCACATTGGGCCCTCTCTGCTCAGCAGGGAGCCTGCTTCCTCCTCTCTCTGCCTGCTTCTCTGTCTACTTGTGATCTCTCTCTCTGTCAAGTAAATAAAATCTTTAAAAAAATAAAAATAATAAAAAATAAGGAACAAAGACTGTCACAAATACAGAAAACTTCATTTTGGCTTCTGATTTTTTGATGTTCCTGAGCCTTTAGATTCTTAGATCTATAAAGTCTAGGATTGGCTGAGCATTTCTGTGACACCATCTGTTCGTGGCAAACAAGATGAGCACATATATTGGCTGCTCCCAATGTCTTTATAAAGATTCACTTTTCTCTTTGAAGAGACACTGTTGACCATGAGGTTATGCTGTTGAATCTTCTTCATTTTCCTATGGGAATTAGTGAGGGAGCTAGAAAGAAAGGAGAGGAATTGAAAAGAAACATCTCTCTCTCTCTCTCTCTTTCTCTCTCTGTGCCAAGAAGCTCTAGGGTACAGCAGAAGGGTGATTCAGAATCCAACATTCTAGCAAATCTGATGCCCATTCTAATTAGATGACTACTTGTTTGGACTTTTGTAAGACATCTCCTATAAGAATGAAGAGGCAGAGACTTGCAGGAGTGTTGATAATGGCTGCCAAAGCCAGCAACATTGCCAAGATTATTAGTCTAAAACAAAAGGCATAATTTAGGCTAATATTTTAATTAATTAATTAAATCACCTACACTGACCTCCTTGGATATGTGTACCTACTTTTCCCCCTGGCTTGCATATCTGACTCCTTGTGTAAGACTTACCATTAACAGATTATCAGGCATTAGTTCTCTCACTAGGTCCTCAAATTAAAAAAAATACTTGTGCTCAATTCCCCATGTCTTTCATGTCACTAAGCTACCAGGAAGCAGTGACACTTCTGGGATAGGTATGGATTTTCAAAATACAGCTTAGGGAGGCCCTGGGTTTCTGAAGTAGGTAGTGATATTTTTCATCACAGGCACTCACTCAGAACTCCTATGATTCTTTAGTTCAGGGAAATATGTTGTATCATTTTGCAACTTATATCTTGTGAAGCTGGTATGTTCCCTCTGTAGCTTCTTCTTTATTTTGGTTGGGTCTCAACTCTGATAAAGATTGGCATGGATGATTCTGGTCTGAAATGGTTACAGTTGGGGTACCTAGGTGGCACAGTTGGTTAAGTGTCAGACTCTTGGTTTTTGCTCTAGTCCTAATTTCAGGATTCTGATCTCAGTGTCCTGATCTTGTGGGTCATGAGATTGAGCCCCATGACAGGCTCCACTATCAGCTTAGAGTCTGCATGAGATTCTTTCTCCCTCTCCCTCAGCCCCTCCCACCTGTGCTCTCTCTCAAATAAATAAGTAAATATTTTTTTAAAAAGGTTACAGTTATACCAAAGTCTATATAAATATTTTCATCTCATTATGCTCTACCACACTGCTGTTATTGAGTTTTCCTGGGAGAATATACCAGGAGGGCCAAGATCAATGTACTAATTTATTGACATTTATAGATTTACTAATATATATATATTTTTTGAGGAAAATAGAGTGATTTGATGTATAATAGTATTCACTAGTGCATATGTAGGATAAAAATTTAAAAATATATAAATAGGATAAAAATTAGCTGTTTCAAAATTGTTAAAAAATCAGAATTTTACTTTAGAGTAATAATTGCTTTAGAGTAGTAATTGCTTTAAATATAAATAATGCCCACATGATGCAACTTTATTCAGAAATTTGTGAATGTGAATGACTTGATCATGTTTCTAGTGAAAGTTCTTAATGAGTGACATTTGTGTTTGCTCTGTATCTCCCTTTGACAAGCCATGCTGCTAAGACCACACTAATGGGTTAAATTATTTTTTTTTCATTATAGCTGGAATACAAGAACGAATGAAGAATTCTTAAATTAATCAGATTATTTTATTCAAATGCTTCCAGATTGATTATTATGATACCTAAGTAGTCAGACTCAATCTAAATAAATTAATTCAACAAAATATTAGCCTAATTTGTGCTTTAATGGAATCACTTCATTAATACTATCAGGAGTAAGTAGAAAAGTTTCCAGACATCTTAAAAAATACCAGCAGGGGAAATGTTATCAATACATTATGGCTAACAGTCGAATTTACTAAGTTAAGAAAACTATGTTTCTGTTATGGTAGAAAGGGGGGATGATATTACTTCCTAATTTACTGAGAAATTAAAGTCTCCTTACATGCAAATACTCATCTTCCACCTTTTTTTCATTTCTAAAATCATTCTTAGCTTCTCCCTCTCTTTTACATTTTACTGTCTCTGAGAAAGAAATAATCTTTTTTAACCAAGACTTGTTTTTCTGGTTAATGCTGTAATCCCACTCATTTTTCTGTCTTCTCTAGGACTTTGATTTATCAACTATGTCCATTATAATTCTCTGTTGACAGATTGATCAATCGATCTCTGGAAGAAGAAATACCACATGCATCAGGGTTTTTTTTGTTTTGTTTTGTTTTGTTTTGTTTTTCTATATTCAGTTGATGAGGGTATGAAGAACCCAAGATTTTTTTTTTTCAAACATAGTTAAGAAGGTAAGTTAATTCATGTATAAGTGATTTAGACCTAGGCCTTAAGCATTTGTAGCTGCTAATGTTACAGAAAAAAGGATGGCTAGGATTTCATTGCCCCACAATAGAACCTATGGCCATGAAGTAATCTTGTCAAAAAATAATGAAAATGAAAGAAAAACTTGACTTTGAGGAAAACATTAGTTCAAAATGTTAGTTTAATGGAAATTCAAGATGACTGAGGAGCATGTGAAGTGACACTATAAGGCTGCAGTCAGCACCAAGGTTCTTTTTTCCAATGTTTAAATTGCAAGTGAATAAACAAAATTGAGGGGGGACCTTACAGATTAAAAATGATTTAAACAATGTAACATCCAACTGCAATGTGTAGCCCTTAGTTCAATCTTTTTATTTAAACAAGTGTTAAGAAAAATCACATATGGGGGACAACTGGAAATTTGAACAGTAAGTAAATATTTAGGGATATTAAGGAGCTAATGTAAACTTTCAAGTGATAATGGGCATTGAGGTTATGTTTTCATTTCTTTAAAGAGACACTGTTCAGAGATACATATTAATAAATGTATTGGTGATGGACTCTGGTAACCTGGGAAGTTTTGTGCTGTTCTATTTTCCATGTTTGAATGCCCCCTGATAAACTGCCTAGTGGAGTTAATATAAGATTAAAAGAAAGACAGTTGCTCACTGGATAAACCACAAAGACTGACTACCCTTTCAGCTGACTCCTCCTATACCCAATATTTGATCAATAAATCATCCTGAATCGGTTTAGTACCACATCAATGCTGTGATAAAGCCTCAGAGTTTAATTATAAGCGGTAAATCATAAGTGCCTGGTTGATCAGACATAATATAATATTATTAACTGAGAATGGGGTTTAGAATAGTCAAGAGAGGAGTGCCTGGGTGGCTCAGTGAGTTAAAGCCTCTGCCTTCCATGATCCCAGGGTCCTGGGATCGAGCCCCATATCGGGCTCTCTGCTCATCGGGGAGTCGGGGAGCCTGCTTCCTCATCCTCTCTCTCTCTGCCTGCCTCTCTGCCTACTTGTGATCTCTATCTGTCAAATAAATAAGTAAAATCTAAAAAAAAAAAAAAAAAAAAAAAAGAACAGCTAAGAGATCTAGGATACACCTGTTTTTGTTTTGCCAATACATCTTATTCCTACATAGAATAGTAAAATTACTACCAGAAAGTTGTTTTTTGTTTTGTTTTGTTTTGATTCACTGTACCATACTGCCTCTCATTTGCTGCAGGAGACATATTAAGGAAAGGAGAGTTAGATTTGCCAAAGATGGAGTTCAGTTTTCCAAGTGCCTGGGGAAAAAAACAAAAAGAGGAAGTTTCCTGTGACCCTTTTCTTTAGTGTGTTCTTTCAACACAAATCATCTCTTTCACTAATGGACAAACTGAGAAATAGAGTTTATTAAGCCAGTCAAAAAGTAAATAAGAATGGAAAAATGCTTAATGAGCTTGGAATCAAAATAAAGATGATTATATGCAATTGTCTTACCATGATTGATATATGCCCACTTTTATCATATGGGTAAGCCTGCTAAGCAGAGCCAAGAACCTGTAAGAGCAGCCCAAGCTGCCCATTCCTCTAATTAGGCCAATATTATGCTGAACTATTTTTGCTGTTTGTCTCTTGTGTTTCAGACTTGAGGCAGAATATTTTTGTTATGATATCATCATGTGTTTGGATGCACAGTGTGTGGCTTGCTTATCACTGCCTCTCTGCATCAGCACAATTTTCTAACATATAATAAGTACTTAATAAATATTTGTTGAATAAATGAGTAAATAAATTCATGTGGATTTTACTGTATATTACACTCATTACATTTTAAATAGCATCTTTCTGAAAGTTTGGGGATTGTAAATTGTGAGCCACTAAATGCAACAGTTTGTTTCTTCAGTTTTATATTAATGACTATTAGCTTCAGTGTCAAGGTGTGCATTTGTTGATCACATCCCCACAATCCGAGGGGATCAACATTGTTGATCACATCCCCACATAGCAGTGAGTAAAGAGTGTGGATTTAAATCCCAGTTTAGTATAATCTTTTCCACCCTGACCATTAGCTCTTCCCCAAAGGTGACAGCTTTCTTCTTTCCCCATGTTTTATCCATGCTATTCCTTCTGCCCTGAATACTCTTTCTCCTTGTTTGGCAAGCCCTTACCTTTCCTTGAAGACTTAGGTCAGACCATGCCTCTTCCAAGAAGCCTTCTCTAAACATCCTTGGCCTCTTTAAACAAAGAGACACTTGAGGAAAGCTATCATAAAGCTTATAATGCTACAATATAATTGTCTATTTCTTTGTCTTTCCCTAAGCCTGGTTTCTACTCCTACCCTATCTCATTCCCCACACGTGCACTCAATAATAAAGTATCTAAGAGCAGGAACTACACCTTCATTCTTGACATCCTCAGTGCCTAGAATAATGGCTGGTACACAGCCAGTGCTCAATAAATCTTCATAGTTGTTGATGAGGCTTAAAATTAAATAATTGTATAAAGTTGTCATGAAACTTTCATTTCTTATTTCTTTGTCATGAGATAAAACAAACATATACTTCAAAATGATATGACTCCCACTGGTAATGAAAGGAGAGTCACCTTCACGACCAGTCTGGCATCACAATTACCCGGTATGATTTAGGGAGCATCAAAAGGACCCAGCCTCCCTACTTGGAAATAACATTCTGGCTGTGACACAATGCCTGAAATAGCCATAATTATTCACTACTAGGGTTTGGGTAATAAAGGCAGTCACCACAGTAAAAAGTTAACTTACAGAAGAAACCTGTTTGATAGTTTGCCCAGAAGCATGGCATTTAAGTAATGAACATAGGTCAGAGAGGTTGGAGAGGGGAACCTTATTTGAAATACATACAGAATGGTTCCTCGTTAACCCAAGAGGATAATGAGAACACAACTCTAATAAGATGTTCCTAGAATGGGGAAAGTATTAAATATAAACTCACCAGTCTCCCCTACTACCAGTTCTGAATAGAACCCACTGGACAATGCTAAAACTGACTAGAGATGCACTACGGGTTCCTACAGAAATTCCCGAAGTTTAGTTACTAGCAGTTCACTTTCCTCATTTTGCCATATCTGAGTATCATCTGTACTATTATTTCATGTTTATATTTCAATTAATTCACTTACAAATTATGCCTACCATACTCTCAGTCTCAAAATCATATTTGTGAAGTCATGGGTTAAATATGCTACTTGTCTCTAATACACATTCAGATAATAACATAACTACTGAAATAATTGAATTCATCTGGGCATCCTAAATTGGGAAACACTTAGATTGATCAGAGTTCAATTAGATTGATCAAGGTTCAATTACTTAATCTAAAATTAACTTGCAATATCTTTAGACAATTTATTTAAACTATCTCAGCTTCAATTTATTTATCAGCGAAACAGGGTCAATAAAGAGTGCCTATGTTTTAGAGTTCTGAGGATTAAGTACAAAGATGTCTATAAAGAATTTAGCATGTGTATCTTAAAAATACAGCAGATGCTCAGTAAAGGTTAATATCTTAATTAAATTATCAATAATGGGGTCTCAAATATTACACAGCCTTATTCTCAGAGAACTCCAAACGCTTTACTTTCATTGGCATTGCCTGATTTATACTTGACACCTTGAAACAGTAGATAATATTATCTCCATTTTATTAAGGCACATTTTGCTGAAACAGAAATGAGCTAACCTAGGATTCCTAATATCACATGATTAGAATGCTTCTCTGTGAGGTTATTTGCATAATTTAGGCTGATTTGGATAATTGTATACGGAAAGATTTAAGGAATTATTAATTATAAATGAGTTAAATAAACTACCCAAAGTAACAGAATGAATCATTAGAAAGATTTACATTTACAAAAAATTATAAAATTAAATGAAAACTGACTTTCATTAGAAGCTACTGAACAGGTAGATTCATAAAAAGATACATATACATTTATACATATAAATATAGGATTTGAAAGAGAAAGAGATGGGAAGAAAGAGAAGAGAAAGAATTCTCTTTCTGTGTAGGGTCCTACAAGCACAGAGGGAGCTAACAGTTTTGGTAAGCAATATGGACAACACTTTCTTTAGCACCAAAGAGCAGAATAAATTCAAAGAACCTTGAGTGGGGGAGGGAAATGAGCCAATATACTCTAGCAATTGAAAAAAGTTGCTTTTCTAAACTTTAATCATCGGTTGTGGTATTTGCATGACTTTGTGTGTGATATCATCACTATTACAAAAAAAAAAAATTCAAGAGCACAATCTCAAGTTAAAGTAGGACAAATGGGAGCTACTATAAAAGCTTAAAACCCTCTTAAACCATATTTTAATAGTATCTGTGCCCCCAAATTTAAAATTTCCATGGTTTGTTGAGTCTGGCCTGTGGAGCCCAGTCTCAACAAGTGACATCTGAACATCTGGTCCTGTCTCTCACACATCACAGCTTCATTTCGTATTTCAGTTTTGCAACATGTGATTCTTGCCTCTTTTCATGTCTGTGTCAAATGGCTCCCCTGTCATTTTAACTGTTTATCTTTCAGGGTGCTTTTGTTACTCGGTAAATACTATTAAGGATGAGGATGATGGTTTTCAAACATCTATCTGTAGAATATAACATATTGGCTATTTGAATAAATGTGAAAGCTAATTTTTTAATGTCCTTTTTAAGTTTCTCTTAAGGTGAAAAGGAAAATTGAGTTCAGCCATTCTCCATATTCAGCTCTTGTTTTTCCTCTTCTTTCCATGCTGCTTATAATAATATTTCCTGTTTTGTCTTGGGTTTTCCTCTCTTTTTGCCTCACATTGTACTTTTCTGGATATCTTGTGTTTGCATATTGTCTAAACTGAATACCTCACTATTACAGAAAGTAAATCCTTTTCAAATTGCCAGAGTTTTGCAGGGAATTTTTTATAACTTTTACATGTAAACATCATGATATTTGTGGGAAAATTTTAATATAGGAAACTGGGTGGAACAAGTCTACTGAAAAAGAGTTAATAAAACTAGGTTTCTTTAGTTGAAAATAGAGTTTAAACAATGACCTGTATTCATTTGATAATTATTGATTGAGTGCCTTTTATATTCCTAATCCTGGACAGGGTTTTCATATTTATCAGCAAGCAAAAGAAAAACCATCCCTGCTCTCATGGAGTTTGCATTACAGCATTAGTTAAAAAAAAAAAAAGTCCTGTTTCTGGTCATAGTCAGGTGTAAAAGGCTTGAGGGGTATATAACTGTGGATGGAGGTTCTTGAGGAAAAAAGAATACAATATTAGAAATGCAAAGATGGATATATAAATCAACATTATTCTGAACTAGGAAAAAATTTAAAAATTTAAAAATTTAAAAAATGTAAATCTGATACATACCACAAGCATTTTAAAGTTCATGAAGATAACATAATACTTTTATTAAAAAAAACTACCTGACACACTTCCATAAACACTTTATTTCCTAAAACTTTGACTATATACTATCTTTTAACATCTTCATACGTTAATGATTTTATATCATTTTCTATAGACAGTATAAAAAAATCTCAGGCTTCTTTTTAGAATGATTGAAATAAACTTGTTTTAATTTTTGATAAGTTTAGACATTTCTTTCAGTTTCACAACTCACTGAGAAATGTAATGCTACAGCACAATTTATTACAAATGGGTGAAGAAGACATGATTCTTTGCACATTGACATACTCTGTGGTACACCTACAGGTTTGTAGCCTAAAAATTCAGGGATTCTGACCATTTCTGTTTCATGCAAATTGAAAAAAAATGCTATTTATTGTGCATTTATAGTAATAGGTACTGTATTATGTATGCCTAATAATATAAATAAATAAATAAATAAATAAATAAAAATAGATAACTTTTTCATTGAATAAGTATCAGGGAAAACTGAATCTTCTAGTTAAATGTTTATATGTCTGATGCTTGGAAGAAGTTTCCACAGACTGTATTCTCAACCTGATTTTCCTCTGTCACCAACTTATTTTTAGTGCTAGGTACTTTAGGACTTTTTCATCTCACAACATGGCTCTTAACCATGCTGCACATTCTATAAACATGTGTGCTTTGGCATCATGGGAAGCTAGTGCCTCTTAACTCTTCATGGAAGGAGATGTGAACTATAGAGCTATATCTCATTAAGTCCAAACTATGTGTATCTTCAATGCAATTTCCACTGGGCTGTATTTTCTTTTAGGTGCTCAAAGAAAGTCCAAGTGGAGAGAGGCAGTTGTCTTATGCAATTGTGGTTAAAATCTCACTTTGCAAATTTTACTAAAACATATGAGCATTGCTAGATCTCTTCCTAGAGCCTTGGAAGAGGTTTGAGCAAGGAAGAGTCTCTGAGGTTTCAGCTGCATGAGATTTACTGGGATCTGTATCTGTGGTCACAAATGAGTTGAACAAAGCTGTTTTATATCTCTAGAGCAGATATTTCCAGAGATGCAGCATTAATTTTACCTACTCAAGGTAAACTCAATCATACCAGGTTTAACACTTAGTATCATTGGGGCAATTATTCAGTTAACTTAGCGTTTTCTTAGGTCAAGATCTCCAGAAGTGATTATATATGACCCTGGCATTAGGGGAATGAGGATCTAGAATTATCCTCTGTTCACATTAGCTTCTACTGAGGATAAGATCCCACTTGGTTCTCATTGTCATTCGTTTGCACCCATTGTTGCATGGTGTCTAAGTGCCCATTGCGTCCACTATTTGAATCTACACTGAACTTGGTGACTCACTTTCAGTCATTTGCAAGGTTCTCTCAAATGCTACAGAAACAATTCAGGTGTTTCTCTTCACCACAGTGGGGTGGTGCTGTTAATAACTTGCTGCCTGTAGTCCCATCCACCACTCCACCTCTCAGGACTTGCAGTTCTACTACTTTATCACCTCGATGGAAGAGGAATGTATCAGGGAAGCTTGTAGTCTTTCTGGTCTTTTCTCTGAGGTATTTTCCAGGCTCTCAGATTCCCCTTAACCAATCAAAGTTTTGAATACCTTTGGTCCTCTGGGTCTTGGCTTGGAATTTGGGTGTTGGATCCTCATCTCAGCTTAGTTTTCCTATTCAGATCAGCCTTCTTTCACAAGCAAGTCAAACTTACCTCTTTCTGTGATAGATCTAAGTCTCAGGAAGCATACCATATTTTTTTTTGTCTTCTCTAATAGGATTTAAGAAATTACAAATTAACTTAAAGTGAAGGATCTACTTTTGCAATTGAAACTCCTGTTTTTAAGACTTATTTCTCTACCATTAATTTAAAATATCTGTGGGTCAATTTGATAGTTTTTTTTTTCCTGGGCATTAACTACTTTCCCTATTAGGCAATGGATATCACTAGAGCAATTAGTGGGGTGTCTTGGGACCATAAGACAGTATCAATAAAAACACATCTATTTAACATTTCTCAGTTTATCCTGCTGTGACTAAAAGTGATAAAAATGAGCAATGTTACCAAGAGCTAATATATTGAAAATTGTACAAGAAGATATCTCTACAATACTGTAACAAGGGAAAAACTACTGAGTTACATTTAAAATGCATAAGATGAAATGCTTCCTCAACTATATAGCATTGGAAAGTCTTATCTTTATCAAATTTAAATAGCTTTGTTCTGATTATAAAATAATTTCATATTTATTTTTTAAAATATCATATAATACATTATAAAATTACTCAGAATCCCATTACTCAAAGATAATGCTAATATTTCATGCTCTTATTCAAAACTTGAAGAATTCATTATTCCAAAAACTAATATAGGCAGAAAATGAAAATAAATTTAAAAGTTCTTACAACAATTTACAGGTGAAAATAATGGATCTACAAATGGAAAATGGAATATATTTCATGATAAGTAATAACTGCCATGATTTCCTATTATACATTTTTTCGGTTTCTATTGACTGTGTAGTCCTGGGCTGACCCATGGTCAGTGTAAAATGGTTAATCAACAAACCTCTGAGTAAATTGGTGAATGACATTATTTGAAGGCATCAGAGAGATGAATTGTTCACAGAAAGGGGGCATTCATTTTATAACTTCAGCTGGAAGTTACCCCAAACTCTATAATAGTCTATATAACTTTTCTACTATCTCAGGCAAAGATAAAATGAGAGAAAACATAGCTTCAGTGCAATGAGACAAGAAAGAAAAAGCCCTGGGAAGTCTGACAGCCATTTTGGGCACATTGGCAAAAACATTTTAGAGCACAAATAATTTCACATTTCAGCATTACACAAATCTCGAGAGAAGTAGCAAATTAGGAAAGGCAGTAAATTGAGCTTTAGCAAAACTAAATGTCTGACTTTTGAATAGTTACAACAAGCTGTATTGAAAAACAATCTCTCTCACACGTTCACATAAAAGCCCAGAATCTCAAATGTGCCTGCTCCAAAACAGTCTGGAATGACAAGTGGAATAAAAAACCAAGTCTTGCTAGGATGACGGTGAGAAGGTCTCAGCCCCACAGGAAAGCAGTAATCTTTTACTTTAAACCCATTTTGAGTGTTAACAGTTCCTTATGTAAAATTAAACTCGGTATCATGCACTATGAAACATTTATAGACATACAATGTACAATGTAATTATATGATAAATGCATAATGTAGAAAGTAAACCTGAGAGAAAGTCAGGCATGGGAGAGTAGGTATGACCTGAAGATTCTGTGGTAAATATCTTGAAGCAAGTGTTATTTGAACAAGACCTGAAAGTTGGACAGACCTGATAGCTAAAAAGGTTTTAGCAGGCTTTCAAAACAGAAACAACAAAAATTAAATGAACATATCATGCTGTGAAACAAGAGAGACATGATGACAGATAGTGGGAAAGAAAAGAGGTAGGTAAGATGAGCCAAGTGATTTTGGTACAGGAAAAAAAAAAAAAAGTATTAGTATTGCATTTAATAGGTCAGGATTTTACTCTGAAACCTAAGTCTAATTCCCTGGTTGATTTTTGGCAAATTTCTTATCTGCATCTCATTTTCTTTCTCTGTAAAATTATGTTAAACATGGCCATTCTAATTCCAAAATATGATGTAAATGATAATAAGAACTAAGATGTATAAGCTCTTATTCTTTGAGCAGAGCCATGTTTTCAAGTATCCATTTCATACCTGGAATTTTATGAGCTAGATTGTGCTATTATTTCCATTTTAGAGATGGCAAAATTAATTACTGAAAAAAATTAGTCAAGCTTATTTTGTAGCTGTTTGGCTAGGCAAAAAATATGATAAAAGGAGAAAATTTTAAGAAAAATGAGTCTGGCTACAGTGAATAGGAGACAATATATAGTGTTAGAATTTCTGTAGGGAAGCAACTTGGCTAAAAGCATATTTTAGAAAGCAGCATATGGAGTGATGGAAGTATAGACTTAAAGAAGAAGAAAGAATTAGCCTAAAGGACATTTCAATGAGTCTTACTGAAAACTAGTTATGGATATAAAAATGAAGACTGACAGAATACAACTTTGGAGTCTGTTGTGCCTGAATTTTATAGCCAACTCTGACTCTTTCTGTCTGGGTCTTGGGCATGTGCTTAACTTCCTGAATATTAGTTGCCTTAGTTGCCTTGCCTCACTTGTAAAATAAGAGTCAGAATATTTACCATGTTTGTTTGTTTGAAGGATGAAATTAAGATACCATGCAAGGTACTGATGCTGTCTTTAGAATTTCTTAATCACTAGCTATTACAATACATCATGCTCATGGCAGGTTTGGCATTTTCACCACAGCATATTATAAGCTGAGATAGTAATGATACCATTCATTTTGTATAATACTAACAATAAGGATTTTTGGAGCATCCATTATGAGCAGTCCACTGTTAGCTATGGGGAAAATACAAAGAAATGTGTGACACCCACAGCTAATGCAACACTCAGCTAAGATCAGGAACAAGACCTGGATGCCCACTCTTGCCACTTTTATTCAGTATAGTATTGGAAGTCCTAACCACAGCAATTAGGCAAGAAAAAGAAATAAAAGGCATCTGAATTGGAAAGGAAGAAGTAAAACTGTCACTATTAACAGACGACATGATACTACATATAGGAAACCCTAAAGACTTCACCAAAAATTAGAACTAATACGTGAATTCAGTAAAGTTGCAGGATAGTAAATTAACATGCCAAAATAAACTGTGCTTCTTTACCTTAAAACAAGCTATCAGAAAGAGAATTAAGAAAACAATCCCATTTATAGTTGCATCAAAATGAATAAAATAGCTAGTAATACATTTATCCAAGGAAATGAAAGACACACACTCTGAAAAGTATAAGACATGAATGAGTGAAGTCAAAGATGGCACAAATAAATGATAGGATATTCCATACTTATGGATTGGAAGAACTAATATTGCTAAATGTCCATACTACCCAAAGCAATTTAGAGATTCAGGGTAATCCCCATCAAAACACCAATGACATTTTTCACAGAACTAGAGCAAAGAATCTA
This sequence comes from Taxidea taxus jeffersonii, assembly GCA_003697995.1. Lineage (NCBI taxonomy): Eukaryota > Metazoa > Chordata > Mammalia > Carnivora > Mustelidae > Taxidea > Taxidea taxus. The sequence continues at coordinate 100,283 of ML105555.1, read as the reverse complement.
AAATTTGTTTGGAACCACAAAAGACTCTGAATAGCCAAATAAATCTTGAGAAAGAACAAAGCTGACACTAGTATGCTCCCTGGTTTCAAACTATACTCCAAAGCTGTAGTAATCAAAAGTATGGTACTGGCACAAAAAAAGATACATAGATTGGGGCACCAGGGTGGCTCAGTTGGTTAAGTGCCTGACTCTTTGGTTTTGGCTCTTAATCCCAAGATTGAGCTCCATGTCTGGCTCCACACTCAGCAGAGAGTCTTCTTGTTCCTCTCCTTCTGTTCCCTACTCTCTCTCTCAATCTTATAAATAATATTTTTTTAAAAAACCCAAAAAACAGGGGCACCTGGGTGGCTCAGTGGGTTAAGCCTCTGCCTTCTGCTCAGGTCATGATCTCAGGGTCCTGAGATCGAGCCCCACATTGGGCTCTTGGCTCAGCAAGGAGCCTGCTTCCTCTTCTCTCTCTGCCTGCCTCTCTGCCTACTTGTGATCTCTGTCTGTCAAATAAATAAATAAAATCTTTAAAAAAAAAAAACAAATGAAAAAACAGAAAAAAAACAACCCATATATAGATCAATAGAATAGAGTAGAGAGCCCAGAGATAAACCCATGCTTATATGGTCAGTTTGTCTATGACAAAGGAGGCAAAAATATGCAACAGGAAAAAGACAGTCTATTTAATAAATGATGTTGGGAAAATGGGATAGCTATATGCAAAAGAATGAACCCAGACTACATTCCTATACCACACTTAAAAATAAATCAAAATGGATTAAAACTTGAATGTTAAGTCCTGAAACCATAAAACTACTGAACTTCTATAAGAAAACATAGACAGTAAGCTCTTTGACATCAATCTTAGCAATATTTTTTTGGACAAGTCTCCTCAGTTAAGGGTGATAAAAGTTAAACAAATGAGACTACATCAAACTAAAAAGCTTTTGCACAGTGAAAGAACTTATCAACCAAACAAAAAGGCAATCTATTGAGTGGAAGAAGATATTTGCAAATCATACATCCAATAAGGGTTAATATCCAAATATATAAAGAATGTATACAATATAATAAAACCCAACTTAAAAATGTGCAGAGGACCTGAATAAACATTTCTTCAATGAAGATTTACAAATGGCCAACAGACACATGGAAAGATGCTCAGCATCACTAATGATCAGGGAAATGCAAATCAAAACCACAATGAGATATCACATCATACCTGTCAGATCAGCTATTATCAAAAAGACAAAAACAACAAGTGTGTTGACAAGAATGTGGAGAAAAGGGAACACTTGTACGTTGTTGGTGGAAATGTAAACTGGTACAGCCACTATGGAAAACAGTATGGAGTCCTCAAAAAATCGAGAGTAGGGGCACCTGGGTGGCTCAGTGGGTTAAAACCTCTGCCTTCGGCTCAGGTCATGATCCCAGAGTCCTGGAATCAAGCCCTGCATGGGGCTCTCTGCTCAGCAGGGAGCCTGATTCCTCTCTCTCTCTGCCTGCCTCTCTGCCTACATGTGATCTCTGTCTGTCAAATAAATAAATGAAATCTTTTTTAAAAAATTGAAAGTAGAACTACCAAACAATCCAGTAATCCACTTCTGGGTATTTATTTGAAGAAAACAAAAGCACAAATTTGAAGAGATATATGAACTCCTATGTCAGTTCAGCATTATTTATAATAGCCAAGATATGGAAGCAAACTAAGTGTCCATAGAATGATGAGTGGATAAAGATGTGATTATATATATATATATATATATATATATATATATATGCATATATACACACACACACACGAGAATATTACTTAGCCATAAAAAAGAATGAAATCTCACCATTTATAACAAAGTGGATGGACCTATAGGGTATTATGCTAAGTGAAGTAACACAGGGAAAGACAAATACTATACAATTTCACTTATATGTGGAATCTAAAAAACAAACAAATAAAACCAAAACAGAAAGACTCATAGATACAGGAAATGAACTGTTACTTACCAAAGTGGGAAGGGATTTTCAGGGGGAAAAACATGTGAAGGGGACTAAGAGGCACAAACATCCAGTTATAAAATAAGTCATGGGAATGTAATATACAGCATAGAGAATGTAGTCAATAGTATAGTAATAACTTTGTGATAGATGATAACTAGGCTTATCAAGGGAATCACTTCATAATGCATAAAAATATGGAATAACTGTGATATACATCTAAAGCTAATAGGATATTATATGTCAATTATACTTAAAGTGAAAGAAAAGAACAGGGATTTTAACTGTATCAACTATTAGAAAAGATATAAATAACTGGTACATACATTGCAGGCAGAAACACAAAATGCTATAATCACTTGGGAAAACATATACAATTAAATTTAACATAAAGTTAAATATAAATAACCCAATAATTGCACTCTTAGCCATTTAACTGAGAGAAAAGAAAGCATAAAGACTTGTAGATGAATGTTTGTATCAAATTTATTCATAACAACTAAATTGGAAATAATCCAAATGTTCAATGATGGGTAGATAGGTTAATTGTGTTTCATACATTCATACAACGGAGTATTACTCAGCAATAAAAAGGGACAAGCCATCCAAATGTGCAACAGCATGGTTGAATTTCAAAAATGTTATGATGAATGAAAGAAGCCAAACACAAGCTAATTCCAATTGTATGTTTCTATTTATATAAAATTTCAGAAAGAGAAAAATTAATGTATAATGAAAAAAGAAAATCAGTGATTACCTGGAGCCAGGGTTGGGTGTTGATCAGGAAGTAGATGATGGAAATATTTATGTCTTAATTATAGCAGTGGTTACATGATTGTATATATTTGTCAAGCCTCATTTAACTAAGTGGGTGCATTTTATTATGTGTAAATTATGCCTCAACAAAGTTGATTTATTGAAAAAAAGTATATGATATTGACCCCTTATATTAAATTTTTTTAATGATTTTATTTATCCATTTGACATACACAGAGAGATCACAAGTAGGCAGAGAGGCAGGCAGAGAGACAGGGGGAAGCAGGCTCCCTGCTGAGCAGAGAGCCCGATGTGGGACTCAGTCCAAGGACCCCGAGATCACGACCTGAGCTGAAGGCAGAGGTTTTAACCCACTGAGCCACCCAGGCACCCCCTTATATTAAATTTATAATCCACCAGGAAAAGTAAGAGAAGTACATAAATACAAAGCAAAAATTCAAACCAGCATATGATAAACACAATAAGAAAAGTACAAAGTACAGTAGGAATTGAAAAATGAAAAAGCTAATTTCTGGCAGTGGGATGAGGAACATAAAAACCTTGATCTGGCTCTTGGAAATGAGTTGAATTTCAACAAACAGAGTTGGGATCATACTCGGCATTAGGACTGTATTGAACAAAAACACATTAGTAGGTCAGTGACAAGAATATACTGATAAAGGTGGTGAGTATGTACTGAGGGGATAACAGGAGAAAAATCATATATAGTTTGCAGATGGTTTTGAGTGACAGATCAGCATTGAATTTTATCCTTCAGAAAGCAGGGAGGGAGGTAACATTTTTTAAACAGAATAACATAATGAAATTGAAGATGTAAGATTATCAAAGTAAAAAAAAAATGGAAATTATAGTAATGAAGAAGGGCAATACAATAACTGGTGAAGTCAAGATTAAAAAAATAACATTTTTGTGGGGCCACCTGTGTGGCTCAGTTTGTTGTGTCCAACTCTTGATTTTGGCTCAAGTCCTTACCTCAGGGTTGTCTGATCAAACCCTGTGGCAGGCTCTATGTTGGGTGTGGAGCCTGCTTAAGATTCTCTCTCTCCCTCTCCCTCTGCTCCTCTCCCCTCCTCATGCTTTCTCTCTCGCAAAAAGCAAAACGAAACAAAGCAAAACAACAAAATAAAACAAACATTTTTTTAGTCCATACGGTTTAAAATAAAAATTCTTTTTTGGGGGAAAAAAATCACTCCTCATACTATATTTCCTCTAAGGACTGATTTGTTTTCTCCTTTATGACCAATTATTTATATGGATAAGCCCAGAGACCCAGCGATATACCTGATATAAAAATTCCAATGAAGAGTTGAGAGGACTACAAAGAAAACCAGAAGTCAAGTAGAATAGGTACTTTTGCATTTGTGTAAATAGCATTTTGTTGTCAGTATTCTTTTTTTCCTTTTCTTTTGTTTTCTCTTTTTTCTTTTTCTTTTTTTTTCTTTTTATTTAAGCTTTATTTAAACATATAATATAACCCCACCACCCTCTCCCAACCCCTCTCCTCCCCACCCCCCTCAGTTTGTTTTATGACATTAAGAGTCTCTTTTGGTTTTTCTCCCTCCCGATCCCATCTTCTTTCATTTTTACTTTTCCTACCACCTTAACTCCCACCCCCGTTGCATCTCCACTTCCTCATATCAGGGAGATCATGTGATAGTTGTCTTTCTCCAGTTGACTTATTTCGCTAAGCATAATACGCTCTAGTTCCATCCATGTCGTCGCAAATGGTAAGATTTCATTTCTCTTGATGGCTGCATAGTATTCCATTGTATATATATACCACATCTTCTTTATCCATTAGCAGCAATGTCCACAATAGCCAAGTTATGGAAAGAACCTAGATGTCTTTTTTCTTTTTCACTTTCATTCATTCTTTCTTTTTTTAAGCTCTTAGGCCAGGGATGTCCTCTATTGTTCTAAAAATACATTCATTCTAATGAGAAGAGAGAAAAAAGGAAGGTCAAGACATCATAACATAATGTTCCTTCTTAGAAATCTTGTATTCAAGTCCCATCTTGCATTAGTTTTATGATACTGGGCAAATTGCCTGGTTCTCTGTACCTCAATGTTATCACCTAGGAAATGGGAATAATAATACTTCATAGGGATATCATGACAACTAAATGACAGCATGCACTGAGTTAACTAGGAGTATATCTACCACATAGTAAATATTACATGATATTTAGTCTCTATCATTTTTAGTATTATTTTTTTTTAGGTAGAATCTATTGCAATAATTCAAGTATTTATCAATGAAAATTTGGATGAAAATATTTAGCAGGAGAACTGAAAAAGTTAAGGAACAAAGAAGAATATTTTGATAAATAAAAAAGATGGGTTTAATAAGAAAATATGGAACAAATGAAAAAGAGAAATAGTCCTTGAGCTCATAGAACTGAGAAAACTGTGGGCTGGTCAAAATCTATCAGTCTTAAGATCAGCTAAAATAAAAACTTCTTTTTGGATATCCACAATAGCCAGACTGTGGAAAGAACCTAAATGTCCATCAACAGATGAATGGATAAGAAGATGTGGTATATATATAGAGAGAGAATGGAATACTACGCAGCCATCAAAAGAAATGAAATCTTGCGATTTGCAATGATGTGGATGGAGCTGGAAGGTATTATGCTGAGTGAAATAAGTCAATCAGAGAAAGACAATTACCATATGATCTCCTGGATGTGAGGAATTTGAGAGGCAAAGTGGGGGGCTTGGGGGTAGGGAAGGAAAAATGAAACAAGATGGGATCGGGAGGGAGAAAAACCATAAGAGACTCTTAATCTCACAAAGCAAACTGAGGGTTGAAGGGGGGAGGGGTGTAGGGGGAGGGTTATTTGTTTATAGACATCAGGGAAGGTATGTGCTATGGTGAGTGCTGTGAAGTGTGTAAGCCTGACGATTCACAGAACTGTATCCCTGGGGCTAATAATACATTATATGTTAATAAAAAACAATAAACAAACAAACAAAACTTCTGCTTGGGATAAGCATTTGGGACTTGAACCACAGATAGGGAGTTGTCACCAAAAATGTTACTGTAGGATGCAGTATAGCTAGTTTGCTGTGGACAACAAAATAGAGATAACTTTTGAGGTGGAAGAAAGCCTCAAATAACACCCAAATGTAAAGAATACATTAAGAAAAAACAGAAAAGATGAGACCAGAAGATTAAATGGAAAACAAAAATATGCTATTTCAAAAGCCTAAGTAGAAAAGTAAAATCTCCATGGGATTTATATTGACTTAGTATTCATTACTTCAAGTTCAGGGAGATGAGAATTGAAGGGAAAAAATAACTTAGATTGGAAATTGTGAGGCTAATAATGTTCCTTAAATACAAAATATCATTAGAGTCATGAGACATGAAGTCAGATACGGAGGACTATGTGGCCAATGGATAATAAGAAATGAAGGTCCCGTCATCTTCACAAAAGTGAAATAGGCAGAATCTGGATGTAATGATAATGTTTAAAAGTTTTCTTGTGGAATATTCTGGAAAAAATAATAAAACAAAACAAAAGCCTAGGACAGAGCTTACTTGGCACTGTATATCATGAATCTGTAGCAGGCACAACCCTCATGATCTTTTGTTTTGCAGCTCTGGCCAATAAAAGAGAAAGTAGACCAAGAGGTAACCCAAGGTTCAGAATAGGTGCCTTCTAAGTACAAAACAGTGAGACAGCCTTAGGGAATAGTGACTATGGCATGGCAACAGCTGATTATGGGGGCAAGTTAGCATGCAAGTAACATCTAGAACTGGTCTTACTTCTTTCAAAACAGAACCAAGCAAGCTCTTGATTGCATACATTATAGTGGTGGAGACCTAATGTTTAATAAGCAACTTGATTGTTTCTTAAAGTTGGCTTTATGCCTGAAAAGAATATGCATTTGGAGTCTAAGGGAGAACCAATAACAGAAAAACAATAGCAATTAAATCCAGGGTTAGCCCTCTGCTAACCCTCTTAGCTTTCTCAGCCTGACAGTCAGAATTTGTTGAGGTAGCTGTTTGGGCTGCTCCACCCTCCTGGCAAAGCAACCATCTGTCCAGTTGCACCTGTTTCCAACAGCCCTACTACTCCCATGGGTCATATGTTGGTTTAAATGAAGTAGGAGCTAATGAGACTTGAATTACATGTGGAATGGGATGGAAATGTGTGAAAAGGAGGGCTAAGTAAAGCCAATTAGCTAACCTGGAGTGGATAAACTAAACTGAGTAATTGGAAAGAATGGTAGAACAAGGTTAAACAAAATAACAACCAAGATGATGAATGTACTTTGAAAAAAAGAAACAGATAAGTTCATGGTCTGAGGGGAAGAAAACAAAACTCCATCTGCCTATTCAAGTGGCTCCAGCTTCTCATTCATATTAAAGATAATTCTGAACTATGCTCTAGCAGCATTGCTGAAACAAATTGCTTCAGGGAACAGGCTTCCTCTCCTCACCTCTGCCTGATGACTTGTGCTATCTAATGAGCCTTGTGCTGCTGTCAAAAAAGCAGAATCTGTGCCTGGAAGAAATTAACTTTAAAGAAGGGGAAACCCTCCAAAATAGCATATCTTTCTTTCCTACATAAACAATGAGGATATTTTAAAGTAAAAATTGCTGAGATGACTAGATGCGAATTTTTCTCCATTTTATACATAATTTTGGATTTTCTTAATCGCCTAGTATTGCTTACTGTTTTAGCCATACTTACTCCCCCACCACCTATTTGCACAAGTTCATGCTAGCAAACTATGTATCACAGGGCTAAAATTTATTTTGTTTTCTATACTGAAATACTGAAGATTTTATGACATGGTTGTGCCAGATACATGAATGATACATTACTGTAACCATTTGTGAGATTTCACAACCTTATAATAGCTCCTGCTGTGAAATAATTAACCCAAGATGCCCAGAATATTAAGACAAAAACCTTTTGGAACCACTTACCCCAGAAGTTAATAAGTAAACAAGTAATATATTGAAATTCTCTGCATGTGTGCACATGAATCCATATTCAATCATCTAATCCATATGCAAATTTTCCCCCAGGACTAACAAGTCACCAAAAAATACATAGATGTCTTAAATTTGGTTTATTTTTGTTGTTAGCATATCTCTGAGCTAAAAGTTTCAGGAAGAAATGGGAAATAACTCTTTTCTATGATCCCAAAGTTATATAACACATCTACAGGTGCCCCTACATTTACTGAGTTTTGTTTCTTCATGCAAGGCTAGAAAGAAAATGAATAGATTCTTTTACAAGAGCTCAGTTGTGACAAAATACAGACATTTTTCATATCTTCAAAAATTTTTTTTTGTTTCTACGTGTTTATAACTCATGTAAACATTTGGGCACTTATCAGAATCATTTTGGTACAAGGAAAAAGTTTTAGAGTTTGAGAAGGACAAGTTTCAGTGGGTGTATGTGTGCATGGATGTGTGTGTAATGCTGGATTCTGTAGATAGTGGCTTATGAAGATTTATGTCAGTTTTTACATTCTGTTTCTGTACTTCAAGTCTTCAACTCTAAAGATTGTTTTCAGATATCATGGCAATATATGATAAAACTCAAGAAGATTAACAAAAATACACATGGTAGTTTTCTTGGGGATAGTTTGAAATATACAGTTTTGTTCTGTTTTTAATCCTTTATATGAACTGAGAAGCATCTAATCCATCAGGAAGAAAAAGAGAAAAATTAGGAAAACCACTATAATAAAGATAAACAGCTTCTTTTGACTTTAGGAATCTTCTACCTAGAGATTATCTTCCCTTTCTTTTATCCAGCCTATCTCTCTCTCTCTCAGACTCTCTCTCTTTCACACACACACACACACACACACACACGCATGCACACACACACATGCATGCACACACACAATTTCTACACCAACATTGCTTTTCCTCTTTCAAATTAGCCTAATGTGTTTCCTTTATCAGTGGCTTATAAAAAGAAGGCTTTGATTTAGAAATGGTCACAGTCACTTAAGGAAAAATTCATTTATTCATTGTAAATTTCTCAAAATAACTTTATTCTATCTGAAATGCTCTGCAGAAGTCAATAAGATGAGACTAGCTGGGCTTAATGCCAAGAGAAAGCAGTCATAAGACAAGCCTAGAGGAGGTGCCAAATATTCTATACTATCAGAAAAAAAAAAATGAAGAGAGAAGCTCAAATGACAACATGAATACTGAATTCTAATTTCATACTTTTTTTTCAAGATTCAAAGAATTCAATTTCATTAAGGAAAATTTAGAGTAACTGCATAATAAAATACTTGTTTGGAAGTCAAGAGGCTTAAATCCAGTACTGAATGAACTTAATGTAGATTTGTAGATTAATCAGAAAACATAAACTTAAAACCATACAAATTTTTCTGTAAATTCATGTTTATTTTCTACAACTTACCTCTTCTCAGCAGATTTGAAATTCTCCCCCTCTCCTTAGCTATTATGAAATGAATTCCATGATTTTAATTAAAGAATTTATAGAAGTGAATTTCCTAAAAGGGTGTTATGATCATAATCATCTTCATATTTTAAAAACTTCTTTAGATATAAATAGGGCCTCAGAATAGAAACAAAATGGAACTTCAGAATGGAGACAAAGCGTTAGCTGATTTTCAAGTGAATTAGGGAATTGTTTGAGAGAGACAGCTGTGTATCTGTCAGCACATCATGTTATTCCAAGCATGGGATTGACCTGAAGTTAGTGCACTGAATTTAAAAATTCAGTAGTGCCGATTCTTCCCTGTGAGGAAGGAGGATGAGGTAGATGAAAAGGGTCATATCATAATATATAAAATATGTATAATAGTTGCACGAGAAACTTTATGGTTTCCGTGTGTCCTGATAATTGCACATCTCTTTTCATTTTCCAAGTGAATAGAGACTTCACAAACATCTCTTCTTTTATCATTGCAAAAATAATGATGATGATGATGATGTTGATACCATGAAGAGAATAAAGCCACCAGCAGACATAGATGGATCACAGAGGTTAATAGAGAGCTGTGATATCGTGGAACCAAGGCCAGTATTTTGCAAAGCATATCTGAAGGTAACAAAACTATAGTTTGAAAAACTGCGGTCATATAAAAAGCTTAATAATAAGGGTCTAGAAGTATAAGAAGCTGACATCTCAATATAAATGATATAGAACAAGGCAATGTTCTGACAAGAACTATTCCATTATGTACACTGACTCAGGGTTGCTGCTAGTTGTTTATAACAGAGGAACATAAGACTGAAATCCAAATCCTCTATACAAACTCTTCACTCATTCTATATAAGTATTCCTTAATCTCCCTCAACAAAATTTTGTCATGTCTACAGTTCATAATTTAAAGACCTCTCCTTTCTGTTACCAAACACACATCCGATCTAGTAAAACCAATGTTAACTATTAGAGTCAAGGCTTGAGTTTCTAGTGTAGGAAAAATCGAGTAAAGCCTACTCCTTTAAAACTGTTTTTCAAAGCTTATCTTCATTAGATACAAGGCATTACAGAATGACCAGAAGACTTTTAAACTAAAGACACAAAATATCACGGTCAAGATTGTGATAATGGAGCATATGTTGGAACCCAATGCTGTCAATTCCCACCTTTGGCATATCTGGCAACCATAAAAGTGTCAAATCCAGAGGTACCAATTTTTCACCCCAATTTGCCATTAGGCAATTCTTTAGTAATGCTCTCTAACCATTTCTCTGATGCCACAGGATGAAAAGTCTGAATATCAATAAGAGGTAATACCATCAACTCATATTGCTTCTAACCACTGGGGACAATTTCTTCATTAAATCCCAATCCACCTTTTGGATTAGTTCTTTTTCATAACCAATAAATTGACAAATGAAGCCTCACATTGTTTAGAAAACGATGCTTGTCATGGAGCCTCCATTTGTCAGACCATCCCCCCAGAGAGTCCCATTCATCAGGCATTGTCAGGTTGCATTACTCAGCCTCATTAATGCCCCCTCACAGGCTGCAGCACTACATCCCGCTCCCAGCTGCCTGATAGACTGTTCCGCCCTGCACAGACTCCTAAGGGGCTTTTGAGAAATGCTTTATTGAGGGCTCTGGTGAAGGAAACAGCCCCTTAATGAAAGACATGCGCCAGAGCATAATTAACTACTACCACAGCCCATTGCCGTTGCCATCAGTAATTTCATCGATTTGTCACCTATGAGGGTAATGACTAACCTTTTTCAACTGAAGATGCAGGTGATAGGAGAAATGATTCAAGCAAAATTAGAGCTGTTATAATAGAAATTGTTTTTTCTTGCCCGAACCAGGACCACCCAGTCTTCATCTCTCAGGTGGTGTGGTTAGATGAAGGAAAACAGCCTCGAGAGAAGAGAAAACAGTCAGAACAAAGGCCAGAGATTGTCAAGAAAACCATTTAGCACAAGAGGTAAATGTTTATTTGAATTGTGACAAATGTTGTTAGTAGAAGATCTAGATGTGGTAGATTTAAGCTCTTTGTCATTGCAAATACTCCAAACACAGAGCTTGAGTGGAGAATCACTTAAGTCATGACAATGTATCCTGGAATTAAAGGTGACAGGAATGAAAAGCAAAGATTGATGACAAGTGTGCTCTTTTACAAAACTCTCTCCTATCCTGATTTTCCTAATGTTAGCTTCTTTGAAAGAATTAAAATAAATGAAAAGATTACTTATTTATACCTGCTTTAAAATGTTACACACATGCACGGACGCATGTACACACACACACACACACACACACACACACACACATACACACACACCATTCAGCATTATTCCAGAATTGTATGCAGCTGCTGCTTGAGTCTAATTGCCTTTGCAGGGCAACAAAAGAACTAAATGACTTTTACTTAAGCTGCAAATCAGATTCCCTCAGCTATGGTGGCATCTGTGGGCATAGGGCTCCCTTTAGAATGACAGTGTCCAATTACTAACAAACATTGCTGTTATCCCTAAGGAAAACAGAATTCAAAGGATCTGTGATAGCACATGGCCAAATAATCTGATGGCTTGGTTACCTTTCGACATTGTAATGTTTATTTAGTGTTAATAGTGAGAAAATATATTCCTTCCCGGGTGGAATTCGCAATTTAAAAGGGCAGGTTTAAAACACCAAGTGCTATGTTTGAAAAAAAAGTAGTGTATTTAGTCAAGGTCTCTAAACAAATCTATAATTATCTGGAAAGCCCTGTTGTCAAGTTTTCTTTTTTATTTATGGGAGAATATTACTTTCTATCTCCATTTTCAAGATCTCATTTTTTTACCTCTGAAAACATTCCACTGAACATTTATGCCTGGGCACTAGCCCTTATTCAAAATTCCAAAACCCGAGAACTTTAAAATCTTAGAATTTATTTTAATGTATTTGGGTAAACTCTGACCTATGTTGAATTTTTTTAGCAGTGAAACTTCACCTGAACTTATATCAAGCTATTCATATTCTTTATGTATCCACTTAGTGTGAATATTGATACACTGCATTCCAGTGAGATATTATGTAATATACAGAGCATGTCCAGCATTACCTTTGTCAAATTGGAAAAGTGCTAAATTCTGAAATATTTGCCCCCAAGGAATTCAGTTAAGTGGTTGAGAAACTGTATTCTTTTCTCATTCTGCCACTTGATCCTGATTTTTCTTATAATTATAACAATACTGTTTAGATTATAAGTTTGAGATAGAAATTTACTTATTTATTATTTTGGCTGCAAGAAAGACAGTTCACTTCTGCCTTTTCTATTCTTTCCAGATCTAGCCCCTACCTAAATAAGCATCAAACTAGCCCTTAAAAGTAGTATATACTAAGGAGATTTCTAAAAAATTAATTGTAAAAATTCTAAAAGAAGTAGGTCACAATAAATTTTATTTTGTTTAAAGTATACTTATTAATAGACATTTCTATAAAAATATTTTAGATTGAGTGATTTAACACACATCATAATATTTTTTTTAAAGATTTTACTTGTTTATTTGACAGACAGAGATCACAACTAGGCAGAGAGGCAGGCAGAGAGAGAGGAAGGGAAGCAGACTCCCTGCCAAGCAGAGAGCCCAGTGTGGGGCTCGATCTCAGGGCCCTGAGATCATGACCTGAGCCGAAGGCAGAGGCTTAACCCACTGAGCCACCCAGGTGCCCCCACACATCATAATATTAATAAGAAAATATAACACTTGCATTGTCACTAAAATAACAAGTAGTGAATCATATTATGTTTATATCTACTGCATATATGCCAAAAGTTTCTATCAGCATTGGACAGATAGGGAGTAGCTTGGAAGATATGCTATTTACTTTATAATAAGAGAAAGAAATAATTGAGAGCAAATAACTAGAAAGTTCAAGTTTTTGACACTTCTAAAATTATAGGGAATATAATCTTATATTAAAGTTTCCATTGTGTTTTCCCAGGAGTATTGAATCCCAGATTCCTGGAATGGGTAGAGCCTCTTAAGATCCACTTTCTGTGACAAGCATCATCTGGACAATATCCTGGCAAGTGATCACCCAATGTATCTGATATGGACTGAATTGTGTCCCCCCTCCCCTAATTCACATGTTGAAATCCTAACTCCAGTACCTCACAATGTGACTAGATTTGAAGATAGGGTCTTTAAAGACGTAATTAAGTTAAAATGAGGTCCTAAATGTGGGTCCTAAGTCTATATGACTGGAGGCTTTATAATCAGAGGAAATTTGAACACATGCATGTACAGAGGGAAGACCATATGGAGACACAGGGAAAAGACTGTAATCTACATGCCAAGGACAAAGGCCTCAGAAGAATCCAGCCCTACTGATACTTTGATCTCAGACTTCTAAACCCTAGAATTGTGAGAACATAAAATTTTGTCATCTGACACAGTCTGTGATACTTTGTTATGGCAGCACTAGCAAACTAAAACAGTCTCTGCACATTTCTTTTGAAATATGTAGCACTAAAATATGTGTGCACACACACACATACACACAGACAGTTTTTGACCAGATCAGTTTTATTAAGGAAATTTTCATTTAGCTAATTGTTTTTAATACATCGTGTGTGCCAGGAGTACAAAGGTGAATGATACATGGATCCTGCTATTGAAATGGCCATAAGTTTGTTTGGGGTTCATAGGAGGAGGGTGGAAATTAGAGATGACATAATCACAGATAGGTCCATATAATGCTGTAATTGGGGTATATTCAAAGTTCTGTAGGAACAGAGGTAAGAAAACAATTGTTCCAATTGATTATTGTGAGGAAAAATTATTTTGAAAAAGATATTTGAACTTAGTCTTGAAGGGTGGAGATGAGTTCCATAAGCAAATAGTGAAAGACAGTCCAGGCAGAGTAAACCCAGCCATAATACCTGGTCTTTTCAAGGAATAAGAAGTAAAGAAGTTTCCAAAGAGAGACCATAGATAACAATGAAACCAGAATAGAAGGGGCCTTGAATGATGTGCCCAAAAAGTCCATACTTAATTTTCTTTAAAGACTATGGACTCCAGGAAACAAACTGAGGGTTTTTTTAGAAGGGAAGGGGTTTGGGATATGGGGGACCTGGTGATGGGTATTAAGGAGGGCATGGATTCTGTGGAGCACTGGGTGTTATATGCAAACAATGATTCATGGAAAACTATATAAAAAACTAAGGATGTACTGTATGGTGACTAATATAACATAATAAAAAAATTCATTCAAGAGTTCTGATATGGAAATATGGGGATTGAGTCAATGCTAAAAGACCCCTCTTCTATAGTCCCCAATTCCAGGTACAAACTTACATAAACATAACTTTTTTTTTTTAAAGATTTTATTTATTTATTTGACAGACAGAGATCACAAGTAGGCAGAGAGGCAGGCAGAGAGAGAGGAGGGAGCATGCCCCATGCAGCGCAAAGAGCCTGATGCAGGGCTCGATCCCAGGACCCTGGGATCATGACCTGAGCCGAAGGCAGAGCCTTAACCCACTGAGCCAACCAGGCACCCCTTACATAAACATAACTTAAGAAATTATTAAAATATTTCCAAGCTCAAAAGATTGATAAAATATTCAGGTGCCAGATACTACAAAAGAACTCATACCTTTTCATTAGCTTGAGTTGATTCTATGGTAATTTGTGAGGATATTGAATTGGGTGGTGATCATAGGGCTTTAATACTTAAAGAGCAATAGGAAAGGTGGTGTCCTGAGCCCTGGCATAGAGCCAAGAGCTGCCTGTTTCATAAAAACAGAATTAGTCACATTTCATCTACCAGTTTAAGAAACTACATACAAACATATTTCCTACAAGAGTCCAATGGGGGAAATAGTCACAGACCAGAAATTTAAGCCCAAGCCTAGCCCATTCATAAGGAGAAGTTCACATTATACTATCCATGGTTCTTGAATGCCAACCCAAAAAATCAGTATGAATACTGGCCCAAACCACCTACATTGTTTTTTTTTTTAATTAATATGTAAAAAGTTACCACAAAATTAGTGGCTCAAAAAATACCCATTTATTAACTCTATGGGTCAAAAGGTGGATCCACCTGGGTTCTCTGCTTAGAGTCTTTGCAAGGCAGAAGTCAAGATGTCAGCTGGGCTGGATTATCTGGAGGTTCTGGGGATGAATCTGCTTCCAGGCCCATTCAGGTTATTAGCAGAATTGAGTTCCTTGTAGCTGTAAGGTTGAGTTGCTTTTTCCTTTTCTAACTTTAATTACATCTGAAAAATTCCTTTTGCAAATGTGTCAGTCAGTATTCAACCACAAAAACAGAAGAGGAGATGTATATTAAGGGATTTGCCACAAGGAGTTGGCTTATGTGAATATGTGCATGGATTGGCTAGGAAAGTCTGACATTTGTGGGGCAGTCAGTCAGGATAGGCTGGATCTGCAAGCCACAGGCAGAATTTCTTCTTTTGAGAAGTCTCAGTTTTGTTCCTAAGGCATTGCAACTAGTTACACCAAGCCTACTCAGATTATCTAGGATAATCTCCCTTAAAATCAGGTAATTAGGGACTCTAATCACATCTATAAGTACCTTCAGGCTAATTCTAATTCCTAGAACATCATTTGATTAAATAACTGGGGACTACAGCCTAGCCAAACTGGCACATAAAATTGACCTTCATGGCCATGTAATAAACATAATGACAGGGTAACACCAGGAAACAAAGGTTATGGGGGCCATCTACAGTTCTGCCTACCATACAATTAAAACTCCTAGACCCACAAACAAACAAACAAACAAACTGGGACGCCTGGGTGGCTCAGCGGGTTAAGCCTCTGCCTTCAGCTCGGGTCATGATCTCAGAGTCCTGGGATCGAGCCCTGCATCAAGCTCTCTCCTCAGCGGGGAGCCTGCTTCCCCCCCTCTCTCTGCCTGCCTACTTGTGATTTCTCTCTGTCTGTGAAATAAATAAAATCTTAAAAAAAAAAAATTATTCTATAGAGACCCTTCATGAAGTCAGAGCACTTCAGATTTCTCAGAATACAAAGATTCTTACTAAAAATGAATTCACAATAAAAAAAATAACGTAATAGATGAGGAAATTATCCATCAAGGGAGAGTTGGCAGGTACAGCAAAAAGAGAAACACCAAGAAATGGAAATAAAATATAATTTTATATTATGAAATATGGAAAGAAAATATAAATACACAACTGGTAAATGATTAAGAGGAACTCTCCCCACTACCACCCCCCAAAAAGAATAGAAATCACAATGAAAATACAAAACTGTGCAAAAGAAGAATAGGCAAGTGTAAGATAGGAACAAATTCAACACTAAGAAATGAAATATAACCCCTGAAGTTATAAGCAATAATAAGGTAAATACATACAGTTTATAGAATGCTCAATTATAGGCTCCATTGAGAAAATAAACCAGGAGAAGATGAATTTGAAAAAATTTTATAAAATGTAGATCAGAGGGTGCCTGGTGGCTCAGTTGGTTAAGCATCTGCCTCGGCTCAGGTCATGATCTCAGGATCCTGGGATGGATCCCACATTAAGCTCTCTGCTCAGTGGGGAGTCTGCTTCTCCCTTTCACTCTTCCTCTATACTCCCCCCTTCAAATAAAGAAAATCTTTTTTAAAAAATGTAGTTCAGAGAGATACGATTATAAGATACATAAAAAGAAGTGTTGAGTTATAAAGGTCATACTTAGTATGTCTAACGGGTCTAATACGATTCCATGATAGAGAGCAGAAGTGAAGGGAATATTGAACACAATGAAGGCTCAGATTTTCTTGAATTTAAGAAATATAAAACTTCAATGTCATAGAAATCTTAAAAATAACTCAGGAACAATGTTAAGATGCCTACAAAAGTAATAAGGTTAAAATCAAAAGTGTTCCCGGAAAATGATGAAATAATATCTTGAGCTAGATAAAGTGATTGTCAATTTAGAACTCCACTCATTGTATGGACTAAAGAGAGAGGTTGAATAATATTTTCAGTCAAATACTGACAGTTTTCTACTTTCAAATTGTACTTTACTAACAAGGAAACTGACAACAAAAACACAAAGTGTCTGTGAGGAACAATGAGCCAAGAAATCAATGAAGATATTTGTAAATTTAAATAATCATTGACTAGTACTACTACTGCTACTACTGCTACTGCTGCTGCTCTACTACTACTACTACTACTACGATAGTACTTTTAGCCAATTGGGAAGAAGACATGATTAATAATAAGTTAAAAGTAAAGTACTGAAGATAAATAATAGGGGAAATTGGAACATAAAATACTACACAGCATTTCAAATGAATTTTATGAACAGGATACATCTTATAATTGAATGAAAAATTCATTCACCTAAGTAACATTCATTCACCTAAGTGACATTAGGTGAAGAAAGCTAGATACAGAAGAATATGTGTAGCATTATACCATTATTTTATTTAAAATATACACAACAGTATACAAAGTATGGCTTTGGATATATACATACATGGTACAATATTTTTTTTTTTTTTTTTTTTTTTTTTTTAAAGATTTTATTTATTTATTTGATAGGCAGAGATCACAAGTAGGCAGAGAGGCAGAGAGAGAGAGGAGGAAGCAGGCTGTCCGCAGAGCGGAGAGCCCGATGTGGGGCTCGATCCCATGATCCTGGGATCATGACCCGAGCCGAAGGCAGCGGCTTTAACCCACTGAGCCACCCAGGCGCCCCGGTACAATATATTTTTAAAGATACATGGGAAGATACATACCAACTTCAGGGAACTGCATTTGGACAGGGAGAGGTACAGAGGAGTTTTCAGTTGTATCGGCAGTGTTTTATTTCTTAAAAAGTAAAAATTCCTAAAGCAAATATGGCAAAATATTAACAACTTTTAAATATGATTCCCTGGGGACGCCTGGGTGGCTCAGTTGGTTAAGTGGCTGCCTTGGGCTCAGGTCATGATCCCAGCGTCCTGGGATCGAGTCCCACATCAGGCTCCTTGCTCGGCAGGGAGCCTACTTCTCCCTCTGCCTCTGCCTACCACTCTGTCTGCCTGTGCTCGCTCTCTCTCTGACAAAAATAAATAAATAAATAAATAAATAAATAAATAAATAAATAAATATGATTCCCTGTTATTTTATACTCTATGATATCTTGTGTATTTGGAAGATTTATTTCTTAAAAAGAGAGAAAAATATATTGAATATCAATAAATGAGATGAATTGGAAGAGCTCTGTAAAGTAAAATCAGAAAACTGTTAAAATTCTATTGCAGTAATCCATGGAAGAGATGATCAATGGCAGTGTCTCCAAGAAGGGAAAACAAATGAGACCTTTCAAATGCAAAATCAATGTGACTTGATGATCAATTTTGTATGAGTGGCAAAGGAGAATGTCAAATCAAGAAGGACTCTGAGTTTGTTGTCTTGGGAAATTAAATGGAAGTTGGTGTTTCCTATTTACTAGGAGACATATACTTGCAAGGTATTAATAGAGTTGTCCAAAGGATTTCTGGAAATATGAATCTGAATTAGACACAGTTTGGAGTCAGATGAATGGACAGATGGATGAATGGACAGAAGGATAGATGGATGGATAAATCCCTCTATGTCTACCTGTCAATTCTTCCCTTATTCCTTTGCAACCTTCTTTCTTTACTGTCTAATGTCCCAGTTGCACATCCTATTATCTCCTAAATCACATTTTCTTTTTTATATACTTTAAATTATTTAAGTTTTATTTTTCTTTTGAATTTAATTTTTCTGCTTCTGTAATCTGTTTGCATTTTTCCTGAAGCTTTTAAGAGCTAAAGAATGAGCTATGAAAGAAGCTATAGATGAATATAAAGAGCATCAACTGCAGATTGTATAATCATAAAAGAAACCTCATAAACACAAATAACTAAATATTTCACAATTTGACTCAATCAAGTTTCCTTAAAGCTAGAATTTCAACTTGAAGTTATTATTTTCCCTTTCCACTGCCTTTAATTATAGAAAACTTCCACCAGCTTATAATTTAGAGAGTTTGCCCTAACATGGAAAGTTTATTTACCATATGGTTGTTCTACAGATTATAGTTTGTCAATAAGAATTGATCTAAACATTTAGACAGTAGAGTCCTAGAAAATAGTCGATGTTGAAATTCATTACAAACATTTGAAATGCTTGCATCCTCTAAAGTTGTAAGGATCTTGACAAATCAAACTCTACTTTCCTCTGCATGTAATTTTTGTAATTTTCTTCCTCTCTTTAGAATGACATTTCCCATATCTTTGCCTATTTGACATCTTTGGATCATTCAAATCCTTGTGAGTACCTAAGCTCAATTGTGATGCCCTTCCCAAATTCCCAGGCAGAATTCTACCAAAGTCTCCCACAATGCTTAATAGTGAATGCAAATACCACACACTTTTGGAAGTGAACTTGCCATTTGTCATCATTGATTCTCTCTCTTAGTTATTTGAGTAGAAATTGGGGTAATGAAATTGTTCTATAGGAATGGTGAAATTCTTAAAAGATGCTGATGAACCAATAATGAAACTTCAAGAATAACTAGAATTATAATTAAGACATTTATTTTATGTGAATACAATCTTTTTATAAGTAAAGAATAAAAGTCAAGAGAATCAAATGCATTTTTCTGATAGGGATTGCTGAAGGGACTATAAGAGAGAAAGGAAGAAACTAATTTTACTGAGAATCTTAGACAAAGTTGCTAATTATAAACACGAGCATTGTTTCTCATTATAATCTTTAATTCATTCAACGCATTGACAGAGCACTTGTTTTAAGTTAGAACCTATGCCAGACCAAATAGTTTGATGGCAGAAAACTCAGACTCACAGTATAGCAATGATGGGATATATTGAGTGAACTCCTCTTCTCTGTTCTGTCAGGTGTTTTTCCAGTATCTTGCAGGATTAAGGTATAGTCCTCCCCGCTACCTTTTGGGATGGTATAAGCTTCAAATGCTGATTGTCTATGATAGCTACTCCAATTTTTAATTACATTTGTGAGAAGTAACCTCACTTTTCTCCATTGAATAGTTTAATATTATTAGAAATTCCTTACCATTAGCTCCACTGAAGCAAATGTCCCAGGTACAACTTAACTAGCCATCCCCCATGTCCCCCATTCCAGAGATACAGGGATCATTGCTGTTTCAGTCCACATTCCATTGACTTCCAAAGAGTGTCCCAATAGCAGTGCTGCATCAGCCTGTTTTGCTCCTTTTTTTTGGGCTACTAGGGAATGTTAGGGTTAAGGTTGGAGAATGGTAGTGAAAACCTTGAACATTTTAGTCAAAGGCAATGTTAGGGTTTTAGGCCTTGTCTACTTCTAATTTAGCCTGCCAGTCTCACTAAACTACCAGTACTACTGTACCCCATCATCAGATCTCAAATAGATTTCTATTTTATATAATTATCTAAATGTGCTGGGTTTGCCTTGGAATATTCATCACAGTTTATAACTAAGTATTTCTGCAGCTCTTTGATCAATGCTTTTCTTTTCATAAACTGTAAGCTCCATGAGTCCAGGAAGTCTGTCTGTTTGATGGATCACCATGATATCACTAGAGCTCTTCAAATAGCTGCAAGAAAATATATTCTCATTTAGGATCTGCTGAATAAACTCAGATGACTAAATTATCACAGACTATTAACTATTTTGAAAATTAACAAAGAGATAACATTATATTTATTTTTCAGTCACTTACTGTCCCTATCCAAGTATCTTACATAAAATAAGGGTTCAATATATTCAAAATTGAAACAAAGGAGGGGTAGCCATGATTTTTACCTGCTTGAGAATTTTTTCAGGGTCTCCTCTATGTGATAGAGTCATGGTCACCAGCAGCTCTGGGATTACATATTTTATAGCTAATGGTTTAAGGGAAAGGGAAAGTTTTTCCTATAGTATCTAGAAAGTACCAGATAAAGACTAGTTTGCACCACTTGTGTCAAAGGACTTTTTCAGAGCCAATTTCTGTAGTCAGGAGGAGGAAATATTGTGATTGGTGGTTGTACACTAAATAGGAAATGGCAGAACAATTTCGTGTGATTCCGAAGGAAAAAGAGTTGCTGTTACCCAAAGTAAATAGAAAGAGATGCCTAACATCTACCACAGACACCGCGATCACCACCACCACCACCATCATCATCAATATTTACTTCAGTGTGTCAGATATACAGTGAAAGAAGTGGGGAGTGTGGTAGAGAGGAGGTGGAATAGATCCATTAATAATTTATAATCTGAAAATCCATACTTTGTTAGTAAATGAACTAATTTTCTTAATTTGTAAGGCAGGAATTCTTTAAGCAAAATCAGGTTCACACTTAATATATAAAGAGAAAATGACTGCTGTCCAGGCCTGAGGTTGAGAATCTTCTACTATTAGTGGTGATAAAAAACTTGTTTCTGCTTTGGTTTCAAAAGTCATTTCACTTTGAGGTCTCAAAAAATATTGAGTTTCCCTAAAACATCTACCTTAAATAAAATGATTGTGGATTTTTTGGAAGGCACTTAAATAAAAAGTAGTGTTTTATTTTTCTTTGCTAAATGGAATCATTACATTATGCATGATAATGAATCTAGGTTTAAAGTGATCCTTTTTGGTAGATTTACCCAGGAAACAAGATAAAATAAAAACCTAAAGATTAGTGTTCTGCAAAATCTAAATGGAAGACCAAGCATCGAAGTTTGGAATTATGTTTGAAATGATTTTTGAATGGATTCAATATTTGCTTAATTGAGGTTCTCCCTCAGTGAACATGAAGCTCCTCATCTTTTCTCTATTTGCTTCCTCTCTGCTTCTAAAGACAATTTAGTTTTCTTTAATCCTCAAAAATCAAGATTTGCTAATCCTTCTAACTACCATTCCATTCCCCAATGCATATGAAAGCTTTCCCTAAAAAGTGAAATACACTCTGGTCTCTGTTTTAATGCATTCAACTTTCTTTTCAAATCCTTGGGGTTTTATTGTTGTTATTTTGGTTTTGTATTTTTTTCATCTAACAGATCCATAGCTCATTTGGATGGTTGTTATATCTTTCTACCTTTTCAATGATTTGTTTTGAACTGCTACACTTATATTTATCCTCAAGTTACCCATAACTAGCCACTGTAGATGTTACATTATGCAATTATGCCTCAATTTCCAAAAGGATGCATCCCCAGGTGACCAGAACTTATTCCTCTTCTTTTCTGCTGATTATTGAGAACCTCCTTCCAAGAAAACTCAGTGTCCGTCTCCTTACTTTCATTTCCTTTCAGATTCTACCTGACATCATTTTCACATTTAATTACTTCTAGTTCAGTGTTTGCATTTCCACACACCACTTCCTCACTTGCCCCAGAATTAACAATGTTCAAAGGATATCATCATGTGGTAGTTATAGAGTCAAATTCTGAAACAAAATGAAATGTGTAGAAAAGTCTGTGCTATTTCCATTGACTTTCTCCAGCAAAGAGCTATAGAGTGAATTTTGGACTACAGCCTCAGTTGCACAATTAACTACTAATTAGTTGTGTGATGTGTGTCAGGTTCTCTGCCTCTCTCTTTTTCCTGATAAACTGAGGGTGGTAGGTAACTCAAGTAATATATAGATTCTCTTTAAGTCCCAAAAGTCAAGATACTTAGGGCAATTGACACTAAGTGTCATAATAATCAACCCCACGATTTTAAGAGCTTAACACAAAAAAAAAGTTTATTTCCTGCTCACATTATAGCTCAGTGAAAATCAGGTAGCTAACTCTCCTGGGTGGACCTAGTCCAAGCAATAACTGAGGGCTCTAGGACCTTCTATCTCATGTCTTTGCCATCCTCTTGGTTCACCTTGGAGGTCTCTGCTGTGTTTTTCACATTCAGCCAGCCAATGGACAAAGAGATTATGGGGAGTCTTGCGGGATATTTTACAGGCAATGTCCAAGAAGGAGGAACAAGCCTAGTGAACTTTTAGCCCATCTCTGCCACAGATTATTAATTTCCTTCTACATTGTTATCACCCAATTTCCCATTATTTCTGCTCTTATTTGTTATTTCCCTTCCTGATCCTCATCATTCCACACCCCTCACCCCACTGGATCCTCATCATTCCCCTGGCTAATTTTCTTTTTCACTTAACACCTGCCCCTGGACACTGGCATCATTGCCAAGCTTTGTAAGAAACTTCATTTTGGGGGCACCTGGGTGGCTCAGTGGGTTAAGTCTCTGCCTTCTGCTCATGTCATGATCCCAAGGTCCTGGGATTGAGCCCCACATCGGGATCTCTGCTCAGCAGGGAGACTGCTTCCCCCTCTCTCTTTGCTTGCCTCTCTGACTATTTGTGATCTCTGTCAAATAAATAAATAAAATCTTAAAAAAAAGAAACCTCATTTTGTCCATATTTCCCATAGAAAAACTAAATCAGTGTGGGAGATCACAGTTTTACCATATGCCAGTAAACTGCATGACTCCTCTGATCCTCAGTTTCTTCATCTATAACAGGCTTACCTGAGAAAAATTATGTAAATTGTGAGAGATGTAGTAGGTGCTCGAAATATTTTTATTTATTTATTTTTTTTCTGTGTCCATTGTCTCTGTATATTAGAAAAATTATCCCAACCATTAAACCTTTGTCTTCTCTATTATCTCTATAAGAAAAATAAAGCTATTATTTTAAATTCCAAAGCCTATCCTATACACAAATAAATTTCTTCTCTCTTTCTGACTTTCCATTAAATAAAAACCTTCCTACTATGTGGTCTTTACATCTGCAATAGTCTACCTTCTCTATTCAGCTGTTTTCAAAACATTTTAATATTAACTTTCTAGATATATCCAGGGTTGTTTTTCTAATTTGTTGGTGAAGTTAGTTAACACTATTTCTGACCAAATGTTTAATATTTCACAGCCCATTGCCATCCCTACTAGTCAGTGAGAGGAGATTTACTGAATGGATTAGATTAAACCATTATTTGAATAACAGCAACTATTGGCTAAAGTGAAATTTGAACAGATGAAAATTTCCAGGCATAACCATTAAGCATTGTAAAATGCACCTAAGAGTGAGCCATTGTAAGCTCATATTTCCAAAATGATAATTACATCTAAAAGTCAGGACTTTCTATATTGAACTTTCAAAGATTAGACAAATAATCTCTCTGTGTTCAATTTCCTCAACTATCAAATATTCAGGTTATTTTCTGGGTTTATTCATTATGAAAAAAATAATGATTTACATTATTTGTGAGATGTTCCTCATATTTTATAAATATCTCTCCAATTATAGCAATATACCTTTTCTTCCTTCAAATCACATATATGCCTGTAGTAGGTTGATATCCTCCCCAAATTCCAAAACTTGTGTCCACCATCAAAATCTCAGAATCTCATAAAATCTAGGAATCTCAGAATGTGACCTTATTTGGTAACAGGGACTTTGCATATGTAATTAAATTAAGATAAGTTCATGCTGAATCAGAGTGGGCCTTAAATCCAATGAATGGTGTCCTTATAAGACCGGAGGATACACAGATATGCACAGAGAAGAGAGCCATGTGAAGACAATTGCAGAGATTGAGCGATTCAGCTATAAGCCAAGAAATTTCCAGAATTGTTGGGAGTTACCAGAAGCTAAGAAGTAGCAGAAAAGGATTTTCCTCTGGAAACTTCAGAGGGAGAATGGGTCTGCTGACACCTTGATTTCAGACGTCTTGTCTCCAAAACTGAGATATTTAATATCTGTTGTGTTAAGCTACCAATTTTAGTATGGCAGTTCTGGAAAAATAACACAACTCCCTTCAACCACTTTAAACTGTTACAATTATTCATTCAACTTGTTTGTCTTTACAATAACTGTAAGTTCTCCAAGTGATGCCTTATTTAGTAACATGTACCCTGTATTACTCATAACCTGGTAAACAGAAATCCATTAATAGTTATTGAAATGAACAAACGAATGAATGAATGAATGAATAACTCGGCTCATACTATCCTGGTTCCATTATATTATGGATAATTAAGGCTTCTTAATAAAATTTTAAAAGAGCCTATTACTATTCCCAACCAACACTTCCCAAGTTTTATCTTTACGAATCATTTTCCAAAGTCTTACTCATGTGTTAAGACAAGAATGAGAGCTTTCTGAGCATCACATTTTCTTGAATATGGATGCTTGCATTGATCTTTTGATGTCTCCTTCTCTTGCTATGTCTTTACTGGGCTGAATGCATAGAGAAGGCATCTGAAAAGGCCCCCTAGAAGTGAGATTTTTATGAACAACATGGACAGTGGCAGCAAGGAGTCTCCCATGCCCACTTCGCTTCTGCTTCTTAAGGTCTTGGTTTATGTCTGATGACAAAGCTTATCGAATCACAATGTTTGTTGTGTCCCATTGCAAATTCTCACATACCGCTAAAAAGGAAACTACCCAATATGAAGGTTCCATAACTGTACCATTGCTATGGCAGTTATGGAAAACATTCTGAAATAAATTCTGGATACTATATTGCATGAGACTGAGGAAGAGTGATATCCATCTTATTTCCAACAACTCTGTGGTTTCATTGATACGAATCAAAGTCCTTTGCAGGCTGGGATTTCAGTCAGTTTTGTTCACCGCTGTATGTCCAGAACCTGGAAGAGTACATGGAACATTTTATATAACCAACAGATATTCTGAACAAAACTTCCTTTCCTTTAATCCACCTTGCTACTGATAGCTCAGTGACCAGAAGCTGCTGCTTTATGTGCATTCTATTATATAACTAGAGTCAGAATTTGCAAAATTTGTAAAAGCCACACCAGAGAGATGTATTGCCAGAGAAGAGGTTTATCACACTCCATACCAAATTTAGCAATTAACACGCCAGGCAGAGGGCTTCCTTTTCTCATTATTCTAGTGTTTACCTGATCACTACCTCTTCATACTCAGAGTATGCCCTACAACAGATTTGGCTATAACATCATTTTTCAAGAACAACTGATTCAGGAACTGTGGTCATCTGTTAAAAGTACCATAATTACAATAGTTAATGAGGTATACTAAGTACCATTTTAAGAAGCTGCACATATTCAAGTATTATTGTAAAGAAAGAAAAAGAAAAAAAGGAATAGCATAGCTTAAATGTAATCTTAAGCTCTCCTTTCTCCTTTTCTTTCTCTCTCTTGCTTTTAGAACTATTATCTATGACTCAAAAATTCAAGATTTACCACAAAACTATTTCCTGAGTGTTCCATAAAATAAAGCCCTTCTTTCCTCGAGTGAAGATGAAAAGGTAAATACAAATAGTTGGAAGGGTTAACACTTGTGATTTAATTTCCAATCCAAGGCCAAATGTTGACTTCAGCTCTTTTCCTGTTTCATGTTCATTTATCTCTATCTGGGCTGAGATATAAAGAGGAGCTCCCACTGTCACCTTACATGTCAGGAATAACTGCACATCTAGACACGGGAAAGGAAATCCTGGTTGGGAATTCTTCCAGACCTGGGATGTTGGTTAAGCTTGCTTAAGGAAGAAGCAGAGGAACAGGAAAATTCTAAACCAAGAATGGTCAGTAGGCTCAGAGAAACCACTCATCTCTTAGGTTTAAGCCAGGAAACTGTGTTCCCAGCACAAGTGCTAAACCAGAAAGCTCTGAACTCCACCCTCTCATTCTTACTCATGCCTGCCACTGGTTTGTTATGCAAGTTTGAGCAAGTTTCATAAAGTCTGTGTGCTTCAAATTCCTCATGTGTCAGATGAAGAAAATAGATGTACTTCCTTCGTAAGATTGTTGAAAAAACTAAGTGTGTGAGTATACAAGTGTCTGTACAGTACCTGATGGTAAACACTAATTAAGTGGTAGCTATTATTGCAGAGATGGGTGTATTAGGTGATCTCAGCCTGAACCATTAAACATTTATAACATATAAATAACTCCCCTTTTCTGAATCTGTATTCACTAAATCACCTATGATAACCTGATTTTCCTAGAGGATGTGGCATCCATAGAAGTAGAAAATGTATTAGCTGGCCATAAACATCCATTTCTCTTGAGAGATTTTATCTATCTCTTAAAAAAATACATACCAGGCACTTACCTAATTGATGTATTAATAGAATCCTACAGATTAACTTCCTTTGAATGGATTAGAAAATTGAGGGTAACATGTGTAATATCATTTACTCAAGGTCATTTAACTGTAAGTGGTAGAGTCTGTTCAAACCCAGAATCCTTCTTTTCCCCCTCACACCAGGTGGCCCTTACCAAGCTGCAGCTAAAGGAAGTCTTGAGTGTAGCAGTCAAGTGAGGGAACTTCTCTTCTACAATCAGTGCAAGTCTAACTGAGATGACAATCCAGGTAAATTAATCCCTTATATTTTGGTTAGGATAAAGATTCCTCAACAAAAATGGATCCAGGCTGAATCTTCCTTGAGGAGTGCAAAATGAATTCATATAAAAATATTCATTTTGAGTAGTTCCTACAAGATGGCTTCCTCTGTGTTTGTTTTGTTTTGCTTGTTTTTCTTATAATGGCTCACAAACTTCAGTCTGCATCAGTCACCCAGAGGGCTTTGGCAAAACACTCATTGTTGGGTTCATCCTCAAAGTTCTTGATTCAGGAAACTTATTGTTTCTAACAGATCTCTGATGATGATGATGTTGCTGTTGCCAGCGCCACACATTGTCTTAATATCACTGGAGTCAGTGCTCTTCATTTGTTCATGCGCAAACTTTATAAACCCTAGCTGATCTGATATTAATCTTTAACTAAAATCACTTTTTTTTTCTTTGTTAAATACTTACAGTTTTATTCATTAACCAAATAGATCTTGGGTTACCTAAGGCAGAATTAACATTATCTATGCAGCAACTCACCAGTCTCAGGGGGTAAACACATACAACATTTATGTCATTTTGGTGTTTCAGATTATGTAATTTTTAATTCAGTGAATATGTAAAATTTTTCCTTTTATTATCTCTAAGAGGGCATTTTATATAAGATGCCATATTATTACAGCAAGTCTAATCAAATTTTAAGAATTCAAGACAGAAATTGTATATAGAGATTATTGGGTTTTATTCATCTGTTTTAGTATTTAGTGGAGTTCACGTTAAGGACTTATCCTGAATTGCAAATTTTGAGGAGAGTACTAAGGGCAGGAAAACATTCACAGAAAACAGTGTTTGGATAAGTGGTTGGAGATACTGTAAAACACTTAGCAAACTTTCCTTAATATGTCACTATTCCTGTAACATTTTATTTACATGCAGAATTTAGTGATTACTGTATTGTACTTTACCACTTCATCCATCCCCACAGGCAACCACGAAATATTACTAGGAAATATTGAGTGGAAGAAAAAAATGGCAGTTCAGACAATTAATAATAAGAAGAATGAGAGCAGCAACCATGTGCATGTTTACCATGGGCCCAGTCACCTGTTCAATGTATCTCATAAGCAGTATCCCGTTTAATCTTCACAAAATTCTTATAAAGCAGAGTTTCTCAACATTGAAACTATTGAGATTTCAGGCTGGATAGTTCTTTGTTGTGAGGACTGTGCTATGTATTGTATGAGGTCTCACAAGATCCCTGCTCCCTAAATGCCAGTAGCATCTCCCCGATTACAACTACCCAAATTAGCCCCAGTTAAGAACCACTGCTGTGAAGCATATAGTATTATAATTTTTATTTCATAGATGTGGGGTTGGAAATTTAATTTCTCCACCTTTTAAAACTTATTAGTATCAGAACAGGGATTCAAGTCCAGATGCTCATGTTTGTCTCTTCTGGGTTAGTTGATGAGCAGTGGGAACCACAAACTTCCGTAGCCCAGGCAGGAGAGGACAAAACATCTGTGATTACTTCCTCATAAATCCACCTTCTTTAAGTGAATTTTATCATATTTAGGCTTTAAATTGTAGAGTCTATGTTTTGTCTCAGTGTTTATTAGACAAATTTTCAGTTTTTGAGTGCAACCCAGCATTCATTCCATTGTTCTGGAAGCAGATGCTTTTGGCTTGGGCCTCAAAATAGCTACTAGTACAAAGCAGAGTTCTAACTGGCATGGCTCTGTGGGTCCCCAGTCTCTGGCCACCAACTGGGGTGGGATATATGTTTACATGCATTTGCCTTTATGTATGCTTTCTCATTTGGATCTTAGAATACTGTTCATAGCCTTCTCCCTCCCCCTTTTTTATCCCCCTTTTTTACAGCAAAGCCCAAATCTGTGTTTCTGGAATGATTTGTCAAATAATATATGCATAAATGTCAATTGAAATTAAGATGTATTTTAGATCAACCACATGTGGATAGACAGGTAGACAGGAAGACTGATAGAAGTCTTCTGGGAAAGCATGGGATCTACTTCACTGCTAAGAGTCAGTCAGAAGCTCATGATCTGGTCCTGAATGAAAAGAACTGGTGATTTTAAAAAAAAAAAAGACTTCATTTATCTGTTCGTCAGAGAGAAAGAGAGAGCACAAGCAGGGGACTTGTTAGGCAGAGGAAGAAGCAGGCTCCCTGCTGAGCAAGGAGCCTGAAGCATGGCTCTATCCCAGTACCTGGGATTATGACCTGAGCTGAAGGCAGACCCTTAACCAACTGAGCCATCCAGGTTTCCCAGAATTGATAATTTTCTAACTCCTTTGAGAAAGAGGACTATTTACCAATAAGGCAATCAGGAGTAGATAGATATGGATAATATAGGGACATTTATTCCATAATAGAACACATTAAAGAGATATGGGGTTATAAACTGTCTACATTAAAGTAATTATAGATAGGAGAGAGAAAGAGCCCATTATTTATATTTAAGCTATGATGTAAAGGAAATGGATATATCTTTTTAGCACATACATACAAACAATATATACACAAATATTTGACTTATTGCAATAGATCCCATAAAATCTGTTGGGATTGAGTAACTGTCATAAAATGTACCTTTATGCTTTAACATACTTAGGTAAATATTTTCAAACATTTAGGACATCTATGAAGAAACATGCAATATCTCATTGAAGGATATAAAACAAATTTCTCAACAAATGGAAAGACAAAACAGATTTTTAGATGAGAAACAATACAATAAAAATTATTTATGCTTCTAAAACTAATAAGTGGACTTAATTCTATTCCAATCATAATTATCATTGGGAATTTTTGAAATTGTAGAAAAATATTGCCTTGGGACGCATGGGTGGCTCAGTGGGTTAAAGCTCCTGCCTTGGGCTCAGGTCATGATCCCACGGTCCTGGGATCAAGCCCCGCATCTGCCTCTCTGCTCAGCAAGGAGCCTGCTTCCTCCTCTCTGTCTGCCTGCTTCTCTGCCTATTTGTGATCTCCGTCTGTCAAATAAATAAATAAAATCTTGAAAAAAAAAAAGAAAATATCGCCTTAAAGTTTATATGCCAGAGTAGATTTTGTAGATCTCATTGTCTCTCTCTTTCTCTTTCTCTCTCACACACAAGAAAAATAGTAAGAGAGTACATAACCACAGAAAGGTCTATAAAACACAGGTATTCAATTATTATTTTATCAGCATGACACAGATAAATAAATCCATAGAAGGAAAAGGGAATGTAGCAATTGATTGCAGTATATAAAAAAAGATTTTTTTATTTGACAAAGGTACTCTTCCATTCCACAGGAAAAAGAAGGATCATTAATAATTAGCTCTGACACAATTGGCTATCCATATGCTTCTTACACCAACTTTCAGATTGATCAAAGTCTTATTTGTAAAAAGTAAAATAGTAACAGTTTTGTAAAAATCTGGGAGTCTACGTGTATAATAGTTAGCAACAAGTGTGACCTTCTTAACTAAGATTGAAAACCCAGAAGCTATAAGAGATAAGGCATATATATAACATATATATAACAGAATCCAAAATGTATAATAGGTTTTGAAAAAGATCTCTGCTCTGGAGAAAACAGGGCTATTCCTATAATGCACAAAGGACACTGAAAATTTGTCAAGACGAGAATGGAAGCTCAACAGAAAAAAAAGATAATGAATCAATTCACCGAGATCATCTTCAAATGATCAAGTCTATGAAAATGGTGCTCAAACTGATTGTTAACTCAGACGAATGTAAAATAAAGGAACAAAGAGATACCACATTACCTCTATGACAATAATCTGAAAGGGTGATAACTTAATGTGTAAGTGTAAAATCTAAAGTATTAATGACATTTAAACAAATTTTCCATTTTATTTTATTTTTTTAATAACACTTTGGAATTCTATGTCTATTAAAATTAAAAATGCAATTTTTAATTTTAATTAATTTTTTAAAAAATTTTATTTTAAAATTAAATTTTAATTAAAAAATTCCTCTGACACAGAAACCCCTCTTATTAGTCCAACCATAAAACAAAGCACAAGTAGGAAGGATATTTATTACAGTGTGTTCTTGGTAGCCAAACGGCAAATACAAAGCAATGGCTCTTCAGTAAGGAAATGACTGGAAATGTGGCAAATTCATATTACAGACTATTCTGCAGCCATTAAGAAAGAATGAATTAAAGCTATGCTAGGAGACAATTAATTTAGGGCTATTTCTGTGATGTTTAATGAAAATAGAAAAATACAGAAAAGTGGATACTGAATAATCTTTTGGAGTGAAATGAATAATTAAATAGTAAAGTTCTTCATTAGTATAGGTATATGAGTCTGCTTGGGTGTATATGCATACATGCTTGCCTAGTACCATATGACTATGGAAAAAATAAAAGGGAGGGTAAATAAAATTTGATTCAACAAGGTAGGAAAGTGAAACTGAAGAAGGCTGAGCACTAAAATAAAAGAAAAATTTAAAAATGCAATAGAAATGCATGTATGTTCAGTTCCTACTTATCCATTTTTATTTTAAATATGAATTAAAGTTAAGGTACATTGAAATTATGTGGGACTATTCTAATATGAGACTTCATTTTTTCCCCCAGACTTTAACCAGAGATTATTTTTTAAGATTTGAAAAAGATATATGTAATATGTATTTCCTATAGAAAACAATGAAAAACTACAGGTAAGCAAAACCAAAAACAAACAAAAAAACACCCTAATCCTTCCAGCTAAGGCTCTGTCAGCTGGCTACTTTCCCATCCCTTCTCCAGAGTCCCATTTACTGGCTTCTGTTCTGCTTCCTGTCTAGTCTAGTTTAGGCATGACCTCTGAGTAACTATCCTGCAGTGGCATGTCTCTGGTGACTTGGTCACCTCTGTCTCCTTGGACAAGGTACGTCTCTAGCCTCATAGAGACATTGCTCAGATCCCAACTAGAACATTTCACAAAAACAGCCTCTGATCCTGGGGAACAGCACAAATTCAAAACCTGGACTTCAACAGCATACCCTTGGCGTGTCCCACCAGATCTTGAGACAGATATTACAGTATAAGAAGGACAGATCCTTCCCAAAGAAGTTTAAAAACTCATGGAGATGTGTTTCAGCCCTTGATCCTCCAAGATTGCTCAGATTAATGGTAGGTTAGAAGGTTAGGGAGAAAGTTTATTCAAAAGAGCCAATTAATGCCATGTAGAGGGAAAGATGGAGATCTGAAAGTAAAGTGTACGGAGGGCCCAGTGCGTCTGTCTTTTCCCTCATTTCTGGTGCTTGGGCCTATCTCAGTCATGCATGATTCAACAGGAAGGAAGGGCCATGTCTGAGTTTACAAAGTAATAAAAATTGATGTTTCTGTGTGAAAGCCCTTAAGTGATACACAACTGAGCCTTCTGGCTAGACACATCCTTTACCTTTAGGTAATTGAAGGAAACTTCCACCCATAAGAGAAACCAATACACAGTCTCCAAAGAGCCAGTTCTTGATCTAGACATGTTTCTAAAATAAACCACATGTTTAGGTCTTTTTCACAAAACACTATTTTCCCTACTTCTGGTTGGGGTCAGGATGGAGGTATTAGACAGAAGTTGGAGTTCCTTCCAGATAGCCAGGCCAATTTATGGTTGCTGGAGAAGCATGAGGAAGGCTGGTGTTGGAGACCCTACTAAAAAGTAAGGCCACACCTGAAAAGAAGAGACACCTGATGCTCAACTGGCCAGGTGAAACTGCTCAGAGACAAGACAGTATGAGTGTGTGAGAATTATTAGAAAAACCTAGAGAGGGGTGCCTGGGGGGCTCAGGGGGTTAAAGCCTCTGCCTTTGGCTCAGGTCATGATCCCGGTGTCCTGGGATCGAGCTCCACATCGGGCTCTCTGCTCAGCGGAGAGCCTGCTTCCTCATCTCTCTCTGCCTGCCTCTTTGCCTACTTGTGATCTCTGTCAAATAAATAAATAAAATCTTAAAAAAAAAGAAAAACCTAGAGAACTCTGGGCTTCTGCTGTGGCTCCTAAGTAGCCCTAGTCAACTATCACCAACTGTACCACTCTGGTAGAAGCTGAGTGGAGAGGATTGCTTCTAAAAGCATGATTGCTAAAAGTTGTAAGTCAGAAAGATAGAGGTAAACGTTTTGTCCTTGGCTGTCACCTCAAACTACCATTTTTAGTCTTTCTATGTCTTCAACTGTCTTATCCAAGTCTTCCCTATGGAATAGGCCACAAGGTTGCCACTGGATAATCACTGTGATATTTGGCTTTAAGAATTTTACTAGAGGGGCCCCTGGCTGGCTCAGGTAGGAAGAGCATGCAACTCTTGATCTCAAGGTTGTGAGTTTGAGTCTCGTGTTAGGTGTAGAGGTTACTAAAAGTAAGTAAATAAACTTAAATAAAAAAGAAATGTACTATAAATTGGAGTAGAAAAATAGAAGATAATAAAAATAACTAGCGGAGAAAAGTTGCAAAAAAATCACAGAATCTTGCCATGTTCTCAGCCATTACCTTTGTTTTATAGTTCCTGACTTCCTTATATAGTAATAACTGAAAATCCTGGGATTTGGAATCTTCAGTTTTATTTCTGAATCTGAATCACAAACAGACCTCTTTTCTGTACCCCCTATCCAACCCCTACCATTAGGCTCAATGGCTGTCTGTTTCCCTTTCTTCAGAGAGGCCCCTCTTCCTAGCACAATCTCAATAGAATGGGGATAGAAACTACACTTTTCTGTCCAGTTTATCCCACCCCCCTGGCTCAAAGTCAGTTTGTTCTAAATGAGATGTCTGCATTTCTGTGGATTTCCAGTCAGTATATCACCTCCCATGACACTTCTAACCAGACCTCTGTGTTTGTGAGCAATAGTAAATATTTCTGTTAATCATTTAAGAAGGTTAAGGTGCTACACTGTGTACTTAAGAAAAAAAGTGATACACTATTGTTGTAGAATGTAAAACCCTTGAGAGACCAAAATAATGGGTGTGAAATAATTGAGAACAAGAAACTCATCCATTCATCTTCTCTGAGACTATCAAATATATAGATATAATTAAGCCTTTGGAAATATTTAAGACTAAGTATTATAGGTAGTGAGAGATAGAAGTCTTTTCAGAGAAGTTGACATGTCAGTATTAAACCAGGAACCATTTTTTAAATTATATATACCAAGTAGTGTTCAGCTGAAATGTGGAGGGGTCACAGATAAACTAATTCTAAGGAATCCTGAGAATAACATCTAAGGTTTCTGTCTGAAGTAAGCCCATTACAATTTACCAAGTTGTTCTGTCAAACCTTGAGCTTTATCCTCCTATTCTTATTTAGGTACACAGATATAATGATATTTAAGACTTTTTAAACTATTATGTTGACTGCACTGGAGTTTTCTATAGCCTGCATTTCTGTAGCATGAATGGGGTATTTGCTCAATAATAGCCCCTACTTTCAGAACTAAGCTGTGCAGTTTCCTTAATTTGGAGGTACTTCAACGAATATTGTTTTTTTTCTACATAAGAAAGATGACATACTACTTAGTGACAGGGCAGGGAAGTAGAGAACAATTATTTGAGCCCAGTGATTTTAACAACATTCAGTTGAGATGGAATGTAATAGACTAAAGAATAGCTAAAACCTGTGGTGGTTTAAAACATGTCCACAGATTTTTTTACCTTCTTCCCATTGAGACATGACCCATGTCTCCTTCCCTTAAATCTGACAGGATATGTCTCTATTTAGACAAATAGACTGTGGCAGAATTGATGCTATGTGACTTCCATAGCTAGGTAAGAAAAAGCCATAAAACTTCCATCTGGTTTTGTTGAAATATTCCATGTCTGAAGTCTGAGCTACCATGTAAGAAATCCTACTACCCTGAATCTACCTTGAGCCTGCCATGCTCTGAAGAAAGGGAATTCAGTCCACATGAAGATGCTATGAGTAGATACATCAGTCATCAGCCTGACAGCAGACATGGACCAATGTGAATCAATGATTCTCCAATGATTCCAGTTCCCACCAGCCAAGTCATTTCACAGAGACATCAAGTCCTCCTAGCCAAGATGTCAGACCACATATAACATAGACGAGTCAAAATTCCTGACCCACAGGTGCTGTTAACAAAATAAAATGGTTATTTTGAACCCTTAAGTTTGGAGTAGTTTGTTATGTAAGGTCAAGAGCTCTTTTTTTCTAGAAATTTCTTCCAGTGATGGCTAGTAAAAATAAAGATTTGGTGGAAACATGATCCTTGGAAAAATGTTTTGAATATAGACAGGTAGAAAGAAAGATTCTTTGGAAGAAAATGAGGTGGAAGATGAAAATCCATATTTGTTCTCCACTAGCACTATCCACCCCTTATGCTGCTCCTCACATTACTAACACAGTCTGTTTCTCTGTGTTCTTTCTTTCTTTCTGCCTTTTGTCTGCCTCTCTGCTTGTCACTTTTTCTGTTTCTATTGTTTCTGTCTTCCATAGGTTCCAGCCACTTAGTGCCTCTAGTCACACCATTGCTGTGTTCTGCTTTACTTTTTCATTGTGTTAATATTATTTTAGTAGAGTCTTTGTTATAAAGCAACTTGAGATAACAAAGATTTGTTCTATCCACTGAAAATCAAAAACAAAGGGAATGCATTTACTTGACAGCCTGGAGCGGTTATCATGTACTTCGAAGGCTTCCACCACCACAGATTGGGGTAAAGGAGTTTCCTCATGCTTTCTGTCTCTCTGACTGTGGCAGCCACATTGAATGAGGCAAAATAGGGATTACTACAGGGGCCCCTGGGTGGCTCAGTGGGTTAAAGCCTCTGCCTTCAGCTTAGGTCATGATCTCAGGGTCCTGGGATCAAGCCCCACATTGGGTTCTCGCTCAGCTTGGAGCCTGCTTCCTCCTCTGTCTCTGCCTGCCTCTCTGCCTACATGTGAATCTCTCTTTCAAATAAATAAATAAATAAATAAATAGGGATTACTACAAACATGGAATGGGAGGGGTAATTTTTGCAACTCAAAAATAACCTTGTAAACAGAAAAGAGTCTGATTTACTCCAAGAGAGAAATTTAAAGTTTGGCTTACCATTTAAAAACATAAGTAAATAAAAATAAAGCAAAGGGAGATTGTGGCACAAT
Source organism: Taxidea taxus jeffersonii (assembly GCA_003697995.1). Lineage (NCBI taxonomy): Eukaryota > Metazoa > Chordata > Mammalia > Carnivora > Mustelidae > Taxidea > Taxidea taxus. Next base: position 63,682 of record ML105555.1, on the reverse strand, counting down.
CAATTAAGACAAGTGGGATGAGGTGGCATGGACCCAGAGACTGGGACAGAGACATCTTATCCATGAGGTAGGCAGATTGCCTAGGGTTCACAATACTTTCAGGAGCCCAGGAAATATTTCTTATTTTCTTTAAAATCAGAAGAAAAAAGAATGGGATTTTAGATGGAGGAAAATACTATAGTATATTCATATCTTTGTGTTTCTATCAGTAAAAAATATAACTTTAATTTTTTTATGTTGTAAGAGTTTCATGGTACCTAGAGGAAATGGGACTGCCCCAGGTGCCGCCATTATATTGGTAGCTTCTGTATCTGCCTGAGGCAGTACATTTTGTATGTCTACACCCTAAGCTCTGCCTTTGGAGTCTCAGCATGACATTAATGACACTTTATACAGCCAATTAGGGCAATTCCATAGTATGTAGGCTTTATTGTCATACTCCTTCAAACCAATTATCTAAATTATAATAGGGTCAGGAGCTTGGTAAGAGGAAAGGTACAAAAATGTGACTCTTCCTGCGTTGCAGCTATCCTTTGGCACCAGTGGGTCCCTGAGCAGTTGCTGGGCTCACAGGGGATTGGGAAGCTCCCATTGCCTGTGGAAAAAATACCCTTGGGTGATCTTTGTCAAAGACGATTCTTCTTCACTCATTGATTCCATATATGCTCAAAGTAATGGTCTCATTTGGTCAGTTTCATTTTGATAGGATATTTAAGGAATAGTCTGGGGTTTTTTTTGTTTTTGTTTTTAAGATTTTATTTATTTATTTCAGAGAGAGAGAGCACAAGCATGAGCAGGGGGAGGGGCAGAGGGAGAAAAAAACTCTGCTGAGCAAGGAGCCCAAACCTGGGCTTGATCCCAGCACCCCAAGATCATGACCTGAGCCAAAGGCAGATGCTCAACTGACTGAGCCACCCAGGTGCTCCAAGTCTAGGCTTTTTATCAGTCATGTTTAGTCTATTACCAAGAGGGAAACCAATGGGAACCATAAACCAATGGGCAATTTCAAGAAAACTTTTAAAATCAATATAATTTGAAAGTGTCAAATGTTAATATTGGCCACACTCATGCATAAACTCAAAAAGAACAAACAAAACTTTGCACATTATGCATCATTAGTCATGATTTTTTCCCCCAAAAAACTACCTAAGAGACCCGACCTCTCCAAAGCTGCCAGAAGGGGCAATATTGCTGTAGTCTCTTTGGAGATATTTTCCATCTGCAGCTTCCTAGGACAGTACACAGTAGACAGAAGAGAAAAAAGCTGTTTAGGAGGTCCATTTTGTTCACCTATACTTCCCCAGGATCCAACATTGTGCCTGGCATGTACTAGGCATGCAAAAGCATATCTGTTGAAACAAGAATAAAGGAATGAATAAACACATGGTTCATTCTAGTCTACTCATTGTCCAGTTCTGCCTATTTGCTGGTTCTGCCCAGGAGCACACTAGCTTCCTAAAAAGGAACACTTGGAAGAGCCCAGGGTCCTTTTACGTATATATGTCTCCTTCCTATAACTTCATTTTCTTGTTACTGACCCTCTTTTTTCTCTTCCTTCTAACCACCATCTGTCTTCTGCTCCGATGCTCCCAACTTCTCATTCTGGTTGCTCAGTTTCCTGATTTCAATTTTGCCATCCTGACTTGATACACTCATAGATCTACTTGCAATGAATTCTTTGTGATGGATGGTTCCCAGTCTTTCCTCTCCTGCTGTCCTGACTCTTAGGTAACCTTCATTCCATGGGACAAAAGAACCCAGGCAGCTATCACTTCATAACTAACTCAGGGCTTAAAAAGTTTGTTTCTCTTGTTTCTTACCTTTCTCAATGTGCTGCCTCAAGAAACTTCCTCCAAAAAGTTATAATTCACTTGACTCTCAGTTACTGACCCTTTGTCTAACATTGCAGTTCTTACCAATCAAAGCTTTGAAATTTCATATTAATTCTCTGTGATCTTATAGTTTTATATTAAAGAAATCTTGTTACCTCTCAAATGTGAAAGACCTTGGAAAACTACCCATGGTGCTAATACATAATCTAAAACTTGAGACAGAGAGATTGCCTTTCACTTTCTGCAATACTTTTTGGATATTTTATGATAGTGAGAAAAGGTAAAAATTAGAATCAAGTAAAATTTTTATGAATTAATTCCTTACAAAGGAACACTATCTCATTATGTGTGCAATGTTATAGGTTAAATAGCACTAAATAAAGCAGATAAATGTGCTGTTTGCACATTTCTGGTGTGAACTTTAGCAAATCTTTCAGTGTTTTGTTGACATTTTGCTAACCTTTCACATGCACGTACACACACACACACACACCCCATAAATAACCAAGTAAACAAATCTAGGGAATAGTAGGTTTAATGAAATTCCAGTTGTTTTTACTTACCTGTACACATTCTGGTTGCATTTATTTGTCTCTACTCTCAGAAACGAAAGTGTCAAAGTAAGACAGATGGGCTTGATTCTCAGAAGGATTTGGTAGGATTCTTATCTATTTGGACTAATCAAAAAGAAAGAGAACCAGACTTTCTGCTGGGTATTTAGAACATTGCTTCAGGCTCCCAGCTTCACAACTGAAAACCTGAATGAGCTTAAAAAACAATCCTGATGCCCAATTCTATGCTGGCCCAATGAAAACAAAACTTTGGGTGGGGGGAGGGGCAGGCCATGCAATGGATTTGTCAACACCTCCAGGGTGATTCTATTGTGCAGCCAAACTTAAGTTCTATTGATTCAGAAGATACAGTTGCTCTGTTATTTTCTCCTCTTTACAATGACAATAGCAGTTTAGATTATTTTTATATGATCCTGGAAGAATGAAACAAAAGCATGCAAAGCAAGTTATACTTTGGTAGGACCAAGTAAGCAAAGCAAAGGATTTCTATTTTATCAATTCATAGGCTATTGTCAAAATATAAACAAGCTGAGGTTAGAACTCACTTTGAGATCCAAAGAATTTGCAATAGGCTCCTACAGCTGGAAAATAAACACAGAGGGTTTCTCCTGGCAACACACGTTTCCCAAACTCCCAATGACATTCTGCACGTGCTGCTTCCTGAAGATAATGCTGTTTTTATTATTTGCTGTTTAATCTTAATTACTTTTGTTCTTCAGAATTACTCACAATACATTTTGGAACCCGGTGAATACATTAGTGTCTCAGAGTATCCACTTCCTCCAACTTGTCCTTCATTATTAAAAGCTGAAAACCAGCTATAAAACAAATGCTGCTAAATGATTTATTTCTCATCCACTGAAATATACTTTTCTGATGAACAGGAGGAAATTATTCAAAGAATTTAATGCAGTCAAGCAGGGGATTCTATATCTATACATAGAATTTCAAGTCCTTGTAAATAGGTCAACAACATCTGCTGAGTATGCAGAGATGCTTAGTACTATAATAGGAACCTAAAGTATATAGTTGAGATTAGACCTGACTTATGCCCTGAGAATTTTATAATCTTTCAAAAGAGACGAGATAGGTTGGCATTCAATGAATATGAATGCATACAAAGAAATATTCTGACAGAAACTGATAAGGAAGGGATTGTGCAGATCAAAGAATGAGCCGTAGTTAATTGAGGGAAATTTCCCTTGAGAAGATTTCCTGAAATGGGCTCTGAACTTCAATTTAAAGTGAGGGATACGGTTTGGAGGACAGGAATGCTGAGATTGTTCCTCGTATATGTGATAAATTAAATGAAAGCTCTAAGAAGTGGATAAAATGGAGTGAAATGGCAGAAAAAAAGAAAAGCCCTAGATGTCTCTAATGGCTGTGAAAAGGGACAGATTACCTCTTGTTCGGCAATTTTTCCTTAAAATTAGCAATTTACTGACAGTTTTCTGAATTAAATGATTTATGTGAACATTGATGGATGGAAAAACATGTTTTTCTGATGATAAAAATGCTTTTCTCTTATTTTAAAGGTTAAATAGCCTTTAGATATGAAATATTCTTATTACACCTCGCTTGTTATAAATATTGTTACTCCTTGTTGGGTTATTCTAAAACTGTGGCAGACATGTTTACTTATCCTCATCAAGTATCCATGTGCTTTTCCATATTTTTCAGCCCTCTTATGATAAATGGGACCATCTGACAGTTCTAGGTAAGTCGGCTCTGAGCAGAATCAATGTATGTCAGTTTCCTGCCAAGGCATGTAACAGTCAGCCTGTTCCCTGAAGTTCTCTCTTCCTCAGCTCATCACCTGGAGAGCAGATAACACCAATAGATTCAGGTGGAATGAATCTCTGTGTCACTACTGGGATTGGAGCTTCCTGGAAGAGTCATCACATAGTAGTAAACTTTATTAGGTTATGCTAACCAAGATTTGGGTTTGTTCCTTACCATGGTATATCCTAAGCTAATCTCACTAATGCACCTTCCCAGGTCTTTGCAGGAGCAATGTATGTATGTATGTATGTATGTATTTATTTATTTATTTTAGACGTGTTAAATTTCAGGAAAGCGGTGACAACAGGGGAAGAGGGAATAGAAATATATAATTACAACTGAAGACTCATGTTCCAGCTACAGATCCTTTCTCCCTTGAAATGAGCTTCTGTACATCTTGTCAGGTTAAACTGCATTTTTTTTAAACACACCTTAGCTAGAATAAGGCAAGACCTTTCTTTCGGGTTTTGAAAGAAGGTTTTATTCATTCATAATACTGTACATCAGCAAGAGAATCCACTTACCTCACCTGCACATTAGCTGAATTGCTCTCAATTCTTTTATTTATTTATTAGTCTTCTAATAAATGAAGACTAAGATTCAATGCCTGTTTGCTAAAATTCAGCAAATGTTTGGGGACTTGTCCAACTTGTCCTTACAGTTGTTAAGACACTTGTGAGGAAAATGAGAGTTTCACTAAGAATGAGAGAAGGATATAATTTCACAGGGGCTAATCAGAGCCTAATGTAATTGAAGCAAATCAATTGTTCTTGCGTGAAATCAATTTCATTAACCTTCTGCCATTGTGATCCTTCTTCCTGTATGTCCATCCCTGGACCACATTTGAAAAGTGAAACTGGTGGTGTCATTGTGAGTAATATGGCTCAGCTCCAGGTTCTAAGAGCTTCTCATTTGGTAGGTAGCAGTCAACTGTCTTCTTTGCATTAATGATATTTTGTTTTTTAATTTGAGAGAAAGCAAGACCATTCTTAACTTTCACCTCATTCTTTCATGATAATAATGGTAGATGCAAAATAGAGTCAGGCAAAATTCCACAGTGATGTCCTTACTGTGGAAAGAGCCAAGATGCCCTTCAACAGACGAATGGATAAAGAAGATATGGTCCATATACACAATGAAATATTGTGCAGCCATTAGAAAGGATGAATACCCAGCTTTTCTATCAACATGGACAGTACTGGAGATTATGCTGAGTTAAATAAGCCAAGCAGAGTCAATTATCATATGGTTTCACTTACTTTGGAGCATAAGGAATAACATGGAGGACATTAGGAGAAGGAAAGGAAAAGTGAATTGGGGCAAATCAGAGGGGGGGGTGAAACATGAGAGACTGTGGTCTCTGAGAAACAAACAGGGATTTGAAGGGGAAGAGTGGGGCAATGGGTGAGCCTCGTGGTGGCTATTAAGGAGGGCACATATTGCATGGAGCATTGGGTGTGGTGCATAAACAATGAATCTTGGAACACTGAAAAAATAAAATTAAATTAAAAAATAAATAAGTAAATACCTCAAAAAATATATAAATAAGCAAATAAACAAACAAACTTCAAATTTCATTAAAAAAATTTTAAGAAATACAGCACATTTGGCTATCATTTTCCCATTTTTGTAAAATATTGACTTTGTCATAAAAAACTTTTCAGAAATAAAAATATTTGTGTATTTATAATAAGGGACATTGTTTTTTTTTTTCTTTTTTAAAGATTTTATTTATTTGAGTGAGAGAGAGAGAGTCACAGCAAGAGAGGGAACACAAGCAGAGGGAGTGGGAGAGGGAGAAGCAGGCTTCCTGCTGAGCAGGGAGCCCAATGTGGGGCTAGATCCCAGGACCCTGGGATTATGACCTGAGCCAAAGGCAGATGCTTAACGACTGAGCCACCCAGGTGCCCCAAGGTACACTGTTTTTAAAGACGATTTCTAATGAGTAACATGCGATACCTCTTGTGGGCAGAAACACATATCTGAAAATATTAAGAATACATCAAACTTTATAAACCAAAGCAAATATGCAGGAAAACGGTAAATGATAACCAAAATATTTCCAGTTAAATAGAGGTTTTGATTCTCCCTAAGGTAGCCATATTTGTACTTTTGCATGATCGTCAAATACTATTCTTGTGCTAAATATATAATGAATTTTATTAAGGTATTTTATGGTTTGGCCACACCTGAAGTGTGGCAAGATGGATGAGAGCCTTGGAGAGGATCACCGCGGGAGACGTAACAACTGCTTACTGACTAGCAGTCCTCTTTACTTCTCCCATCCCTGGAAGAAGTACTGCCTGACCCCCTTGAAGCATCAATTAGCCAATTCTGACTTCTATAGGCATTTAATTTCATAACAAGAAGGGGCAAAGTAGAGAGAAGAAGAAGAAAAAAAAAGCAAATTCAGAAAAGAAGAAAGCCAAGAAATAGGATGTCATTTAGCAAAGGGAAAAGTATCCTAATGTTTCCCAGCTTCCAGGAGACTGTGATTATATTTGTGGACCAACATAATAATCTTGAGTCATCATGAGTGACCAAGAAATAACACTAAATAATGAAGATATTAATAAAGCATTTCATCATTTAAAAAATCCTAAAATTTTAGAACATATAGTAACAAGCTAAATTTCAGTTAAATGTTATATCATTTTATGTGAGATACCCCATTTCCTCTTGATAACAGCACATACTTTTATACTTAGCAACATTAAGGATGACTCTATGATATGGTACTGAGCTAGGTACAATAGGAAAGAGAGGTAATGGAGTCTCTATTGTGTTCTTAAGTCCTTTTATCAAAATTTCTCTCTGAAAATGTCATGAATCACCTTAGGAGTCTTTGCATCTTCCTAAAATATACCTTACCCCATCTACTTGTTATCTGGCAAGTTAACAGAATGTCCTGATAAGGAAGGGCTACTACTTTCTCTTTCCCTTATCAGTACTTTGGGTTCCTTTTAGTCAATAAGGATAACACCACTGAGTGTTAAGAAGGTGTAAATTCAGACTTGTCTATCACAGAGGAGACACAGTACAACATCCTGAGGGAGTCACAAAAACAGCTTTGTTCTTTTCTTTTTGGGAAAATGCATCAGGTCTAAGTTTATATCATTATTTTTCCATTAGAAGCTAATGAAATATGGAATTAGAATATCTCCTGAGGAGCATTTTATCAACCCAAAATAGAAATTATTTTAAATTGGCTGTTGTTGTATGTCAGTAGCCTTCCTGTATCTGAGAGGGTGGAGCACAACCTGAGTATGTTTCTAAAACCATCTATAATCTCGAATAGTGCTGTTTTTGTTGAAGTTTGCCTCATGCTGATAGGAAAAAAAACAACAGGTGGAAAATCAAGAGAAAATGTGAAGCTCTAATTTATTATTTTATCTCAGCAATTCCATGTTGTAGGGCACAGACTAATGATTTTCCTCTTTTGAAGTTCAGAGATTTCTCTTCAAGTCTCTTTCACTTTGTAAATCATGGCTGAGACAAGTTCAGAGGCTTGAAGGGAAGTAGTTCTTTAAAAGTCTACTGAGGACTTTTCCATTGCAGAAATGTCTGTTCATGTCTTCTGTCCATTGAAAAAATGCTCGACCTCACTCAGCATCAGGGAAATACAAACCAAAACCACAATAAGATACCACCTCATACAGTCAGAATGGCTAAAATTAACAAGTCAGGAAACGACAGGTGTTGGCAAGGATGCAGAGAAAGCGGAATCCTCCTACGTTGTTGGTGGGAATGCAAGCTGGTGCAGCCACCCTGGAAAACAGCATGGAGGTTCCTCAAAAAGTTGAAAATAGAGCTACCTTATGTCCCAGCAATTGCACTACTGGATATTTACCCCAAAGATACAGATGTAGTGATCCAAAAGGGCACCTGCACCCAATGTTGGCAATGTCCACAGTAGCCAAACTGTGGAAAGACCCCAGGTGTCCATTGACAGATGAATGGATAAAGAAGATGTGGTATATGTGTGTGTGTATACATATATATGTATATACATGTATATATACATGTATATACATATATGTACACATACATATATATGTGTACACACTCGCACACACATATATATACACATACACAAAAAATATTATGCAGCCATCAGAAAAATGAAATTTTGCCATTTGCAATGACATGGATGGAACTAGAGGGTATTATGCTAAACGAAATAAGTCAGTCAGAGAGACAATTATCATGATCTCACTGATATGTGGAATTTGAGAAACAAGGGAGAAGATCATAGGAGAAGATGGGAAAAAATGAAGCAAGATGAAACCAGAGAGGGAGATAAACCATATGAGACTCTTAATCTCAGGAAACAAACAGGGTTGCTGGAGTGGAGGGGGGTGGGGAGAAGGGATGACTGGGTGATGGACTTTGGGGAGGGAATGTGTTGTGGTGAGTGCTATGTATTGTGTGAGACTGATGAATCACATACCTGTACCCCTGAAACAAATAATACATTATATGTTAATAATTTTAAAATAAGTAAAATTGCACACCAGCACTTAAAAAAAATTCTCTGAGGAAAAATCCTATGTCAGATTCCCTTCCTATCACCCAGTTCCCTCAAGGGCTTCTTATATGGCAAGTTTTCTGCAGAATTTTATCCCACTGTTCACTTTTGTAGAAACTTCTGAATGAGAAAGAACATTGCAGCACAGAACGACTGGCTAGCCATAATGGTTAGTCCTTAATTTAATATACAAACATTGTTAAAGCTGAGGTGTCTCCCATTGAAGAGTGACTGTGTTCATTTCAAAATAAAAAGTTGTAGATGTTCTAGATCACATACAAAAAATAAAGAAAACTTCTAATCTTTAATGAAAGTTCCATGATACTAATACCAAAGCTTAACAACAACAACAACAAAAGAACAAAATAAAACAACTAAACTCACTTACAAATAATAAGCAAAAATATTCCAACTGAAAATCAGCAAACAGAATACAGAAGCAGGTTGAAGAATATTACACTATTGGTCAAGTATATGTGGAGCGGTTCAATATTAAAACCTATTGATCTAATTTAAAATATTAATAGGATAAGGAAAACTGAACCTTTACAGATAATGAAAATTATTTGAAGAAATATGACATCCATTCTTTATTTTAAATATTAGAAACCTTTCAAATATGTTCAGAAACAAAAGGGGCATGGGTTTTGCCCCTACTACTATTTCACTTTGTTTCCTAATTACTAGTGGATTAAAATTAAGCAAAAGGTGAAAAAGTTGTGAAAATAGAAAAAGTGGAAGAGGTACCTGTGTGGCTCAGTCCATGAAGCATCTTCTTAGGCTCAGGTTATGATCTGGGGACTCTGGGATTCATCCCTGCCTTTAGCCCCACTCCCACCCCCCAGTGGACCAGGCTCCCTACTCAGCAGGGAGTCTGCTTCTCCCTCTCCCCCAACTTGTGCTCTCTCTCTCTCTCACTCTTTCTCTCTCAGATAAACAAAAACTTTTGAAAAAAGAAAAGGTGGAGATAAAATTACTTAGATATAATTGCTTACTTTAGATAATTGTTTACTTAGGAAAAAAAGAATCAACTAATTGTTATTAATGGTAAGAGAATTAAGTAAAGTGGTTGGGAAAAAAATTAATGTACATGATCAAATAGTTGTCATAAGTACTGAGACAACCACTTAAATTATATGTTGAAAGAAGATTCATATATAACAAAAAAGATAAAATATGAATAAACCTAGGAGAAAATGCATGGGATCTATGAAGAAAATAAGCAAAGGACATGTTTTATTTTAACACATAGAAATCCATACCATGTTCTAGGATTAGAAGCTAAACAGCATTAAAATGTTAGCATCCTGAGGTAATTTATATATGTCAAGCCAGTCTTCTTCCAGTCAAGGCCTTCTATTTTTAAAAGACTGGGAGGGTCCACTTCCTCCAATAAAAATAGGGACGCCTGGGTGGCTCAGTTGGTTAAGCAGCTGCCTTCGGCTCGGGTCATGATTCCCAGCGTCCTGGGATCGAGTCCCACATTGGGTTCCTTGCTTGCCGGGGAGCCTGCTTCTCCCTTTGCCTCTGCCTGCCACTCTGTCTGCCTGTGCTCACTTGCTTTGCTCTCTGACAAATAAATAAATGAATAAATCTTTTAAAAAATAATAATAAAAATAAAAAAATAGAAATAAAAATAAAAATGAAATGTTTTTTAAGCTACACATATTTTATACTTAATGTAAAAGCAATTATGAAAAAGAAAACTAAATCTCACTATAAAGCAGTTGGAATTAAAGCAGAGTATAGTTGATATGCAAATGAACAGATCAGTGGAATAATATAGAAAATACAAAAATAGATTCAATATATGTTGTTAAAACTACAAGGTATCAATATAGAAAAAAACATAAAATAAATTCCACATATATCAAAAATTTAAACATTAAAAAAAATTAAACATGAAAGTAATAGAAAAATATTGGAATTTTTTAGATTATATAAGCCCTATCTTAGTATAAAACAAAACCCAGAAGTCGTTTAAAAAATAATAGATGTCATTACATACTTAAACTTTGTTTTTTTTAAGATTTTATTTATTTGACAGAGAGAGACAGCGAGAGGGAACACAAGCAGGGGGGATGGGTGAGGTAGAAGCAGGCTTCCTGCTGAGCAGCGAGCCTGACTCAGGGCTGGATCCCAGGATACTGGGATCATGACCTGAGCTGAAGGCAGACGCTTAACAAATGAATAACACAGGTGCCCCTAAATTTTTTCTTTTCTGAAAAGAAAAACCACAAATAAAAACAATCTGTTCACAACATATTATCATGGGGAAAAAAATAGCATAATTCTTTAATGTATAACAAAACCCTAGTTTTACTTTGGTAAAACTAGGGATGCCTGGGTACCTCAGCTGGTTAAGTGTCTGCCTTTGGCTCAGGTCATGATCCCAGGCTCCCGGAATTGAGTCCCACATCAGGGTCCTTGCTCAAGGAAAAGCCTGCTTCTCCCTATGCCTGCCGCTCCCCCTACTTGTGCTCACTCTCTCTATCTCTCTGACGAATAAATAAATAAAATCTTAAAAAAAAAGAGTAAAACTATATCAACAATTCAGTAAAAGGATCAAAAGATGGCTAAAATTCACGACAAAGAAGGCACAGCTTTTAAACATAGGAAACCATCTTCGATCCCAGTCATAAGAGAAAAGCAAATTAGAAGCAACATAGAGATATCAATTTCTTACCTAAGAGGTAAAGATAAAAGGGTTTAATAATGCTCTGTTTTATTAAGAACTTGGATAAAGAAATTCTGTTACATTACTGGTGTGAATATAATTTTTGCATCTCTATGGAAATAACACAATCTATACAAATTATATATATATATAATATATATATAAAGTCATATATATATAAAATATAAAGTCACAAGCTGATTGAAGGCTGTATATATCTTTGCCCTCTGATTCCACTTTTAGAAACTTATCCTACTGATAAACTCATGAAAGTGACAGATACAGAGGCAAATTAATCTTAACATAATTTTTAATAACAAAAGATTGGCAGTAACCTAAATATCCTTTGATAGGGAGTTGGTTAAATAAATAATGATGATCTATACACGGGAAGTCTATATAGTTTAAAAAATAAAAAGCAAGTACAGAACTATATGTATTCAGGACTATCTTCAAGATACATAGTTTAATGGATAGCTATTATTTTAAAAAGTCAAGTTCAAGGAGTGCCTGGGTGGCTCAGTGGGTTAAAAGCCTCTGCCTTCAGCTCGGGTCATGGTCTCAGGGTCCTGGGATCAAGCCGTGCATTGGGCTCTCTGCTTGGCGGCAAGCATGTTTCCTCCTCTCTCCCTCTCTGCCTGCCTCTCTGCCTACTTGTGATATCTGCCTGTCAAATAAATAAATAAAATCTTTTAAAAAAAAGTCAAGTTCAAGACAAGGCATTCTATGTGTATATATATATATATATATATATATATATATACTCACACGTGTGTGTGTATGTATGTATAAATATAATAGTTACATCAAATACTGATACCCAAATATCCTCTGAGATTTAGGGGAACCAGAAGACTGAGGAATTGGGTGGAGAGGAGAGTTGTTTTCATTATGCATGGCTTTACACATCTTGAATTTTTACCAGATGCATATATTACTTATTCCCCAAAATAGAGGAAAATAAATATGTTTGGTAAATAGCTATACTATGAAAACCAACAAAGGAGTAAAGGATAATTTTAGTCTTGTTAACTAGCTTTCAAGAGGGACAAAAGCGGGGCACCTGGGTGGCTCAGTAGATTAGGCCTCTGCCTTTAGCTCAGGTCATGATCTCATGGTCCTGGGATTGAGATCCACATCGGGCTCTCTGCTCAGCAGGGAGCCTGCTTCCTCACCCTCTCTCTCTACCTGCCTCTCTGCCTACTTGTAATCTGTCAAATAAGAAAAAAAAATCTAAAAAAAATTATTATAAAAGAGGGACCAAACCTTTTCAATTGTTTTCTGATTAAATATGAGTTTCTTGCAAAGTAGGACTATCTTCTATCTTACCCACTTCTCTTCTTACCATGGCAGCGCCAGAGGTCAGACCCACAGGTAAGTATTGGGTAAGTATGGATTGACTAATGGACTAAGCCTGTATCATCTGTTGAAGAGGACTCTCCCCGCAGATTTCCACCTCTCAGTTCTTGTTGCCTATCCTAAAGCAGTGTCCAGGGGCCCAAGTTTAAGACTACACATTCATTTCTTTTTTTTTTTTAAGATTTTATTTATTTATTTGACAGAGATCACAAGTAGGCAGAGAGAGAGGGGGAAGCAGGCTCCCTGCTGAGCAGAGAGCCCGATGTGGAGCTCAATCCCGGGACCCTGGGATCATGACCTGAGCTGAAGGCAGAGGCTTTAACCCACTGAGCCACCCAGGTGCCCCCAGACTATACATTCATTTCTATCTCAGAAACTTGAAAGACCTTTGGCCAAAAGATAGGCTGTGATAGAGGGAGACAAAGAAGCCTAGTGTGACATTGGCAAACTGATCATATTTCTTGGTGACATCTCTCAAAGCAAAGTTTGTATTATAGGTTTATTGGAGGTGAATACTGAGTCAGTAGGGAAAAGGCTTCTCCTTAGCACTGCCCATTCTCATTCTACTCCTTAATCCTTTGGTTTCAACATTCACTACCCACTCTTAGAAAGAACAGTTGTTTTCCTTCAGGTAAGTCTGGTCTCCAGGCCATGTTGCCCAGCCTGGATGCTATTTCCACTGTTCAGGCCTTCCTGGTTACTCACCTGATGAAGAGAGAAGAATGGCTGAGGAAGGAATGACAGGAATGCCCGGACTCATCTATAATTTCCACCTGGAACTGCTCATTCCAAGACTTCACTGCAGCCAACAGCCTTGGTACTGATACTTGAGTGTGAACCACCTGTGTTCAATAAAGCAGAGCATGTGCCCACACCATAAGTGCTTGATGTGGAAGACAAAACCACAACCAGTGATTCTTAAATATGTAAATAAATATGTAAAGAGGAAGCACTTTAGAAAATACGGGTAAGTCTTGAACTCTAAAAAGAGGCAAAATACAAAGCTTACTATGCTGTTTAGTATTATTACTTGGTCCCCAGAGGAAGAAACTCAGATCTTTTCTTGATTTACAAATAACAAAATGAATTCAGAATCAGTCTGGTGACAGATATGAAAAGAAGGCATTAACTCTAAGGATATATAATGAGTGAAAGTAGGAACTGCTGTTCAGCAGGAAGTAGTATTTATCCTTTCTGTTTGTATGACACAAATACATATGATAGTCACTTTGGACTGTGGCATGACTAATGGGGCTTAGTGCTTAAATGGCCTGGGTGTTTTCTCAAAGTCAAAACCAGTGTTTCTCTTCTTTCTTCTGCTTTGGTTCCTGGTCCGTAAGTCCTTATGCTGGGCTTTTACTCCATAGCCATGTTGGAGATGCTCTGGACAGGCGGCAGGCTCTTTCAGACCTTTTAAGTAGAAGGGCCTGGCTGGAGGAAGACTGGCAGAAATTCAGCTTTACCATCTTTTATTTTCTGAGTTAGTTCAGATAAGGGAGCTATCGGCTTGGGCACAAGGCTGCAGCAGCAGATCCGACTAAAGAAGAGATTATAGTAAATTAAGAATTTGTTATCACTTACAGCAGGTTGTCCTCTTTGCAGGGCTTCTGGGCAAAGTCACAAGCTGATTGAAGGGACTTCTTGTCCCAATAATACTGAATATTTATATTTCTCAGGATAAAAGGGCAACTTCAAGATAAGACATGTGCTGGTCTGCAAACTCAGGAGCTTCCTGGATGAAATCTGAAACTGGGCCAGGCACATGGAGGGCAAGAAGAGACGGAACAAAGAGGCAGCCACTCCAGCTGGGCACGCACTGGCTTTAATAAGCAAGGCAGCTTTCTTATGATGCTTGTCTTGAACCCGGAAAAGTGAGTAGACCTCTTGCACCCACCCTCCAGAAACTTAAAATTAATATAAAGGGGACTTACCTGGGTTAAGTCACATTGCAGTTGAGATGACTGCAGCCACATATTTCTCTCTCGTGGCTATATCCTTGAAAATGGCTCTAGTGGTCCGATTGGCAGGCGGAACATAGGTACATTTCAAGGATGCAGAGGAGGGGAGAAGTGGAGGACTCTGGGAATCCTTCTTATGGGTCAACCTCCAGTCATAGCCTCTCAATGACCTCCTCTAACACTTGCCCCATCGTGACTGGGTCCTACAATGCTACAGGCAGATCCGTTGTCTTCTGCAATGTGCCCTACACAGTAAGGAAGGGGTTTCAGGAACCTGAGAAGTGACTCCTTTGGTGCCTATCTGGCTGTAAGGGTAGATACCACAGCAACCGTTCGGCCACGTGCAAGAGAAAACACAAGTGAGGTAATGATCCCCCCAAAAAAAGTAACATGTCTTTCCACCAAGAACCCCATGATCGGAACCACTGATTTACATCCCTTCACATGGAGTGTTTACTTGTGTCCTCCTATGACTTGCTAAAGGTGATTGATACATTATCTGACTCATCAGGTACAAACACAGCATTCTGTTTAGATAATAGCAAAGGTGTCCCTTGTGAGAAGATAGTAATGTCCAAGGCCATTCTACTTTGGAGAACGGTTTTTCTCATTAGAGACATTTCAGTCTTCAATAAAGACAGGTTTTGCTGGCTATCTTTAATGCTTTGGGGGTGAATTTGGTAAGCATTTCTTTGTGTGCTCAAAAGTCTTCTGCCCATGAGGGGACAAAGACAGTGACCAAATGATGCTGCCAGTGGAAAAGAGAATATGCTCATTTGGTCTTGAGGAGAGAGAGTTTGTTAGCCTTTGTTACCATGGGGCATTTCTGGAAGGCAGGGTGTGTGGTGATGGTGTTCATTTTTTTCTGTCTCCTTCCTGGTCAGAGAAAGGCCATCTCCCCCCATAACCCATAACCGCACTAAACATGCCTGGATGCTTTCCCTCACTTTTTGCTGGAACTTGGCAGCTATATCAATAGAGTCAGTGAGCATATTCTCTCACCATGAATATTTCTATTCTGAATTGGTGAGTAGCAGTTTTTTTTTTTTTTAAGATTTTATTTATTTATTTGTTAGAGAGACAGAGAGAGCGAGCACAGGCAGACAGAGTGGTAGGCAGAGGCAGAGGGAGAAGCAGGCTCCCTGCTGAGCAAGGAGCCCGATGTGGGACTCGATCCCAGGATGCTGGGATCCTGACCTGAGCCGAAGGCAGCTGCTTAACCAACTGAGCCACCCAGGCGTCCGGAGTAGCAGTTTTAATTAGGGAATTTACTTAGAAGGGCTTGTCTTGGGCAGCCACAAGATGAATAGATCTCCCCATCATGGAGAGTGCTGGTAGATCCAGCTATATGCTGAGTAGGCAGAGTAAGAGACCATCAGGAGCTGTTTTGATCCACTCATAGGCTCCCCAATGCCTACCATTGCCCATTTGGGGGATTCTTTTCAGTAGATTAAAGCTTTAACCTGTAAAGCATAGATTCTTTTCCCCTGATGGGGACAATCTTTAAATTATTCATAGACATTTCCTCATTAGAGTGGGCGTGTTTCAGATTTTTCCTGAGAACACATTTTTAAAAGTTTGGGGCTCTTAAGTATTTTTTATTGCCCTTCTTTACCCATCAGAGACCCTATTATACTTCATTGTAGGGTGCCTGTTTAATGATTTTTTTTTCTGTTAGACTATAAGCTCCATGAGGGCAAGGACCTTTCTTATCTTCAAAAGGAGTTTATCCTAGTGCCCAGTACAATGTCTGGCACTTAATAAGATCTCAGTATTTGTTGTATTGAACTGAATTTCATTAGACAGAATTGAATAAGAGGTTATTCCTTGATGATAATGAATTCCTTTCTTCTTTTAATGAAGAAAGAAGGCAGAGTCAAGAGCTAACCTTACTAAAGACAGGCTTCACCTACTGAAAATCATTAAAAGTTTGACTCACCTTGAATCTTATTTAATGGTCCATCTATTTTACAGAAAAGCCAGAAGATTCAGTGATGTGCCCAAAGACACACAGATACTAATTGGCAGAGCAGGAGCAAGGGCCCAGGTCTCCAGACCAACGGTCAGGCATTTTTTCCACCACAACTTGTCTTTCTTTTATTTCAAGATATTGGAAGTGAATAGGGAAGCACTGGCAGCATGGCCATGGAGGGAAGCCCTGGCCATGGCCATGGTATGTTGGCCATGCCAACAGGATTTGGCAGGCACACCTAATCTGGTAAACATTGGCTTGTTAGTTATAGACTTTTATGAAGGTCTTATCAACAAATGGCCTCTAAACTGCCGATGCCCTCTATTTGCTGGAACAGTTGGTTCTAATGGTTAGACAGAAGGGTGCTGTATTCTCCTATTTAGAGAAGTGGTGTCTGAAATAATGAAAAAACTTTTAGGGGCATCTCCTTGAAGAATTACAGCATCTCTGATGCCCCTTAGGTGGTAGGCTTCTTATTTTCCAACTTTCTTTTTCACCTTTTCACTTCCTTGTTGCTGTTGACCTCTACCTGCGGTCTGCTGATGATCACATCAACATGGTAAATTCGCTTAACTTGCTACTTCAGAGTAAGTTGAAATGTATTTATTAATGCCATGCCCTCTTCCCTATAAAGAACAACGTTAAGTTCACAAATAAATTGACAGGAGAGCTTCTTCAAAGTTTAAATTCTAGCAGGCAAACAATGTACTATCAACCACAGCGATCTGTCACTCTTGAACGTAAGATAAGAGCCGTTGAAAAATATTAACTATGTCTTAATAAACCTGCTTATTAAAAACAATCCTATCTGCAAATCTAAAGACAAATTGCACAGAAGCCCTATAAAAATCTCGATAAAGTTGTTTTCCATAGGGGTAAAGGCAAACAATTTTGAAACTACTATGCTTGTATACTAGAACTGAACATTGAAGTAAGTGGATGCAGATGATGAGAGCCGCATTTATCACTGCTGAAGTGGGAGTTTACAGATGGTCAGGGACAGGAAGGTAGAATGATCCATGTGGCAGTGGATTAAAACTGGAGGTATCAGTATGAACTTTTGTTTAACTTAATGCACTATATATACATATATATTATATATATACTTACATATGGAAATGCTTATAAATATGTGTATATACATGGGATTATATGCACACATATGTCCCCTTACTTTGTCAGCTGAAAGGGCCTAAAATAAACAACATTCCAGTAGGAAAATATATACCCAACACCCAGAACTTGACTTCTAATATTTTTTCAATTAAAAAAAAACCGAGAAAACAAAGAAACTAGGCTTCTAGGGTAACTGTCTGAAATGTCTGATTTTAGGTGTAGGGGATTAAATATACAAAATAATCCTGGAGCATTTTATAGTCCAAAAAAGTAAGAAGGTGTTCAAAAACAAACAACAACAACCCATAAACCAACCTACATTGATGAGGATGCATAAAAGGGATGTAAGAAGCAAATGAAAGTGTTTGCAGTGGTCAAAATCAGAACAATTTGAGCCACAAAATTAATAAGTAGTGTTGAGTTATTACCCAAAATATAAATAAGTATTCACAATCCATATTGATGTAAACATATGAATGAATAAGTGGTGGAGAAGGGATGAAGTTCTCATTCAGAAGAATTCCAGATAAGTTATAGAGATGGTACACTCTAAAGGAGGGAAATCACAACTCCCCACTCCTCAAGTAAGGGGTGCAAATAGAGAGGCAGTACGGAAAGGGAGAAAAATGAAAAACTTCACAGTGGAGAAACCTGACAAACACTACCTAAGCCAGATGATTAAGATCAATATCAATGATGACTTCATATTGATAGTTTGTACCTTTGATGTGATGTGCTGAAATGGTACTTTATTTCTGTGACTTTCTCCCCAAAACACATAACCCCACTCTAAACTTGAGAAAAATACCAGACAAATCCCAGTAGAGGATCATTCTACAAAATATCTGATCAATACTCCCCAGAACTGTCAAGGACATCAAAATCAAAAAAATTCAAAAACTCTCCAGCCAAGAGAAGCCTAAAGGGACACAATTAATTCAATGTAATGTTATATCCCGGATGGGATCTTGAAAGAAAAAAACTAAGGAAATTGAAATAAAGTATAGACGTTAGTTAATAATAATGTATTAGTATTGGCTTATTAATTGTCATAAATGTATTATGCTCATGTAAGATGTTAACAGTAAAGAAATTGGGTGTGATATATCAGGGTATGTAGGGATGTTTTGTACTATCTTCTTGGTCACTCTGTAAATCTAAACGTGTTCTAAAAAATAATTTTCCAAAAAAGCAGACACAGTCTTTGTTTAAACATAATGTAAACATGTTTGTGCCAGCATGTACTCTGTTTCTCAATACTTCTCATTTCTGAGGTGCCTGGGTGACTCCATGGGTTAAGCCTCTGCCTTAGGCTCAGGTCATGATCTCAGGGTCCTGGGATTGAGCCCAGCATCAGGCTTTCTGCTCAGCAGGGAGCCTGCTTCCCCCTCTCTCTCTGCCTGCCTCTCTGCCTACTTGTGATCTCTCTCTCTCTCTGTCAAATAAATAAGTAAAATCTTTAAAAAAAAAAAAAAAAAGAAGACTTCTCATTTCTGGTATTTTTTAAGATTTAACCACCACATTATTGTTGCCTTCAAGTATTTGAAAGTCTATTATGTGAAAGGGGAAGTAAACATTTTCTTCTTTAGATGGCAGTAGTAGAACCATGTAAAAATCAATAGCAAGGCAGATACCAGCTCCCTAATATGGAATTTTTTTCCAGTTCCAACAATGGAAAACGCTGATTCATGGAGTAGTAAACTTTCTTTCCATTCAAGCAGAGACTGTCTGATACCATCCATCAAGTATTTTTTAGTGGAAATTTATTCACTGGGTGGGCAGTTAGGTTAGAAAACCTCAAGGATTCTTCCCGTTCTGTTGTTCTAAAATGTCTGAGGACAGTTGCCCAATTTTCTGTGTAGTCAAAGCTTAGACAATTTACCAATGTGAATCTGGACTCCCAGCCAAGACTTTAAGACTTTTCTATTGACCACAATTCTAAGTTTAGCTGATTGCTCAAAACCTACCAGCTGTGCTAGTCATCCAATAAAAGGAAAGTAAATTAGCCTCCTAAGCTATGCCCTTTTTGAGCCATGCCATTTGGTATGTTCCCTCCTTGAAGTCTTAAAGAGTCATACGATCCAACTCAGTGCTTTAGTGTTATGATTGCCCTATGACACCAATCCTAGTCTTGCAAATCTAAATGCCACAATCCCACAGTTTGGCTCAAACACTCTATAGTTAGGATTTCAGTGATTGTTAGTGAAGTGAGAGACTGCAAATGGGAGTGTGGTTAGATCGGCTGGGGTGAGGTTGTGGAATGAGAGTTTTGTATTTCAATCTCATTTTGTGAGTCCAGCTCTCCCTTTTAATGATAGGAACAGGAAAATTCTTTTGAGGACAGAGTAAACCAATCCTTCTCTGGTGTCACAGATTCTTTGGGAAAAAAAAAAAAAGGGAATTCCTGCATTTGAGACAATTTCCAGAGACAACACTAAAAATCTTTTATTTTTTCTATCCCATCCAAAAACAAAAAAGAAAAAAAAAATCTCCTATTGATCTAACCAGTGTTTACCAAACATTTTTAGTTTACAGCATACTTAGGGAATGATTTTTTTTTTTTTTTTGTATCCACACTAGAGTAAACAGAGAAGGTGCTGGAAAACAAAAGCACAAGCCTGGTTTCTAGCTATTATTGCAGCCAACACAAGTGCTGGGAAATCAGTGTCTTAGCCTATGTGTTGGGAAGATTATTTCTTAAACAAACAACCTAGTATAATTTTTATTACACAAATAACTCATACTAATTACATAAGTTCAACACTATGAAATGAACATTTGAAGATCACATACAGTTAAGTAAAGGAAACTTCTTTTTTTTTTTAAATTTATTTGACAGAGAGAGACAGAGATCACGAGTAGGCAGAGAGGCAGGCAGAGAGAGAGGGGGGAAGCAGGCTCCCCGCTGAGCAGAGAGCCCTATGCGAGGCTCAATCCAGGACCCTGGGATCATGACCTGAGCCAAAGGCAGAGGCTTAACCCACTGAGCCACCCAGGTGCCCCTAAAGGAATCTTCTTATGGTTCATCCTCATGTAAAATCTGGAATGTCTAGAAAAAGCACAGAGAAGAAAGTAAAATAAATATAGTCTAATCCCTATACCTAAGGAATCAGATATAACACATTGATGTGTATACACGAATATGTTGAGTTTTTCCATTTGCATATACATAATACTTTACATAATTTAAATCACATCACAGTACATAATTTTTACAATCTGCTATATTTCCTTAATATCCAATAGTGAGTATTTCCCCAAATCATTAAGTATTTTACAGTGTGATTTGCCATGACTCCTAGTATTCCCTCATATGAATAAACTAATTTAATTTAAGCAATCTTCTGTGGTCAAGTATTTAATTGCCCCAATATTCTGCTATTAAAACTTATGCTTCTATATAAATGTTTATAATGGGGGATTTTTGCACATATCCCTGATCATGCTCCAAATATTGCTGGATCAAACCACCACACACATTTTCAGATATTAGCTACTTTGCCAAATCACCTCCCAAAAGGCTGTATCCACCAGGAGCACGTAAACATATATCTTCTTATTAACATTCTGCATTACTGCTATAAATACCATCTATTCATATATTTCTTATCTGGATTTCTTGGGAGAACCTCAAAGTCCTTAAAGTCCTGTTATGTTTGACATTTATAGTGAACTTTCCACTAGAATTTTAGGGATAAAACAACTCAGCAGCCTGCTCGGTGCTTGCCCTTCCTTTCAAAGATCCCAGCCCATTGCAGAGACAGACTGCCATGGGCTACCAGCAGAGTCAAATGCCACAAACAACAGCCTAGGTCTTTATCCTAAAAGGAGCTTTGTGCTTGAAATTTCACATCTCCAGCCCCTAATCTGATATTCAGTTTCATGTTCAATAATGAAGTGGAGCAGAGGTCCTACCAAGTGAATGACAGTCCATTCATTATTAGAGGCAAATTCATTGCCCCTTACCAGCTGCTGCCATGTTAGATCCTTGCTAAGTTGGAACAGATGCTGGGTGGGGTGGTCCGTGGCTTCAAATGGGAAGGGGCAGTAGTTACAAATAGACAAAGGAAGGACTGTTTAGATGCTGAGGAAATAGGTACTCCTTCAAAACAAAACAAAAGAAAACCAAAATGTACTCAGCTAAGACATCTGAAGAATTGTGAGTTTTTTCTACTCCAGGGGCCAGTACTAGGCTAATATATAAAACATGTGGAAGCAGTCTTCAGCTCAACAAGAGGATAAATTTTTTTTAGTCATTAAAATTATCTAACAATGAAAAAAGCTGACTCATGAAATAATGATTTTTTTCAGAATGCCTAGGCAAACTGATCATCCTCGGTTTAGTCATAGTGCACATACTCACATT
Organism: Taxidea taxus jeffersonii; assembly: GCA_003697995.1. Taxonomy (NCBI): domain Eukaryota; kingdom Metazoa; phylum Chordata; class Mammalia; order Carnivora; family Mustelidae; genus Taxidea; species Taxidea taxus. Next base: position 41,520 of record ML105555.1, on the reverse strand, counting down.
ATTAGAACTAGTTATAGAAATTTATAATTGGATTTACATGGTTCCTTCTACATCTAGACCATGATGATCTTTTTGTCACTAATATTCATTAATATCATAAGGAACGAATAATAGGATTTCAAAGTTCTGAGTTGGTCTCTTATCTCCAAAACATTCTTACCCAGTTAGAAGTAGATCCCTTTGATTCAATATTATAATAGCTCTGGATAGGAATAAAGTTTCATTTATAACTCAAAGCAAATGAGTTATGAAATCCTTTCTTGAGAGAGGAATGTTAGGTGAAATAGGTGCCTTTGGGCAAGAAACACAGGGAAGGATAAAAAAGAGAAAAGAGTTGAGTCAGAGAGTGCTGAAGACGAAATCTGCTGACACTATAGGTTATTGCCCTTGTTTTGTTATTGTTGTTGGCTTTTTTTAAGGGCCCCTTTTGGAAGCAACTGCCTTGCATGATTTAATGCTGCTTTTTATTGTTAAAAATCCTGCCTCAGAGCAGTGATATTGTGGGGGAGAGTAAGTTTCCTTGCAGGAGTCAATGTGATATGAAAGGTCATTCGTTGACTCTGTCAAACTTTCCTGCTTGTAAAAAGTTCAAATAAAACCATTTTAGTAAAACATTGGAAATGAGAGTGAGGAGGAGGAAGGAATGGAGCACAGGATGTGGTTGAAAGCCAAAAGGTCCTGGCGTTGGTGGGGTGAGCCTCTTTGAAACCAGGGATTTGGGCTTGCCAGCTGATCTCAAAACAGTGCCATCCTCTCTTCACTTTAGACTAAGCCTCCTCCAGTCATTCACTTAACAAAGATACAGTGAGTGACTAGTGTGCCACACCCCTCTGCGGACCCTGGGGATACCGCCGGAACCGAACCTCCAAACTTCGTGATTTCATGAAGTTTACATTAGGCTAGGCTGAGCTCCCCTCTGGTAAAAGAATATTAAACCCCAAATTCAGTAGAACTGTAGCAACAGAAGCAAAGGTTTTTAGTTAAATCCCAAAGCAATTCCAATTTAATAAATCTAATACCATCCTAGTTTTTATGCCATGCAAGTATCAGTCCGCTCCAGATCTGTTCTTCAGTTTTGCGATCTGTCAGAGAAAGATACCCCACTAAAGCTCCCTTCCCCTGCAAAAATGGGTTTCCAGCCTGTGAGTGGAAAAACGTGAACCGTCACTAAATTTAGCCAAAATTAGCATGGTGTCGTCTGAGAGATTTTTCAGCCAAGCAAATTGCATAATCTAAATGCAACCACTTTTTCTTGCACCCTTTTCTGAGAGCCTTTCCGACATTCACGTTGCCAGCACTTAACACAGCCAAGATTGTCAGTGCACTTTGCTATAAGAGATTAAGGGTTGGCTACAAATAATTTCCAGTGAATAACTCTAATTAGCCGCTAAAGTTGGCATATTTCCTGCTATCTGAAATTAGATCACAGAGTTGGGTTGAGATGAAAAAGCCCTATTAGCTCTCTAGACTTCCAATTCCTATTTGCTGAGGGAAATTACTGTTTTGAACTTTATCTGCTACTATCTGAAGAAGCCCGGGGTCAGCAGTAATAAAAAGATATGTGGAATCTGGACTCTTCCGTTTGCTCCTACTCGCTGCTGGGACTTTGACAATTAGACTCAGAAGAGCAGTAGCCCTGGGAGATATTTCAGTGGATTTGTAAGAATAAAAGAAAGGAACTATTTTTAAAAGAGGTTAAAACACAATACCCTGAAGTTGTCCGTATACACACGTGACCCTAACAAAGAAATGTAGTTTTAATTTAATGCTGTTAATCAACATATACATGGATTTTTCTTGAGCCCAAGATGAATCCTGTCCCAGAGAGCTTTATCTCAGCGTGCCTCTACTTTTCAATCATGCAGAGAGTGCACGCGCAGCTGTTAGGTGTTTGGGAGGGCTGCTTACCATTCCTCAGCAGCCCAAAGCTGGGCTTTTTCAAGGCAGCATGTGTGCCTTGAGTCTTGCATTATAAATAAGCACCTGAGGCAGATGCTCTTGTTGTGGGGTCCTGTCTGCTGTCATCAGCTGCTGTGTGGCTGATCTCCTGATAGCTAACACACCAGATGTCTGGTGCAGCCACGTATACCCCAAAAGCTCTGGAGCTGCTTTTGGGTACGATTAATCATTTGACTCCATTGATTCCAACGGAACAATCGAGAAGATGTGACAAAGGGGATGGGGCATGGAAAATCAGTGCGAGAGTTTTGAAATAGACAATATATGGTGTTGGAGTAATAAGTGACTTCTTTTTAACTGTTAAATTAATCTTGTATTTTACAGAAAGTTAAATATTCCTTTGACAAAGCACTTTCAATAACCCGTTAATAGCTTTTCATCACTTCCTTGGAAAGTGTCTCCTAATAAATCTTTCCAGAAGGAACACAATAACTTCCAAAGGGTACACACTCAGACTGGTATCAGGCCACCAGTGGCTAGCTCTTTAAATTAAATAAACAAGTGGTATGCTTTCTGCAATTAATTTCTTGTGAAATTTTCCTTAAAATATGAGACCTAAAGTATAATAAAAATTCACTTTAGAAAAAATGGAGTTTTATAGTTTTAATTATTTAACAAATTATTAAATGATAAAATAATTGACTATTTTTGCTTTCACAATTTTTTACACATACCAGAATTTTAAAAAGGAATAGTAAGTATTTAAAGCAGAATAAGACTGTTTTCTATGTATGGTTTTACTCTAAATACTTTGAAGTTTTAAAATATGTATGTATTCGAGGCAGAAAATTGACTTTTTTTATTCCCATTGCACAGAGGAGAAAATCAAGGTACCAAATTAAGAGAAGGTAATCTTGCTTTAAAAATTAATAATTCAGACATGTTTGTTCTATTTATTTGCTAAATGAAAATATTAATGAAGAGATTGAATATTTCAAAACTGTCAGTGCAGACTACGATGCAGAAGTGAGCATCAGGCCTGTGATATAGTCTATATTTTGTTTTGGATTTTGCAAGAGGATTTCATTACTAAAAATAGAAAGTAAAAAAGTAACTAAACTTAAAACTTGAAAAAGATATCTATGTATATAGCACAGAAAGTTTCTTTTTCTTAAGATTTTATTTTAGCAGGGGGAGCGGCAGGCTGAGGGAGAAGCAGCCTCCCCAATGAGCAAGGAGCTCATTGTGGGACTCGATCCCAGGGCTCTGGGATCATGACCTGAGCTGAAGGAAGACGCTTAAGCCACTGAGCCACCCAGGCATTCTACACAGATAGTTTCAAGTTGAATTTTCTAACAAATATACCTGGAAGACTTCCTTATAGATACCTTAAGAGTATTTAAGGACAATGAAATAATTTTGATGACAACCAGGGGGAAGGGTGTATCAGTCAGGGTTTTCGAGAAAAACAGAACCATATATAACCGCAAACACACAGACACACACGTGTATAAATAAATATAGAAATATATGTAAATAAAATTATTTCTTTTAAGGAATTGCTTGTGCAGTTGTGAGGTCAGGCAAGTCCAAATCTGTAGTACAGGCTGGTAAGCTGGAAACTTCCACATGGGAGCTGATGTCCCAGTCTTGAGGAAGTTCTTCTTCAGGGAAACTTGTTTTGCTCCTAAGACCTCTCAATCAATTAGCTAAGTCACACCCAAGTTATTGAGAGTAATCTCCTTACTTAGGGTCAATTGATTGTCAATGTTAGCCACATCTACAAAATACCTTTACACAGGGCAACACCTGGGTTAGAGCTTTGAAGTAACTGGTTGTACTTACTCTTTTCTCTGGGGTCCATATTGGGCGCTGTACTCTCATAGCACACGAACCTTCACAGGAAGGAAACTGTGTCTAATTTTAATGACCTCAGTGTCACAAGACTTATGAGTAAATCTCTCATTTTAGAAAACCATTCACTATTGTAATATCACTCCTTCTCACTTAACAAGCACACTACTCACATTTTCATGAGAAAATTTTCTGCGGAAATGAGACAGGGATTATTAACTAGGTTTCTCTGCTGAAGAAAAGAAATCTGCCTCAAAAAGATGAGGGCCATGCTCTCACCCTGTGGCCCAGCTTAATGGTCAGAACTAGACTTTCTGGGTTTGTATCTCAGCTCGGATACTTCCTAAGTGTGTGATCTCAGTATCTTTGTGAAATTGGGACTAAAATAATCCCCCTGCATAGGCTGTTTTGTGTGTGTGTGTGTGTGTGTGTGTGTGTGTGTGTGTGTGGAATGCCTGTTTCATAGCAGGATCTATCGAACTGTTGGATAATATTATTTCCAGGAGTGCTGGGAATAGCCCTAGAAATCCTTTAGTTTGTCATCCGAGGGCCACCGAAGTAAGGCCAAGTATTGTAATTTACGTTCCTGAGCCCTGTAAGCTAAGTCAGTGCTACTTAACTTTGGGTCTGTGAGCTAAAGCTGGTCAGAAAAATGTTGGTGACAGATCATGATGAGATAAATGCATAAACTGTTACAGAAATACTTTTATTGTGGCAGTATATAATTGGATTGGAGAAACAAAACAGGCAGACACACGGATTAGTCCTCACCACGCTATATATACTTTGGGAAGACGTGGTCTCAGAAACTCCTATGTATAGGAATTCGCATCTAGAAAAAATTTAAGTACGAATTTCAAAAAAATTCAGTATGTTACCTTCTCTAGAAAAACTATAGTTGCGATGCCTATTACGGGTCTTTGGTGTGCTTCCCCATTGTTTTGTCGTTGTGTATCTGACTCCCTAACTAGAGTTTGAGTCTTGGGCATGCTGGGCTTCATCTTGTTTGGGTTCCCGAGGCCTAAAACAGTGATTGGCACATATCTGGTGCTGATATCTAATGTTTTAGATGAATGAAAACATAAATAGGTAACAGATGTAAGACTAGTCAAGGACGGAAAGTGAAATGCGCTTGCTATTTTCTGTTTTATAATAGGTTGAATGAGAAAAATCTTAGGGATATTAATAGATCTTAACAGATATTGCATATTGATAGATAATAATAGATTATGAAAAAATTAGGTTCTTTGAAATTTTATGTATCCTACAATGAGCATACTGCTTTTGAATGTATGTGTTTATGGACAGTTTTAAATGAGCAAACTGTGATATGGCTCCAGCATTGAGAAAGAGAAGGACAGAACGAGGAGATTTGCTTCAGGAGAAACATGCACTTTGCAAACTTAGTGACTGGAAAGGTGCTCTTTGTCTATAAAGTAGTGGCAGTTTCCTCCAGAACACACAAGGAGTCACATCTGCTGACATGTTCATTAAAACTTTAGAACAGGAAAACAAACAAAACAAAACTTTAGAACAGGAAAGTTTATGTGAATATCTAATTGTATCAGTACTGTAATTCTGGGGGATTATTTAGGTCCTTTCCCCCAAAACTAAAAAGACAAGGAACACCATATTAATCTACATATGAGACTTTGAGCTGACATCTGTGGCTTAATAATGCTTTGTTAAGGTGAGGTCCTGTCAAATAAGCATGATATTTTCTCCTGGCATGTAAGGTGACATCTCTTTTCCTGAAACTTTTCAAAAAAAAGTCTTTCCATAATTTTCTGGTTACCTAGCCATCACTCATGAGTCCCTGATGCCATTTCACATTTCACATTTTCATTGTGCTGTGCTAACACATCAAATCAGCTCATCATAAAACACAGACCTAGGGAATGCAAAGAAAGCCAATAATTATTGATTTTTCAGGATGAGTAATTTGTGTTAATCCTAGAAAGATCAAAAGAAGTATGTTCAACTAAAATTTATACTTCAAGGAATAAACAAGAATTCTTTGAGGTTTCTTGAGTCAAAAGAATATTATTTCCAGGAGACACAAGAAAACTTAAACCAAAAAATTCCTATTGGTTACCTTACTAAAATGACAGCATGCTGTTTATGATTCTGTAACATTTAAGGAACTCATATATATTTTTTGGGATCTACTTGTGTGTTCCTCTGTCATGATGTGATGATATGTTAAAGGCCATCAGCTTTGTAGTCTTGCAGACCTGGATTTTAATTCTAACTCCACAGTTGTGTAGCTATGAGACCTGGGGTAAATCATTTATACGTTCTGACCCTCTATGCCTTCATCTCAAATAGAAGTTATAATACAGGGGCGCTTGAGTGGTTCAGTGGGTTAAGCCTCTGCCTTTGGCTCGGGTAGTGGTCTCAGGGTCCTGGGATCGAGCCCCACATCGAGCTCTCTGCTCAGCGGGGAGCCTGCTTCCCCCCTCTCTCTGTCTGCCTCTCTGCCTACTTGTGATCTCTATCTGTCAAATAAATAAATAAAATCTTAAAAAAAAGAAGTTATAACACATACCTTATAGAATTATTGTAACTATTAAATGCCATTTGAATATAAAGTGGCTAACACTGATTCTAGCATATGATAGATCCTCAACAAACACTGATTCCCTTCTTTGCACTCCCCTCTGGATCCTTGACTGAAGTTACCTCAATTTGTTTTCTGATTTCCATCTCTCTTGTCCATTTGTTTGCTACTCAGTGGTTGAGGTGAAATACAGAGAATGTATTTTAAATTTGATACAGTCCATCCCCCCCAAGAGATCTGATTCTTCTTTTTGAAGCTTTTGAAACATGGTTCTGGCCACTCTTTAAATTTGCAGCTCAAGAGAGATTGCCTGGCCAATATTTCACTCCTTGTCCTTTGCAGGGTGGCTACCCAAATTTAATTTTGCTTCAAAATAATCAGAAACTTTTTGTTTGTTGTACTTTCCAAATACGTTCTTAAGAATAGTAATGTAAAAGTTTGTTCTTTCAATTTTGCTGAATTTCCCTCCATCCATACACAAAAAAGAAAAGGTGAAGTCCATATGAAAACCCATGTCTAAAAAAGGTTTCTTAGGAAATGGCCTTCTAGATCCCACTCTCCTGTCCCCACTAAATGCTAAATGTTGATGGCTGGCCTGCTTTTCATCTGCCTTGTTCTTTTATTTCCTAAAGGACTTTTATTTCCTGAGGGATATGTGCTCATTTGGTTAGTCTCATGGGGGTATAGAGAGTTAAAAAAAATGTTTCCTAAGTTCATATAGATTATTTTCATTATTATTTCCATTCTAAATGAACAGGAACATTCCAGAGTTTCTTTTACATGAAATAGGAGAAGCTTTTCACAATAGGTAAAAACCAGAGTTTGCTAAAAGGCTTAGTCCTTTGTACAGGAAGATGACATCAATAGTGGGAAGCTCTGAACCATCCCACTTCCTGCTTTGCAAATGCAAACCTTTTCCGTATGAGCTGGGAGGATACTAAAGTCTAATTTTGGGGACATACAGAGTTTTTAACCACGTAAAGCTATCTTTCATATATATACACACAACACTGGCTCAACTTCCCTGGCATCAGGCTCCAAACAGCTAAGCAGCTCTTCTGAAAATCTTAAGATTTTTGTCTTAACAGTAATAATTTAAACAGTAAGAATTATTCCCTACCAAGCATATGGGATGTAGCTAAATATTCATAGTTAATATTTGTTTAAGAATATGCCTATTCACATGACCATCCATACCTCCCAGGAGCTCCTCCCTATGGATATTTCAGGAGACAACAAGCAATAGATTATTCGGGAACCTATCGGACAGAGAAGTTTAATTTCAAAAATTCATCATATGTTATCATCAAGGATATGTCACTTTGCAGGCTTTTTCATTCAAACATACCTCTCATCTCATCTCACCCAGTTCCAAAATTCTCAAGCAAACAAGCATGTTCCAAGAATAAATGGAATTTACCCTGAGCATGATGGCCTTACAGCTCATAAATACAGAATGACTTGATTAGTAGAATTCAGACTGCAGCATGAGTCATTGGTTTAAAATAAAGGTGGGGGCCTGCTAATTGACCAGAAGAATCTCTGAAACATGAGCCCTGTCTGACCAAATCCTTAGATCACTTTATAAATATCAATAAGAAAGTATATTTGTAGTGTCGCTGTCTCAGGACTACACATAGCATGTGCCATACCGAGTCACAGGCTATGTATGTGGAAGTCAAAGAGCATATTGGGAAGCCAAGAATTCCATGTCCAACTTATGGAGACAGATATCTTGAAACTTCTAGAAAAGAGGAGATTATTCCTTTTCAAAACTCATGAAATATTTAACACCCTATAGTTAAGTGAGACCCACTTTGCTTATTAATTAATTAATTTATTTATTTATTATGATTTTATTTATTCATTTGACAGAGAGAGTGAGACAGCAAGAAAGAGAACACAAGCAGGGAAAGTGAGAAAGGGAGAAGCGGACTCCCCACCCAGCAGAGAGCCCAATGTGGGGCTCCATCCCAGGACCCTGGGATCATGACCTGAGGCAAAGGCAGACACTTAACAGTTGAGCCACCCAGGTGCCCAAATAAGACCTATTTTAGAATCTTTTTTTTTTTTTAATATCTTTGTGACTTAGAGCTGGTCCTACATCTTTCTTCTAGTCATTACTGTCTAATAGAAATGTTATTTAAAGAAATTTTTTTTTCAATTTAAGTCTCAAAGTTTTCTTTAAACATCTCACATAAGTAATAACACTATGTGGTTATCTCTTATTTTGAAAGATATACAGCCTTCAAAGTTATAAACCTATAAAGAGATTAAATGGAAAGAAATAGAAGACTTTGATTCTAAAGAGTATAGCAAGCAACTAATAATTACTGAACATGGTGGACCATTGTACTCCTTTGCTGCCCTAAGGAGTTTATAATCCTTTGGGAAGACAAGTCATAAATTAAAACTTAGTAATCTTTAGCAAGAATCAACAATTTTTTTTCTGTAACAGCTCTGATAATAAGTATGTGGACTTTACAGGCCTAGAAGAAAAGCCAAAAATATTACACAACCAGTTATTTAAGAAGAGAGAATACTTGTGCCCTGCCCTGCCCTGCATTTGCTTAGGGTAGACCATTCATGGTGGTGGGCCACTTTTGGGTCAGCTGCAGTCATCAAGATGTATTCTCCAAACCAAGAGAAACCAGCCTGAGGTGGAGGGGCGTGTGTGGGAGTGTAAGGAGGCAGCTACCTTAATCAGATTCACCCTTTTTCCCATGACACTCAGACCTCTGTCCATTCTTCCTTCTTCCCAGAGAGCTCATCCCTCTCAAATAAGACAGCTGGCCAGAAGCAAGGTGGTTCATCGAATTGTCGGATCCCCAGCTAATTTTCTACTGCTTGGTAGATTCCATCCCTGGCAGTTGCCAAAAGCTAAAGTCCCAAAATGTAGGTAGTGACCCTGGACATCAGTGAGGCCCAGCCAGAGGCTAGTGAGATAAGCATGAGAGTGGAGAGAGAGATGGGGCAGAGGCTGATTTCCAGCTTGCTTTCTAGCTCACAGCTCTGCTTTGCTCAGTATGGGTGTCCATAGGCCATGGTGATTATATGTAGGGACCATGTATCAAGGACCCTGCCAGGTCAGGAAAAACTTAACTAAGAGAATGATCACTGTGCCTAGTGCTAAAGGTTATATGGAAATTGAAGAAAGAAAGAAGAGAGAAGAGACCACTCCAGGTGGGTGAAGTGAAATTGTAGAAGGATAACTTTATAAAAGTTCAAATCACGACTCTTATGAAATATGAAATAAAACATAAAACATGTCAAGGATTTTATTTAGCTTATTTTTACTTTATTCATTATTTAGGAAATCCATAATATGATAAAAAAATTTTCAAAAGAGAATTGAAGAATAGACATTAAGGAATGCTAAGGTAAATTTGCTAATGGATACAAAACTGGTGTCTTCAACAAGTTAGAAATCAATTTCTTTTCCGTCACCCAAAATTCATTTGCATTTCTATGAACAAGAAACATTTGCATCACCATCATCTCTTTACAAATTATCTCCAGAGTGTTACGAATAGTCAAAGAAAATGAAAGGCATATATCCTTATAGAATCAGATAAACCCATAAGGGTCCCTTAGATAATGCTCAATATTCCATTGTAACAGTACCCAGTAATCATTTTTTTTTTTTCATTTCAAATTCTTTTACCTGACAACATGAAGAAAACAAAAATTGTAGTATGTTGGTTCAGAGATAGTTATCTGAGATGTTCGGTTCATCATTTGAATTTTTTAGAATTGCTATGTGTGATATACATACTATTTTTTCACATTAAACCTAAAAGTATTAAAACTATAGTCTAGTGTTATAATTTCTAGCCCCTTAGTAGATATGTGAGGAAACTCGAAGAATCCAATATTGGTGAAGAACAGGAGGCTTTTCAGTGCCCTTACATAATGCACACAGTAACCCTTCTGATTCTATGCATAAGAACAGTCCTGGTCACTGTTCTAGCTCAAAGAAGTATACAGAAAAGGAAAAAATAAAGAAAAAATAAATAAAGAAAAACAAAATAAAACATAAACACCTCCAACAACACCTGGGTAGCCAAGAAAATGTCAGTTACAAAGCCAAGGAATTTCACTTCGAAGAAATAAACAGGATCTCGCATGTAAGAAATTAAGAAAGTCAGAATCTCTTGGCAAATACAAAATCTTCCCTATGTTAAAATGGATATAAGACTAAAAACAGAAAATACACAAGTAGCATGAGAGATAAGAAGTAGATACAAAAAATTAGCAATTTGAACTTTAAAAATGTAATGTGCTAACTGTAGTGCTATTAGGGTTCTTGAGTAATAAAGTAGCAGGTTGGTAAAATACAGCACAATAAAGATCTCACAGCAATGACTTGGCATCATGGATTAAACAGAAACCATGTTCAGAGCAGTTTCATTATGAAGACTATTAAATACAGAACATAATTTTTGAAAGACTTCTGCCAAATTTTAATTGTTATGCTTTGAAAATGTATGTGCTGAGAGGGAATATCAGACTCTGGGGAGGCAGGGCATGGACATATCAGACTCTAAAAGATAAGGAGTTAAGATACATGAGAGGAAGGTAGGTATAAGTAGAGACTGTGATCCCAGGGTAGGATGGAATTAGAGTAATCAGTTAAATGCTCGTCAACCAAGAAAACCTTTGCAAGCTGTAAATATTTCCCTAAAATGTAAGATTAACAGGGAATTCCTACTGTTCAAATGGTTCAGAAGAGTTTCAAGGAGAGAGCTCACTGACTTGACTGCTTAGTTGATGAGGCTTCCCATGAACTAAAAGGAGAAGCTACTATTTATTGTTCATCACTCTAAGTCATTATAGTCAGTGATGGTGTTTATAAATGTCGATTTACAGTTATCTCATCTAAATCTCAAAATAAGAGTATGAGGAAAGTATTATCTCTATTTGATAGAAGAGGAAGAAGAAGCTAGAGAGGTTAAATTAAGATTATGAAACTACTATGTGGCATACTACTACGTTCAAAGGCCACTTGAAACCCAGATTGTCTGAGTGTATTACTTGGTCTTTTAAGCATTCTGCTGTTTGCTTAATCCCTCAAATATCTACTTGGGCTACTGGCCCCAAGTATTATCCCCATTCTGTATATAAGGAGACAGAGACACAAAGCGGCTAACTCAAGTGTGCCCAGCTCATGTGTCAATTAACATCCAGTGCAGCATCTGTCTTGTGTTTGCTCTGCTCAACCCTCCTCCTCAAGGGAGACGCCCCACCCCTCAGCCAAAGGGGCAGCTGTGGACAGTTTATGGCAAACTGGAAAATGCAACTACTACCTTAAAGACATTCAAATTCAGTTTCTTTAAAAAAGAAACAAAAACCCAACATGTGCTGTGTCTTAACAAAGAATTATCTCCGGGGTTTAATCTGCTCTAGTCTGCCAATCTGTGACCCAGTGAGTGGAGGGTAAAAGGCCAGTTGGGAGAGAATTTAAGAAACAGACAGAAGCTGACTCACAGAGCATAGTCGGGTTGTTCTAATGGCAGGCAATTAGAATAAATACCCATTAATTCCTGTGGCTCTGGTCCCTGGAGCTGTCTTGCATTCTGAGGAACCTTCTGGTTCCAATCTCTATTAAAAAGGTATGGCCTAGTTGTTCAGTTTTTCCAGGATTGAACGTGCGTGTACACACACACACACACACACACACAAACACACACACAATATATATATATATATATATATATATATATATATATGTATCTCCCATAATAAACCCTCATTACATGAGGTAGTGTGCAGTCACATTGCCTGCAACCCAACAATCTTAACAAAAACCATCACACCAGCATTTGCCATGAATTTTCCACATGTATTTTTCCAACTTTCCATTCTAAATTGTGTGTTGGCTACACTATGCAATGCTCTGGTCATGAATGAAACATGAAAGCTTCTAATGAAGAAGTAAAAAACAAAACAAAACAAAACAAATGAAATCAAAGTAATGGCTGCTCTTTCCATGAACAAATATGAGTAAGATATTCTGTATGAAAATAAATTTTGAAGTACCAAATGGATTCCATTGATTAAACATGGAATAATAGATAATAATAGTTTAATAGAGAGAATCCTAAAAGACCAGTATTTCAGAAAGTTGTATATCTATCCTCTGAATATTGGTAATGATGATGGTATAAACTGACTTTTTAAAAGGTATCCTTCACTGTCTCCATAGTTTGCCTTTTCTAGAATGTCAAATAGTTAAAATGATATAGTATGTTGCCTTTTCGGATTGTCTTTTTTCACTTCTACAGTTAATTTTCTTCTATGTCTTTCTATGCTCTGATAGCACATTTCTTTTTAACAATAAATAATATTCCATTGTCTGGATTTACTATAATTTATCCATTCACCTATTAAAAGATAGTTTCTTCCAAGTTTTGGCAGTTACGAATAAAACTGCTAGAAATATTTGTGTTCAGGCTTTTGTGTGGACATAGGTTTTCAGCTCATTTGAGTAAATGCCAAGGATGGTAATTGCTATATTGTATGGTAAGGATTTTGATCAGTTTTGTGAGAAACTGACAAGGCTTCGGTGCTACTTTGTATTCCCACTAGCAACAAATGAGAGTCTCTGTGCTCCATCCACTCACCAGCAATTGGTGTTGCCAGTGTTTTGGAACTTGGCCATTCAAATAGGAATATAGTGGTATCTCATTGTTGTTTTAATTTGCAATTCCCTGTGAGATATGATATTTGGTATCTTTTTTTTTTTTAAGATTTTATTTATTTATTTGTCAGATAGAGAGCACAGGAGCAAGCACAGGCAGACAGAGTGGCAGGCAGAGGCAGAGGGAGAAGCAGGCTCACCGCCGAGCAAGGAGCCCGATGTGGGACTCGATCCCAGGACGCTGGGATCATGACCTGAGCCGAAGGCAGCTGCTTAACCAACTGAGCCACCCAGGCGTCCCTATTTGGTATCTTTTCATATGTTTATTTATCATTCATATCTCTTCTTTGGTGAGGTGCCTGTTCAGATTTTTGCCCATTTTAAAATCAGATTTTTCATTTTCTTATTGTTCAATCTTAACAAATTTGTCTATATTTTCACTAACAGCCCTTATCAGATCTGTCTTTTGCAAATTTTGTGTCTAGTCTTCTCATTCTCTTTTGACAGTTTCTTTTGCAGAGAAATTTTTAATTTTAATGATGTTCAGCTTATCAATGATTTCTTCCCTATGCCATGCCATGCCTTCAGTGTTGTATGTAAAAATTATCACCATACCCAAGGTCATCTAGATTTTCTCCTCTGTTATTTTTTGGGAGTTTTATAGTCTTGGTTCAATTTGCTTTTTCAAAAGCTCAATCTGAGTGTTATGGTAAAGAATGGATTTTCAGGGTGCCTGGGTGGCTCAGTGGGTTAAAGCCTCTGCCTCTGCCTTCGACTCAGGTCATGATCCCAGAGTCCTGGGATCGAGCCCTGCATCGGGCTCTCTGCTCAGCAGGGAGCTTGCTTCCCCACCTCTCTCTGGCTGCCTCTCTGCCTACTTGTGATCTCTGCCTGTCAAATAAGTAAATAAAATCTTTAAAAAATAAAAATAAAAAAGAATAGATTTTCAAAAAGCAAAAATGGAAGGAGGGTTGCCAGTAAGGGGTTATTGCGGTAATCCACACCAGGAATAATGATGATTTGACAAGGATAGTGAGAATGGAAATGGAGAGAATTAGATGGACTCAGGATCTCAGTATGATTTGAAAATAGAATATGGACAGATAGGAAGTGAGGAGGGAAGTAAAATCAAGAATAACTCCTAGCTGGTTCCCTTTTGGTCTTTATGGCAGGCTGCTTCTGAGGCAGTAGCAACCCCATTCCTGGGGTTCTTTGATATGTGTCAGTCATGAGAAACTTCATGAGATAGGCAGAGCTATTTCTTGTGGGAGTGAAGGAGAGCTTCATAAGAGGACCTAAAAGTGAACCAATTTATCCATAAAGCTCCAAAAAATAAATAATACCATAAAAGACCAATTAATTGTTCCCATTTCACAGATCAGATTTCCAGCATCCAATATAACTCAGGAGTCTCAGTGGTAATGAAATGGATTTTACGGTCTTCTTAAGTCCATACATTGCCAAAATGTAAATGTTTATTCATAAAGTATGGTAGTTGCACTCTCTTGTTGGATATATGGGAACAGATCTATTTTTTTCTTGAATACTTTGCTTTGGATTTGTTGAAGTATTTCCTGGTAGAGTTTTGTGGGATTAGGAGTCTAACTGACTTTATTTTTATTCCAGTGTAAACCACTGTGTCCTCAACATAGTAGTTTATTATAGAAAAACACTTGTAAAGCTGAATATTACTAAAAAAATTAGTGAAAACTGATATATCCATTAATATTAAAAACATTTTTTAAATCTCTCTGATTTACCAGAGTGTGAATTTTGTAATTTTTCTTTTTTTTTCCTCAGATACTAATATTTGGTAACTTTTTTGGGGGGGAGATTGTAGATGGTAAAGTCTTGGTGTAATTTTAGTTGAAGTATGTGTGGTAGATGGAAATATAGATTTCCAAAGATATTCATGTCCTTATCCCCAGAGCCTGTGAATATGTTACCTTACATAACAGAAAAGACTTTGCAAATGTGATTAAGTGTTTTGAGATGGGAAGATGATACTGGGTTATCTGGGTGGACCCAATATATCACAAAGGTCTCTAAAAAGAGGGAGACAAGAGGGTCAGGGAGGGAAATGATGTGACAGCCAAAGCAGAGTCAGGGAATTAAAGATGTTACACTGGTGGCTTTGAGGATGGAAAAAGGGACATAAGCCAAGGAATGAGTAGCCTCAAGAAGTTGGAATACACAAGGAAACCGATTCTCCCCTAAGGCCTCCAGAAAGACTGCAGCCTTGCTAATTCCTTGATTTTAGACCAGTAAGACCCATTTTTGGACTTTTGACCTCAAAATGTAAGATACTAAATTTGTGTTGTCTTAAGATACTAAGGTTGTGGTAATTTATTACTATAACAACAAAAAACAAGTACAGTGTGTTATTCTGAAAGTAAGACTTTTCTTAAGAACTATATGATAAAAGAAAATTGCTGTAGATGCTTTCATGTGATAGATGGTTTACCAATCCTCTGTTCTTTTATATCTCTTCCAAAAGCAAGTTACTTCTTATAATTTTTGCTTTAAAAGAAGAAAAAAGAATAATGCTTATAATTTTGGTATTAATTTTCAATGAGGTAGATGGTGATACTATTTAATGAATGGGGAAGATGGGGATAGGAGCTATTGTGGTTTGGTAATTAGTTAGCTCCTTTTTGGCTATATTAACTTTGAGATGTGTATTAGATCAAGGCTAGTCCATGAATTATTTATTGATCAGTGACAAGGTAAGTACAGAAATTATGAGTAAGAATTGTAAATATTTTTAGCAACTTGAGAGATCTGTGATATCCAAGCATGTGGGGAATAAACTTGTCACATTTAACTGTGTGTTGACCGGTTTTTCTGCTGTTAAATTCATATGATGAATTGCACAGTGCATCAGCTACATGCTGGTTATGCACTGTAAGAACACATTACAACATGTGATAATTTAATGTGATAATCGTAACCCAGAAATGTGTAAATCTGAAATCCATGTTTTGCCAAAAGAATTTAAAGGCTGTTATAGCTGCATAGAATAAATTATTGGAATTGGCGACTGATGAAAGACTGAAGACGAATTTTGAAGATGGAAATTTTCCCATTTCCATCAGCCTACATCTGTGAGACTCTTTTCTCTATTGGATGTTATTGAGGCAAACAATAAAAACATTTTACATATATTACATCATTCCTGGAATTAGAATTAGAATTGTCATTGATCCAACATAGACTAAAGAAGAACCAAACTTAATCATTATGTTAAAACCTTTAAATGTTGATATAATTGTTTACTCAAAATCTACTAGTAGAAAATTTAACATGGGGGATTATTATTTCACTTTTAATTTTTGTTTAATGATGTTTTCAGAATTTAAAAAATTATTCAAGTGTTGAAGCAACTGTCTATTATCATCTATATGTCTATGTAATAAGTCAGAGAAAGACAAACACCATATGATTTCACTCATATGTGGAATTAAATAAATAAAATGGGTGAACATATGGGAAAGCGAAAAAAAGAAAGAGAGGGAAACAAACCATGAGAGACTATTAAAGACAGAGGACAAACTCAAGGTTGATGGAAACAGGGGTGGGGGAGATGGGCTAGATGGGTTATGGATATTAAGGAAGGTACTTATTGTGATGAGCACTGGATGTTGAATGTAGGTGATGAATCACTGAATTCTATTCCTGAAATCAATATTGCACTATATGTTAACTAACTAGAATTTAAATAAAAATTTGAGAAAAAAGAGTAATACATTGACATGATTAAGAATATAAATTGTGGGGGCGCCTGGGTGGCTCAGTGGGTTAAGCCTCTGCCTTCGGCTCAGGTCGTGATCTCGGGGTTCTGGGATTGAGCCCCGCATCGGGCTTTCTGCTCGGAGGGAGGCCTGCTTCCCCCTTCTCCTCTGCCTGCCTCTCTGCCTACTTGTGATCTCTCTCTCTCTTTCTCTCAAATAAATAAAATAAAATTTTAAAAAAAGAATATAAATTTTGTATAAGGTCATAGGACTTGGTAAGACCATCTAGAAATAGATGTGGCTTAAGAAGAAAAGGATATTTATAATAGACCGTCAGGCAATCCACAAATAGAGGTCAAATGGAAAGCAAATGCTTCCAGTATTATTATAGGGAATTCAACTGGAAACAAAAAATAAAATGCTTTACATTTCCCTAATATTAAACAAGATAATATCCTGCTTCTACCACTCATTTCCAATACAATATTATCAATAAAAGGATTTCCCATAAATAAATTCCATTCTATTTCCATAGTTAACATATGGAAAAAAGTCAACGTTCAAATAAAAATTGAATAGTTCTATTAATATCACTTTTGCCTGAATCATTGCATTTGAGTGTTTCTACCATGTCGTATTTCCAAAAAAAAACTAACCCCCAATATAAAGAGACTCTTTTCATGTTACTACTGTTTATGGTATAACGGCTGTAATGTTTCCTTTGACTCATTTTCCACCTCCCAAAATATCAGATAATGTGTCTCTGCCTTTACCTATTGCTTCCAGTGAGATTTTCTCCTTCCTGAACACCTGAGGACAGGACACAATTTCATAAGCCTACTCTTGACTTTTCTGTCACTAATGAAAAGAGAACACACCAAAAAAAGAAAGAGAGAGAGAGAATACTTTTTAGAGGTTTTCTTAGCTTTGATGTTTTATTTTGTTTATTTTACCGCTGGGGAAAAAAATGCAAAACTTGCAGACAGTACAAAGGTTTCCTGTGTGACTCTTAACTCTTCTCTTTATTTTTCACCTAGGTCTTATACCAACAGTATACAAGAAACAAAACTGAAATCCTTCTACTCAGAGAAAAACCTTATTTAGATCCTTGGGGGCATTTTCTTAAAGAGAAGCGAATCAGAACAAATTTGGGGGAGGAAATGGGTGAGGTTCAGGTGCTACCTGTGAGTCCTGTGTCCTCGGAGCAAAGCCATGGGGAGGTGGAGAGTGGATGCTGAGATTCTGACCTCTCCCCCATCCTCCTTTCCCTCTTGCTGCCAGATCTTGCTGTGTAAGTAAGCCAGAATGATAATAAGGTGCAGGGTTCAGGTAAGTGTAGCAAACAGCACTCAGTGGTGGAGGAAGGGGTGAGGAGAGCTTACTCAGGGTTTGAGCAGTGGCTGCATTAAAGAAATGTCTTTAGCCAGAAAGCAGCTGCACCATCCTTTAAAGTACAAGTATAAGGAGAGCAAAATAAAAATGGTATATTCTTGAATGCTAATTTTTGTGATTTCTTCAAAAGTAGGTAAATCAATTCTGTTGTTGTTAATATATTTAGATTGATCACTTTTCAAGTATATTCTCATATCTCCAAATCACCCCCAGATTATTAGAAAATACAGGCAAGTTTAGGGACAGATCCTAAACCATGTATGTAAAAGCCAATGATATGACTGTTTCATAGTTGAGGCATTTGGAATGAAATGAAATATACTTTGGTCATATTGTGTAATAAAAAGGGATATGCAGAGATCTGTCCCCTTCCCCTTTCCATGTGTCAGTCATTCTAAAATTCCACTATAAGAAAATAAATAATTAGTTCAATAGCTTTTATTTTACAAAAATGAAATGAAGTGATTACATTGGCATATTCCTTTAGCTTGATAATATTTTTTTGAAATATGATAAATTAAGCTTCCCTTCTTGCGTTTTTTTAGAATTATACTAGCTATTTTTGGACTTCTATTCTTTGGCATGAATTGCAACAGAGTTTGTCATATTGCATGAAAAATCTAGTTGTGATATTGCTTGTAAGCATATTGACATTGTAGATTAATTTTGAGAGAATTGCATTTGTCCCTCCCATTGGTCCTTCCATTTGCTTGCTCCACTTATTAAGTTCTTTTTTTATGTCTTTTCTTGCACTATGGTATTTTCCTCTTTTTAGTAAATGAGTGCTTTACATTTATATCACTAAATAAAATATTCAGTTACGATCAGATATTTGACTAATACAAGCTGATGATAGGTATTAAATACATTCTTCAATTGATTCTCATGATATATATATCATGATATATATAAATATATATATATATATATATATATATATATATAAGGTTTCCTATACTATATGTATGTTTCTTTTTGTGCTAGAATGTCTTTGTTCAGTTGAGTTCTTTGGAATTAAAATTAAGGATGGAAATATTATTTATCTAAGCTAGTCAATTCCTAGTTATTTCAGGTAAACAGGAAAACACTTACACATAAGTGTATTTAAAGCAGAGGGGGAGGCAATCATGCTGTATATATTCTTTTGAAACTCGTTTTTTCCCCGTTGGAATACACTATGGGCTTTTTTCATTGTCATTACACATTCTATAAGATCATTTTAAAGGTTTTATGGTATTTCATTATGAGTTCTTTGATATGTGGAACGTTTTTGGTCTCTAAATGTCCTACATTCAAATACAAACACTTGCTGGCATAGAAACATCTTAGATCATTGTCAGTACACATCTTATTTGGAATTAGGTTTTCAGATTCTTTCTGATAATTGTAACTGGCTGAGAGTAATTCCTAGGGAATGCTAGGAATTAGCATTTGGGCAAAGACAGGATTTGGCCATTTAAGGTAGGTATTTGGCCAAAGACAGGAACAGAGAGAGCATGGGTAGAGAAGGTGAGGAGAGGGTGCCAAATAATGAAAGAATCCACTTCATGATTTCAACAAGGTCCCACCACATCATAAGTAGAAGCTAAACAACAGAGCTGAGTGATGTTTAGGACAGAGAGAACATGGTCACTTCTGTTCCTGAATCTCTATTTCTAGGCTTTTTGAAAATTTTTAGTGGTGTTGAATGTCTTAAGTGTTCTGAAACTCTTCTCTGGTCTCTCAGTTGAACAAAATGGGCTGACTTCCAGGGTTTGACATATTCTTCCAACTCACTGCCCTCTTCTTGCACTCTTGTCTGTGAGGAGGATGTGGAGAGAGTCACAGAAGGCATTGCAAAGGGCATGATTATTGACTCTTAATGGACTTGGTGACTGGTGTGATCCAAGTGATAAGGCAAAGAGGAACCAAGAAAATCCTCTGGCTCCTTACCCATTTTGGTCTGTTTAATCTTACTTTCTATTAATTGTAATGCCGATTTTATAATCCAACTAAACAGACCACCAAAGGCACACATCAAAGTGTTTGTCAGTCGTACTTCCCTCATCTTCTCCGCTCTACCCCGGTCAACTGCCCTCCTCCCATCGCCATTAACACCATGGCTTAGTCATTCTTCATGGTCCAGATTAAGCTCTTGCTCCTTTATAAAACTTTCCTCACAACATCTACTTAGAAAAAACCTTCCAACTTCAAATTTCCATTTTACCTGCTGTGTGCTGCCGAATAATAATTACAACAACATGTAATTGAATACGAACTTAATCTCCAGTGGTTTGTACTTCACAACTTGACATTTAATCTGTCACCTAGTTGTTTTGTAAATTCTTTTGTTGAAAGATACAAAAGGAACAGATTTCCCTTGCATTTCCACGTGGTCTAGGATGGATATGTGTAAATCAAACAGTTACAGTGCTGCTACTCTGTTGGGTGTCCAGGCTGAAATTTCAGATTGTTCATCAATATCTTTTTTTTTTTTTTTAATTTCCTCTACCTTTTTAGGGTCTGGACACAGAGCTACACTCCATTTTCCATGCTTCTTGCACTTGGGTGGGGCTCTGTGACTAAATTTGGGCCGTGAAAATGATATATGCCATCTCCAGATACATGCCATTTCCAAACTACTATATATGTATATGTATCTACGTGTATATGTATGTTTGGAGTCATATACAAATTTCCTATGCACCCCCACCCACTCGCTCGTTCTCTCTTCTCTTGTAGTGATCTTGGAGGTCACTTAAAGGTGATGACATTAAGAACTGGATCCTTAAGTCACCACCTAAAGGAAGCCCACCCTGAAATGTCACCTGAACATTTGCCAACTGAACAACATCTGCATTGGATTTTTTGTGGGTAAGAAAAAAACTTACTTTGCTAAACCCCTGAGATTTTGGTGTTTTTGATACAGCTGTTAGCATCAGTTATTTTACTCAGAGATGTGACACAAAAATTATAGATGGCTCTATGCTTGAGCAGCCCAAAGTCTAAGTATATAGTTGTTTTTTTAAAGAAAACATGTGTTTTAAGGTTTCATGTTTCCAAATTCTAATTTGCCATTCTTGTAACCTGAGCGATTCTCAAAATTAAAAATGGCATAAGTCAATAACGTCTTTTCTTTTGTTGGCAAAAACCCTGAATGGCAACAACTCTGTTTTCTGCATGTCAGTCAGAACTATATGATCCAGGGAGTGATCAAGGTTTATTAAAATTTCTCAGTGGAAATGCTTGCTCTTATTTCATAAATATGACTCAATTTTGCCTTAAGAAACTAATCTTTCCAACACTCCTAACACTTATATCTGTCTATGTGTACATATATATTGTGTTTTGAAAATAAAGTAGATGATACAGCAGAGTATGCATCTTAATGATGATTTTCCTATTTGGTTAACTGTCTATTTATATTAAGTGAGAAGGAAAAATGATTTAGCATTTAAAAATATTAAGTATTGTTAGTATGAACCAATGTTCTGAAGTCAAAATTTTTGAATACATCTTCTATGCTTTCACCTTTTGAAGGCTTAAAATCCATTTGAAATTGGCTCTTTTATTTCTGTCAGCTTAGTGGTAAAGAGGGCAGCGTCCACAAATTAAATTTGTCCTTGACAATTGGTAAGAAAGTGAAGCAGGGGTGTTTGAGATGCAGCACATACCTGCCATAAACTAGCACACAACTGTCATGAATCTTTCTCTAGGGAAAAAAGACCAAGATTATGATCATAACCTTAAATTATCATCACCTGTGGTATTGGTGGCTTATCACCTGTAAGAACACTTATGAGTTTTAGGTAGAAATAATTCTTTCATTTATCAAGAATCAGGAAAGCATAATTTTACTTTCTTCTATCAGAGAAGACTAACATATTCTTTTTCATGTGATCTTTAAGCATGCAGTACATTAAGTCTTTATATCATAATGGTATTTCCATTTCACAGGGTTAGCTATAACAGTGTAGTTTAATCATCTGTGAGTTTATCATTTTATTTTGTGTCAATTGTCAGCCACATGAATATAAAGTATCTCTTATAATGATTCTTGTTTTAATGGCTGTTTTTTTTTAAAATTCATATTTCCTCCCTTGGTTTTTCTACCTATCCTTTACTAACCTTTATCATCTTGTTCCTCATTTTCATGTTTGAATATCCTTCAATGTGTTCTACAAGTTCTGTAGTTGTAAAAATATATATGTGTATGTGTATGTGTGTATGTATACACACATGGATGTTTGTATGTATAGAACTTTTCATCGCTATGATTTTATTTCTCTTATATATCTTCTCATTTCACAAATATTTGAGTGTCTTCTATTTGCCTATCAACATGCCTGCTAATGCCTATTAATATCCTGTTAGTACTGATTATCCAAAGATGAGTAATACTGACTTGCCTTGATTTCATAGGGCTTGCTGTCCAAAGAGGGAGACAATCATTAACAAATAATTATACAAATAAATGCAAGTGGGTTATATGATGCTTTAACTGCATCACAAGGAAGCATTTGACTTGATCTAATGAGGGAGGTCACAGAAGAGCTTCCCTGAGGATAAATATACGGTAAGACATTGGAAGAAAGAAGAAAGCATTTCAGAAAGCTGGACCAGTAAGTGCAAAGGTCCTGGGTAGGGCCCACAACGTACACTGGAATTGCTGAAATAAGGCTACACTGACTGGAGCATAGAGACCAAAAAAGGGAATCATAATGTGCATTGATACTGGAAAGGTCAGCTGGGTCCAGACCAGGCAGGAGAGTATAGACTGCATTAGGAAACTTAGTCTTTATCTTAAAAGCAGTAGTAAGCCATCCAATAGTTTTAAGAGAGGAAGTGGTATGATCAAGATTTCATTAGAAAGAAAGTATTTCTAAGGAGGCTGCGAGGAAGGGGCAGATACAAATGCACCAACTCCCCCTCCATATCACTACTTATCTCTTGAAGCAAGCTATAATCACCTCACAGATACAAATAAAAATCTTTATTTGGCTCTGGCCTCCCGTATCCTCCAGGCATCTCATAAGTGAAAACCTAACTGATTATCAGGCCCCCAGCTGGTATCTAAGCAATAGGGAGCCATCTTAAGTCTGTAGGGAGCAGCACATCCCATGAACTGAACAATGGTGAGTTTCCCCCACAAGAGTTATGGATCATTGACTGAAAGTTAATGCTAGGCTGCCCTCATGCTTGGGAGCAGCTGCATGAGCAGGACCTCTTTCCTGAGCTTTCCTTTGGATATTTCAGACTCTGCTGACCTGATGGAAATGAAGTTCATAATTTCAGCTATGGTCATTAACCCCCTGCTTTGTGCTTTTACTTAGCATTAACATGTCATTTGTGTTTCACTCTAGAGATAGGTTTTGAGCCAGGACTTCAGTGCAATGGGAACCAAGTATCAAAAGGGGAAAATGGATGGCAATTGCAATGACAAAGCTGTCCTGGTCACCTGGTAGAGAAGAAAATATAATCTCTTTCTAAACAATACAGATGGCGCTAGGATTTGTATTATAGAAAAGTGAGGACATGTGCTGTTTCCTAGGAGGAAAAGTGGTTATGATAGCTGAGAACTGTCTTCATACCCTGTAGTTATTGAATACTTTAGGCCAAGGAAGGGAAACATGAACATATTTAGGAGATCTCTAGCTTCATCTCCCACATGAGTACAAAATGTGGATTCAGTGTGAAATTATCCACATCAGTTGAATTCATCAAGCATTTGTGACCAATCACCATGTTAATCAGTCTCCTTTCTGCCCAAATGATCTTTCTAGCTAACATCTCCCTCATTGTTTTCTAATTACTGTGGTCAAATGGGTTAAATCAATGCAAACTCATAGTCTATTGTTTGTCCAGTCTGTTCCCTTTGTACTCTGCTAAGCTTTCTTCCTATTCTAGCCTATTCTTCCTTCCAGCCCTTGGCTAAATCCACCATCTCCACAGAGACTCCCATGATGTTTGCCCAAAGAGCATAGCACCTCCTATGAACTCAGTAACCTGTATTCAGTAGTTGTGTACTTGTTATAGTATTTTTATTATTATTGACATCCTATATACTATTTGGTAGTAAATTTCAACTTCCCAACTTAATGTAATCTCTTTGGTGTTGGACCTCTAGTGGAATCATATATTCACTATTGTTTAATGAACAACGTTTAAACTCTCTAGGTCTGAGAGGGAGCAAAATAATCTTTTTGCTCTCATTGGTTTGGGGAGTAGGAATTTCATGTCAAATTTCATTATAGATCTTCTTAATTTTTATTATGCTTTTCTTGAGTTGTATATTTGGGTACCAAATTTAATTTTCTCAAATTAATGTTGCTTGTAGCTTAAATCTGCTGTGCCTATAGTCTGTCATTTGTGTAATTTAAGTATCATCTTAGTTATATATGGACTCATGTACTTTAAATTTTTGTATTATATACTTTTATTTTAATAAGTATATAGAAAAAATGTGGAATTCTTCTTAAATTTATCTTTGGTTGATAAAGAATCCCACATATTTATCTTGTTAATTAGGCTTTACTGGGTGTAAAATAATATGACTTGAAAATAATATGGATGTATCATATAGACCATCTAAAATGAGGAGTCATTACATACATCCATAGTAGGACGAGGAATGAACAAAAAGAATTTTTTAAAAAAGTAGCATGATACCTCAACATTTATTAATACTAAGAACTATTTTTATCTTGATTATGTATCTTATTTTTCAAATAACAAAATAAGCTCTACTACCTCAGAGTCTTTCATATGAGGCATATATTATTATAAATATTATTTAATTTCATTTAAAAATTAATAATACAACAAATCAAGCATCATTCACTCCTGACTTAGCAAAACAAGTTTTCTTTAGGTATAATGTAAAACCCAGATCATAATGCTTTTCCTTCACTACAAAGAAAAGCTCTTGTGTACATTTTATATCAGAAAATACATTTGATGGATGATCAACCTCATTTTTAAAATATATTTATTTTTCTACAATGTGCTAAAAATAGTTTCAAAGCTAAAACGCATGACAAATCGCATCTATTTCTTATTTGGAAAATAAGAATATTTCTTATTTGGAAAAAGGCTCTTGCATTATTGCATTTTTACACAATTGTCATCATTCAAAACTGCTTTTCCTTCTAGCGAACAACACTTGTCTTTATCCATGTGTCGGCTGCTGACAGAGCTGACATTTTATTTGTTGGCTGATTTCCCATATGCATTACCTTTGTGAACTGTTCCTTCTTTGACTGTTTAATAATCTACTGTATATTTTGTTTGTGATCTTCCTAAGAGCAGGTCTTTGTAGCATTTTTAGGATACAGAAAATTCCACTGAAAATAGTATAAAATAATGCCCTGGAAGGCCTATTTTTATCCATGGAATTTAAATCACTTGAAATAAATCTTGTTATTTTGAAATACAGAAGATGGTAAAATCTGAACTTTATTTTTTGATATTAAAAAGTGTATCATCTACCAAAAAATAGTCACCTAAATTAGCATAATCCTGGGGATATAGATTTAAAAGTGATTTGACTAGTTTTCTGAGAAATCAGGTTAAGGTTGAGGGATAATTATAATTAAAATGGAAGACTGACTCTAAACACTCACACATCAGATTGTGCCCAATCCTTCTGATAACACACATCAGAAGAAGGAATATCTAGCAGACTGTTAACTGCTCTCTCTGAAACTGACATTGGATATGGGAGTGTACTTGGCAGGGAAGGCTTGCTGTTTTTAAAATTAGCAGTCTATGAAGTGAAAACTGAACTGCATTATGCGATAGTAGACCAGGGTGTCCTTCTATCATAATCTCAAACTTCTTTGGGACAAAATAGTATTTCTTGGCCTTGGTTTTTGTTTCTACAGAATGAAAGATTTAGTTTGGCCTGTTGAATTTATGTTATTTTAAGATCTTCCTACATTTTAGGCCTTTCCTTTGATTCTATGGTTGATTATATTTAGAGACAGTGATATATACCATCTATGATTACAAATTATCAACCAAAATGTTCTAGTAGTGTTGAGCAGATTTTTTGACTTTTATTTGGCTTTTTTTTTTGTTGAAGCCTGGGATGTTTGCAGAAAGTACAAAGGATCAAGGATAGCTCAGATGGATGTAAGCTCTCAGGGGCTTTGAGATTAAGCTCTGAGAAACATACCCAGATAGCAGGCCTCCCTCTTGTGACTGGAATAATCACACCCATCTGGAACTTTGACTCAGGCCTTCTATTACCATTTTTGTTCATACTTGTGAATCATATGTAATATGTCATAAACTTTAAAAAAATCAAAATTATCATCCTTGATATTCTAACATGAAGAGGACTTGGCAAAATAATTTCAAATCTTCAGGCCTCAGTATCTTCATGTGTATAACATTGAATTACACATGTTGAAAAGACATGCTGAAATCTCCTCCAACTTCAATACTTTCCTTGGCTGGAGCACAGACTCTTCTAAGTCTCATAAAAATTAATGATCTTTAGACTTGGGTTTCTATGAGTTATGCATTACACAGAATAGAATGAGGAACTCAAAGTCCAAGGAAGCAGTCAAAGTATGGTGGTTGAAGTGTTTACACATATCACATAGCTCACTTGGTCATCCTCTAAACTCTTTAACATAATTACTGTAAGTAATACTTTCCTTTTTTTTGCAGAATAGGAGAGTAAAATTCAGGAAAGCTATTTACTTAGAAAGTAATGGCATATTAAAATCAATACACTCGATTTCTACAGGGATCCTCACATTTAACATCCATAGACAATACCTGAATACCATGTCAAGTTTGCAGATTTCTGGTCTCCACCTCCCATTTAATAGGATTATGTGGGGACCAATATCTCCACCTTTACCTAACCTCTCATATGATTTTGATGCATACAATGAAAAATATTGCCCTAAACCTTTCATGCGCACCAAATACTATTTTCTTTTTCTTCACTCTCAGCCTTAAAAATACGGTACATTTCATGTGCTGCCATCTTATATACATAAGTACTGCTTCTGAAAGACAGCATATCAGAGGTATGGTATTACCACCTCTTATTATAATTCTTTTTCAATTTTTCTGTTATAACACCAAACAAATCATTCTTTACCTGGGTGATAATCTCATAAAAATATATTACATCTCACTGCATGGCGAAAAAAAAAAAAAAAAAAGGAAAGAAAGAAAAGAATTCTCAGCATAGCATTCAAGGTGATTCATCAATGCTTTTTCCCACTCTGTTTCTGTAATAGCTCCCTCAAATATGGTCATGTCTATTTCAGTGGCCCTCTACTCCATGCTAGTGATGGCATGATGTCGTGCTTGCTCATATTGAGATTATGCACAATAGGACTTTTAATACAGAGTTAACCAAGTGGATCACAGAATCAGGCAGGCCTCATTGGGTTGTCCAAAACCATTTAAATCCTCTGAACTGCATCAGAAGACAATCCATTTCACCTTCACTGTAAGTCTTGATCTTTTATAAGGAACGAACTGAACATTGTTAATAAGCAGATTGTTCTGTTATTCATCAGTCTCAAAAGGACTGGTTATAATTCTGAAAAGATCAAAATCCCCACAGAATAAATTGGCCTTCCTTCTGAGCATATTTTCTCAGGCGGATAATACATTGACCCCACACAATTGAACTCTCCAGGCAGTAGATGGTAAGTGAAAGACAGAATAACTGAAATTAAACACACACACACACAAATTAAAAAAATCATTTGTACAGAGAGACATTTTATAACAGGATTGAATATACAAAATAATGTTTACTGAACTTTATTGGAATTAAATGGATTTTCAAGGATAATTTTAACCATATTTGATTTCTAGTGTTTGCATTGTCAGGAATTAGCCCAAGCTGAAATATGGAATGCCACTGTATGTTGAGTCTCACAGCTTTACCCTCTTCTCCCTCTCAGCTTGTGTTAGTTGCACTTATTGGAAATCCAAGAAATGGAGTTCTCCCTCCTGAAAAGAATCCTTGCTCTTACCTCAAAAAAGGTAAAGGAAAGCCAAAACCATTTAAAGGCAATGCATTTCATAAGTTTTCTTTGTAACCCTAATAGCTTGAGGAAGTCAAGATAGGAAAGGAAGAGAGAGACCACACCTCACAGCATGGCAGCTTTCAAGGAAGGTTTGGGGGGGGGTTGTTTTCATTGTGCACCCATGGGGGCTAGAATCCAGGCCCCAGGGTTTTGAAACACTTCAGAGTATCTGCACACCCAGCATGCTGCAGAAGCAAAGCTAGCACTAGTTACAGGGCTCAGAACATAAGCTCCTCAGAAGAACCAGTGAGAAAAGACTAGAGAAGCCTCCCCAGCTGTGCTTTGTGTAAAACCTAGGAGCAGAGCCTGAAACTGGTAGAGATGAGGAGGAAAGCCTAATTATGACCAAAGTTAAATTCCCCACCAACCCAGCAGGACTGAGTCATGGAATCCATTTAAATTAACTATGCAAACAAAAATGGAGAATATGTTGTTTCTTGCATCTCAGAGTTCACTGATTAAGATTTACTTGTTTTTCAACACAGTGTTCCTTATGTACTCTTTTTTATTCATGACCCATTATGAGTTTATATTATACATTTGTGACCAAGAATAAAAGCAATTTCAGGCTTTGCAGCAGTAAAAATTATCAGAGTGGCCACTGTTCAGCTAAGGATGAACCACTGAATGAACTCATTGCAATTATGCTATCTGATCTTTAAAGATCACTGCACATACTCATTCAGTATGAAGTAGAAGGCTTGCAGGTGAATTCATTTTAAAGTGAAAACTATTTTAATAGTTATTTTATTTTTTGTTAGTAATAGACACTAAAATTACAGCCATTTTTGAGAACTGCTCAACTTACAATTTATGCTATATTCTTAATTTTAGAATTCATAGAATTTAAGGTGCTATTGGACTTTGTATTTTGTTTTATTTTATTTTTAGATTTTATTTATTTGACCGAGATCACAAGTAGGCAGAGAGGCAGGCAGAGAGAGAGGGGGAAGCAGGTTCCCTGCTGAGCAGAGAGCCCAATCTGGGGCTCGATCCCAAGACCCCGAGACCATGACTTGAGCCAAAGGCAGAGGCTTAACCCACTGAGCCACCCAGGTGCCCCAAGGACTTTGTATTTTAATTATTTGTTCATGCTCTTCTTATGCAGGTATTTCTTTTCTCTACAACAACTGTGCTAGTGCCTTAGGGGCATATATGATATCTTCTACTACTGAATCCTTCACAACACCATTTATCATTTATTAAATAAGTTATATTTATTATTTATCATTTGTTAAATATTTTATACCAATCTTTGGGCTATATTTATGTTTAAAATTAAAACTCCCAAAACTTAATTGAGAGAGATAATTGACATGTCACTTTATCTTCTTGGAAAGGCCATTTCAGCTCAACAGAATGAAGATAATGTTAGGGAGAATTTGTTCCTCTGAAATTAAACATTTCAGTTATTTATGCTCCATCTTTCTCAGATATAAGCAATGTTGAAGTTCCAAGCTACTAAATATTTGCTGTATTTGTTCATCACTTAAGTCATTTTCTAAAAAGTTACCGTCCACTGAGGAAAAAGTGACTCTCATCTTTAAAAGCTATATTGTGTGAATGTTCTACCAATTACATATTATCTTTTATTTTCCCTGGACACTCGTCTAGATGCCCATTCTTTTTCTGCCTTTTCTAACTCTCTAGGAATTCTGTCTCCAAATGATAACTCATAGAATAAAAAGTATGCCTTCCCATAGCGTTAAGTGGTAAAAAAATAGCCTGTAGTGTAGAGGGTTAGCCAGATCCTTTTGATGTTTTGACTTCCTTGTGAGGCTATACACACTGATACAACTTTCAGTGGTAGCAAGTTTTATTCTGTGTTCCTTTCTTATTACCACTAATGGACACCTTGGATGTTTGACCTGACTTAGATACTTAGAGAGAGCACTGATGGAAAGTTTATTATATGGTGCTACTCTCCTGGCTTTGATATTCTGTAAACCATATGTATGACTACTTTTAGGGGAAAGTTCAAACTCTCTGCACTTTAGACATAAGTTAATTCTCTCTGAGACTCAGATTTTAGACCTGAGTCATGAAGTGAATAAGGGGGATAGTATAAAGCAACTAAAGATTATTTCTAGATGTTGAAAATGGGAGCTATGTTTATAATTCATATTTAGCAGTACATTTGAGAATTGTTGCTCTTAGGATTTCAGTGAGAATGTGTTATCCCTCTATCCTATGGAGTTTATTTGTTTTGTTTTTCTCGTTTCTTTGAATCCTTTTTAATACAGGGACAGAGTAGGAAAAGAATAAATGAAACAAGATGGGATCAGGAGCAAGACAAACCAAAAGAGATTCTTAATGTCATAAAACAAACTGAGGGGGGCAGGAGGGAGGGGTGCTGGGAGAGGGTGGTGGGGTTACATTATATGTTTAAATAAAAATAAAAAAAATACAGGGACAGAAAATGTTTTATTGGTAAATACCATAAACCCACGATAATGTCATCTATTTCAGTATCTATTGTCCTCAGTTGATGACAAAATTTCTGTTGGGTCACTAAAAGTACAAGTTAACTCTCTTATAAAGGAATTATAAGCAATAAGATTTTGTCCTTAATAATGTATTTTTAAGTAGTTTAGTGAAGGATGCTTTTTTTTCTACAGAAACAACACTGTGTATGGTAGTCATGTTTTTAACCTAATCTACAAAAAATGGCTCAATCATGCATAATATATCAAAAAGAAGTTTATATAACACATTTGTCATAGTGGATCTTCCTTCCTAGAAAGAATGAAGAAGAGAAATAATAGACTATGTACCTTTTTATTGAGTACCAGGCCAACTTTAGGACACATTTTTTAAAGAGGCAAAGATTGATTTTTCTATGATCATCTCTCTCCTGAATGGCAGGTACCTTGTATCCATGTTACTACTCCCTATCTTGTACAAGTGGCAGACACTATTAATAAATCCCAGAGCTTTTTCCATGATGAACTCATATTTGCCTTCAAAATCCTCAGTATAGTGACCCAAGGTTTGATAATGCATTCATTTGTCAGACTATTAAACTGAATCTTAAAAAGGGATAGTATGACCTAACAGTAATGTTTGTGTTGAAAATATATCACAAGAAGTAAGAAGGTGAGAGCCTAGTGATAGATCACTGAAAATCAGGAATAGGAATGGATAAACAACTTCAAAGATATTAACCTCTGGGGGTGGGTGAGTTGCCTCATAATTATATATAAGGGATGACACTATGCAATTTATTAGTTCTTCTCTTTAAGACAAAGTTAAATCCACCAGTAAAAACATCACCTAGTTATTTTTAAATACTAATTAATATGACTAAAAATGTTATGGAAAAGTAGAATGATACTGACTGAATAGTAGGATTTTTCTTGCTACAGAGCTTGTAAAATTATATGGAATAATATTCAATATGTTTATTCTTTTTTTTACTTGTCCTCCATTTAAATTATATAACTCAAGCCCACTGTGATCTTTTTTCTTGAAAGACTGATTAAGAATATTACATAGGATGCTTTTATTAATACAAAAAATGCAAGGCAGAAAAGTAATAGTTAGATATGTGTGTATTTATTAAATATCCATTTAGAGAGGAGATGGTCTTCCTGCCCATCTGGCATCCAGAGCAACAGCCAAACCAATACTGTTGTTATTTGAAAGGGTCACAGAGAGTTCAGGTATTCAGAAAGCCAATGTCCAAGCCATATGCACAGGGTGTTATTCTCAGCAAAGCCTTTCATAGAAGATCTTAGCTTATAGCCACTGAAAAGAAGGAACCTTATTTTAAGGGGATTAAGGTTAGAATTATTTGTTCATGATGATTGCCAGGATAGCAAAAACTTTCTCCCAGAT
Source organism: Taxidea taxus jeffersonii (assembly GCA_003697995.1). NCBI lineage: Eukaryota > Metazoa > Chordata > Mammalia > Carnivora > Mustelidae > Taxidea > Taxidea taxus. The sequence continues at coordinate 9,564 of ML105555.1, read as the reverse complement.
CCTAGTAGATGAACCAGGAAACTCAGATCAAAAGAGCTGACTGCCAGGTTAGTGACCTCAAGGAGATGCTATCACAGACTCAGTGCTTGTTGGAAAAAAATAGTCAAAAGATTGGGAGGAGTCATTTGAAAAAATAGTTGGTGTTGCACTGGTTACTGATAAGCAACTATTAATACATAGTTTTAGCCTGTGAATAGTTGCTCATTTCATTATTGTACAGTGATGAGCCCAAGATCTTATAGGCCATCCCCTGGGGATCACTTTATGATCCAGGAAAGAACTTCTAAAATCTGGATCAAGAAAACAAAAGGTTCTGGAGACCTATGTGTACCCTAAGAATGGGGGCAGTTAGGATATTTGGGACCTAGGATACTTCTTCTAAGTCTTGAGGTCATTCTATGAGGGGAAGGAGGTCTGTTTCATTCATTTCTTGGTTCATTCATTTCATACATTCATTCAGGGAACCAAGTATACACTAGGCACAGAGCTTTGCTGTAAATGAATAATAAACTTGATCTGATTGACACATTCTTTGACCTATGACTTATGAGGCAGTGGAATAGACAGACATTAGTTAAGTAAACACAAAATATATAATTGCTAATGTGAAAACAGATGTGAAAGGAAAACACAATGAACTCTGGTTTCACCACTGTTGGAATCAAGTTTTCAGATGAAGGAAACGTACACAAGGTACATGTTTATTGTGAAACATAAAATACCAGAATGTTAGAACTGAAGGAGGTCTTGGAGTTCATCTAGGTTTTAAGGCTCATTATTTTGTCAATCTTAAGTCTTGGGCTAAAAAAGTAAAATGAATGGTCAGGGCTTTATTTTTAATTTTAGTTGAAATTTTTATTTTCAATGATGAAACAAGTTTGACGATTACATACAGGCTCTATGAAGCAAATATTCCAAATGTTGGTGATCAGCTTCTACACACTTTTTAAACCACATATCATAGATTATATTATAAAAGTATAGTAATAGTTTCTATGTGATGTTGAAGTATATGCCTATCAAGAAAATTTTAACTCAGAATCTCTGTAATGTATTAAATTGAACTAAAAAACTGTATGATTATGTATGATTTCTTTATATTTATAGAAACATTTAAAAACTGTTAAATTTCACTTTATATTGCTCTAATATAAATATCCAGTTGTGCTTATTTGAATTGTCCTACTGGAATAATTCCTAAATAGAAATATCTTAGAATAAGTTTGCTCAGCTAGGGTGAAAAAAAAAAGAGAGAGAGAGATCAAATAATGAGAACATTATGAAAACATGTTTTCATGCTATTTATAAATACATCATTAGCATTAGCATCAAGCTATTATTAACAAATAATTATTTTCAAATTAAATGAAACCAGTAACTGTGATTAGAAAATTCTTTTTGGAATTATCTACACTAGAATTAAAAGAAAGGAGAGGTAGGGGCACCTGGGTGGCTCAGTCAGTTAAGCGTCCAACTTTTGATTTGATTTCTGCTCAGGTCACAGTCTCCATCTATTTCTACCCCTCTCTGCCCAACCGGTACTTTTAGCATCATCCCAGCTCTCTTGCCCTCTGGGTTCTGATCAGAGTTAACTAATAGCAGGCACTAGTAAGAGATTGGAGAGTTTTAAAAATGAGAGGTTGAAGAATATTATTCCCTAATTCCTCTGCCTAGGCTCTGTGGTTCTGGCCAAGGGTGCATCTCTTTCATGGGACTCTTCTTAGGATGTTCTATTTCCATAGCTCTGACTCCCACCAGGTCCTGAAAATTTCCTTCTCTCCTCTTTTCCTTTCAGGTGGTTATTGTTTCTCTTTGTTTTGCTAGTTCCCGGGTACGTCATATCACTTTTTGGTTACCTTAATACTGCCCACACCTCTATAAACATTGCCTTCATTAAATTATCTTCTCTTGGACCGTCTGTCTCCTGCTGGCATCCTGACTGAAACTACTCTCTGAAGCCCCTGTTGCCATGCTCCTCTTTATTCCAGGAAAAGAAATGCCTTAGTTTCTAGTAGTTAATATACAGATCAAATACTAAGGAACTGATATAACTTGCCTTTCAAAAATGAAAGAGAAAGATCATCATTCATATTTTAGTGATAGGAAAACTCCGATGGAATTTATATGAAAGTGGCTGTGAAAGCAAGCAGGTATCAAAAAGGAAGTATATGAAGGGAGTAAGCTACAAACAATCACTTTCTATTCTATGAATCCCCAAATGATATCATCCATTTTTCTTTCCGAGAGGTAACAGATGTTGAAATTTGCCAGCTTTGCAGGTATCCCCGCCATTAGATGTCTTACTCATCATTTTACATTTGGGGCCTAAGATCTCAGCAAATAATTGAACTCTCAAAAGTGTGTGTTGTATGAGTGAATGAGAAACTGTGGTTAAATGTAAGAGACACTTGCACGTGCATATTCATAATAGCATGCTTCGCAATATCCGGATGGTGAAAACAGCCCAAATGTCTATTAACAGAAGAATGTGTAAACAAAGTTAGGTATAGACATACAGTGGAATAGTATTCAGCCATAGTAAGTCATGAAATACTGACACATGCTGCAAAATAGATGGGCCTTGGAAACATTATGCTAAGTATTAAAGGTCAGACACAAAAGGTCACGTATTATATGATGCCATCTAGAGAAAATTTCTAAAATAGGAAAACCTGTAGAAATGAACCACAAATTGGTGGATGTCATGCATTGGAGGAAGGGAGAAGTGGGGTAACTGCCTAATGGTATGGGATTTCCTTTAAGGGTGATGAAAATGTTTTGGAAATAGGTAAAAGTCATGGAACGTTGTGAGTGTACTAAATGCTACAGCATTGTTCACTTTAAAATGGTTAGTTTCATGTTGAGTGAATTTTTATCTTGATTAAGAAAAAAAACATGGATGCAGAGACCATACTCCTATGATCATTTAATGCTAACACTGCTGTTATGGATTTGTCTTCAGCTGCCTCTTATTTACTAAGGAGTTTTACTTTTGACTTGTACATTTTGAAATACCTCTAATTACATTTCTTTTCTGATACATCTTGGTTCTAACTATTTGTATTCAATGAATATTCTGGGGTAAAATCAATGTGCTCATTTTTCTCTTTGAAAATCCATTGTAACCTAATCCTTCCTGGGTAGTTATTACTGGGTTGCTAAGAGTAAATCCACAACTACTTCTGGGAAATTTATTACACAAGTTTGCTTGCCAAAGCTAGACCTCTCAACAAAAGCATGCAAATGTGTTTAAAAACAAGCTACATCCTTTAAGTTTCTTATTATTTAAGAATAAGCAAGGATGCTTTGATGTTATGAAAAATGAGGTTGAAAACCTACAGGCATTATTCCCCAGGGGAGCTGTATAGTTTGATCCAAACATTAGCAAAAAGTTAATGTCTATAATGTCTTTTTTTCTTCCGGAACTATTTATCCTCTTTGTTAGCTTTTTTCTTTTCTTTTCTTTTAATTAAGACTCATCAGTAAGCATTGTGTTCTTTCTCTCATGTTGGGCACTCAGCTTTCTTAAATGAAAACCATTGTCCTCTCTGGTATAATCATACAAAGTAGAGGTAGTTTATTTACACCCGTTTTAAGCATCATCTAAGTGCCAGACACAGTCCTTGACATTTTTGGTGCAAAAATGAATATCTTGATCTGGACTTCATGGAACTGTAGCCTAGTAAAAGAGCCAGACAAGTAAATAAATGTACATAATAAAGGGCTTTATATTGAGGCTTCAATAGAGCAAGGAGAAGGTATAATAGAAATGCCTAATGATGAAGTGAGCAAAGAGAGTGGAGGTGGTTGCAAGGTTTGTGGGTAGATAAGAGAGTGATACAAAAACACTTCAAAAAGGTGATAATGAATTTCAAATAGTTTTCCAGGAAGATAAAAGGAAGAAAGGCATCCTAAATTTAAGGAACTTCATACATGAAAATGCGGTGGCATGACAGAGCATGCCACAACCCAGGAACTGGATAGAGTTCAGTTAGATGAAAGCATAAAGTGTGTGAAAGAGGGGTGAATAATGAAGCAGGAAAAGTTCTTAATGGCTTGCTCTTAAGAGCTTAGACGCCGCAAGGAAGAGTTTAGACAGTATCATTAGGTAAAGAAAGGAGAAAGACCATCAAAAGATTTTAAACTGAGGAGTAAACAGTTTAGATTGGTATGTTTGAAAAAAAAAAAAAAGTCTTGCAGAAACATGAATAGATGGAGGGAAACAAACGGTAATAGATAGAGGGCTTTTGACAAATAAGGAGGCTCTCACAGGGGTGAAGACACTAGTTGTAGAGACATAAGAAAGAAAACCAAATTATGAATGTAAAGGTAGCAACAAGAATAGTGACTGGAAAGAGAAACAACCCTGTAGAAATCATAGAAACTCGCAAGTTTCTGACTTAGTTAATGTCATCACTGTCCTTGAGGTTCCTCAAGACAGTGACTTTAGGGACGCCTGGGTGACTCAGTTGCTTAAGCAGCTGCCTTCGGCTCAGGTCATGATCCCAGCGTCCTGGGATCGAGTCCCACATCGGGCTCCTTGCTCAGCAGGGAGCCTGCTTCTCCCTCTGCCTCTGCCTGCCACTCTGTCTGCCTGTGCTCGCTCCTGCGCTCTCTCTCTATCTGACAAATTTAAAAAAAAAAAAAAATCTTAAAAAAGACAGTGACTTTAAAGGTTAACCATATTTGTAGCAAAGGCAATGACAAGTTCATTTTTAAAGCTGGAGAGTATGGTCCAATGGAATATTTAGATAGAACAATCTAGTATGGTTATTGAAGATACAGGTCTTTCGTTCAGGAACAGAGTTTAGAGTTTGTTTTTGCCCTTCCCCTCCATCCCTGTTCCAAACATGAGTGCATCTGAGTCTGTCATCTTGGCTGGGTCTCAGGGATTCAGAGTGTGTAAGCAGGGCGTGGTGTGTGAGAGAAACTCTGACTCTGGAGTATGGAGCTCATGGTTATCAAAGGGATTATGTCTAGGAATGAACAAATGAAATAAAAATATCAAACTTGAAGCATATAGTCCAACCAAGATATCAACCAAAAGTAATCCAATAGAGATGTTAAATCTAGGTACAAGCACACTATGCCAAAGCAACAGGATTCAGAATGGAGACACAAGATAAAGAGCTTCTCTGAGCCACTGAAGTATTGCCAATAGTTCTTATTAAACATAGTTAACAAGTGGAAACAGAGACTGAGACAGAATGAGCTCCCTTAACAGTAGATTTGGGATTTAATGGTATAAAGGATCTTAAACAGTAGATTTGGGATTTATAGATTTTAAAGATATAAAAATATAGATTTTTTAGATTATAAAATAATGTAAAATGAGAGAATATAGTGAGAAATGTAGTGAACCAATGACAAAATGTTAAAGAATATGAACATATAAATGACTGTATTATTTTGGAGTCTCTGAAAAGTAGACATCCATATGGGATTAGACATGCAAGAATTATATTGGGGGAAGTGCCTCTGTAGGATAAATAAAGGTGGGAAGCAGTACTGGGTAGAAATAGTTTCAGACTAGAGGCTAGGCTTATGGGGATTCTCTGAGACAAAGCATACTGCTAGAAGAACGGGTCAAGTTCAGGGCGCATAAAAGGGGTGCAGGGGAGTGAGGGCAGAGTGGAAGGGACTGTGCAGAGGGACTCAGCTGGGGCTGTCAGCCAACCATTTACTCCACAACAGGAGATCTGAGCAGTGCATTTTTTGTGCCTGCAACGATGACAGACCAGGGAATCAAGGAGTCTATAAAGAATCAGAGGCAAGAGGAAAACCAAGAGAAAGTGATGCACTTGAAAATGTGGGGAGAAGAATTTGAAGGAGAAAGATGTAGCCATTTAGTCAGGAATTGAATTTCTGAAATGTATTTGATAAGTCTTTTTACCCTTTCACCACATGGTATATCAGATGGTATTCCTAATCCATAATATGAATTGTTACTTTGGTGATATAATATAATTTTAATATAATTTTGTTCTGTTGCCAGTAAAAATCTAACTAGGAACATTTTTAATATGTTATTCTAAATAGAAATCACACAATTTTCTCTTCTCTATGCCAGATGCCCAAGTTACAGAAACTGGTTTTATAAGGGTCATGTTGCCAAAGAAATTTTTGGAAAGAGCTTTCTCTATCCTTCTCTTTTAAATTCATAACATAGGGGTGCCTGGGTGGCTCAGTGGTTTAGGCCTCTGCCTTCAGCTCAGTTCATGATCTCAGGGCCCTGGGATTGGGCCCCGCATTGGGCTCTCTGCTCAGCAGGGAGCCTGCTTCTCCACCTCTCTCTGCCTGGTCTCTGCCTACTTGTGATCTCTGTCTGTCAAATAAATAAATAACATTTTAAAAAATAAATAATTTTGTAACATATTAACATATATGATGGTCACTGGAGTGTGGCCATTTAGATCTCCTTTCAAGAGAACCTATGGTAGTAAAGACAGTAGACTGACAGCCTCCAGCTATTGCAGCTTCAGATCCATACAGCATTCACAGCAAAGTCATACTTCCCCCGGGGCTATGGCCAGCCAATGGCAGGGCATGGCAAAAACATTAAAGCTGGGCCATTGACTTCTCTGATGCTCCTTCTGGAGCATCTTTGCTCCAGAACCTATCCATGAACTGATCAGGATGTTCTCTGAACTGTGCTATTGCCTGAAGCACTTCCTACCCATCATCCCTCCTCCTCCCTCTCTTTTCATAGGTGACAGGCCTCTATTGTTATATGAAGGCTCTTCTCACCTTTATCCTGCTCTCTCCCATTTTAGTCTTAATGGTTTTATTTTGTTTTACTGAAATTATCTCCATTGTGCGTTCAATCCCATCTTGGTGTCTGATTTTCAAAAGCCTCAACCTAATACAGTACATTAAAATCTTTGACTCTGGGAAGTCTTTACAGTTAAGAAAATCATGTTGGGGGTGCCTGGGTGGTTCAGTGAGTTATGCCTCTGCCTTCAGCTCATGGTCATGATTTCAAGTCATGACCTTCAGGTCAAGGTCATGATCTTGGAGTCCTGGGATCGAGCCCTGAATCCGGCTGTCTGTTCAGCAGGGAGCCTGCTTTCCTTTCTCTCTGCCTTCCTCTCCGCGTACTTGTGATCTCTTTTTCTGTGTCAAATAAATAAATAAAGATCTTGAAAAAAAATCATGTTAGGGCACCTGGTTGACTCAGCTGGTTAAGCAGCTGCCTTCAGCTCAGGTCATGATCCCTGGATCCTGGGATCAAGTTCCATGTCAGGCTCCCTACTCAGTGGGGAGCCTGCTTCTCCCTCTGCCTGCTGTTCCCCCTGCTTGTACTCTCTCTGTCAAATAAATAAATAAATAAATCTTTAAAGAAAAAGAAAATAACTTTAATTTTCTTTTTTAAGTCAGTGAAATTTAGATTCTCCTGGCTACCAAACTCTTTTCTCAAAGAATGAAGGTTGTCATATCATGGAACTAGTAAAACATATTAAGTTTATCATTCTAATTGACATAAGTCTGGTTCAAGATTAATTTTATGGGCTGTAATCAACTTACTTTTATTGGCTTGTATCTTTATCTCTTGATAGAGCTTTTCAATTATATTATCAAGTCTATACCTCACACCCTGCTATTTGTTGAACTTAGTGCTAATAAAATTATTACAATGTTTCTAGGTATAATTAAAATATCAAATTCATTTTTTAAAATATTTTATTTATTTATTTGACAGACAGAGATCACAAGTAGGCAGAGAGGCAGGCAGAGAGAGAGGAAAGGAAGCAGGCTCCCTGCTGAGCAGAGAGCCCGATGCTAGGCTCGATCCCAGGACCCTGGTATCATGACCTGAGCCGAAGGCAGAGGCTTTAACCCACTAAGCCACCCAGGCACCCTCAAATTCATTTTTTTTTCCTTTAAGCTTTTTTATTTAAACATATAATGTAACCCCACCACCCTCTCCCAGCCCCTCTGTCCCCCACCCCCCTGAGTTTGTTTTATGACATTAAGAGTCTCTTTTGGTTTGTCTCCCTCCCGATTACATCCTGTTTCATTTTTTCTTTTCCTACCACCTTAACCCCCACCCCCATTGCATCTCCACTTCCTCATATCAGGGAGATCATGTGATAGTTGTCTTTCTCCAGTTGATTTATTTCGCTAAGCATAATACTCTCTAGTTCCATCCATGACGTCACAAATGGTAAGATTTCATTTCTTTTGATGGCTGCATAGTATTCCATTGTATATATATAACACTTCTTCTTTATCCATTCTTCTGTTGATGGACATCTAGGTTCTTTCCATAACTTGGCTTTGTGGACATTGCTGCTATAAACATTTGGGTACACGTGCCCCTTCGGATCACTACATTTGTATCTTTAGGGTAAATACCCAGTAGTGCAATTGCTGGGTCATAAGGTAGCTCTATTTTCAATTTTTTGAGGAACCTCCATGCTGTTTTCCAGAGTGGTTGCACCAGCTTGCATTCCCACCAACAGTGTAGGAGGGTTCCCCTTTCTCCGCATCCTCGCCAGCATCTGCCATTTCCTGACTTGTTCATTTTAGCCATTCTGACTGGTGTGAGGTGGTATCTCATTGTGGTTTTGATTTGTATTTCCCTGATGCCCAGTGATGTGGAGCACTTTTTCATGTGTCTGTTGGCCATCTGGATGTCTTCTTTGCAGAAATGTTTGTTCATATCCTCTGCCCATTTCTTGATTGGATTGTTTGTTCTTTGGGTGTTGAGTTTGCTAAGCTCTTTGTAGATTTTGGATACTAGTCCTTTGTCTGATATGTCGTTTGCAAATATCTTTTCCCACTCTGTCAGTTGTCTTTTGGTTTTGTTGACTGTTTCCTTTGCTGTGCAAAAGCTTTTGATCTTGATGAAGTCCCAAGAGTTCATTTCTGCCCTTGCTTCCCTTGCCTTTGGCGTTGTTCCTAGGAAGAAGTTGCTGCGGCTGAGGTCAAAGAGGTTGCTGCCTGTGTTCTCCTCAAGGATTTTGATGGATTCCTTTCTCACGTTGAGGTCCTTCATCCATTTTGAGTCTATTTTCGTGTGTGGTGTAAGGAAATGGTCCAATTTCATTTTTCTGCATATGGCTGTCCAATTTTCCCAACACCATTTGTTGAAGAGGCTGTCTTTTTTCCATTGGATGTTCTTTCCTGCTTTATCGAAGATTAGTTGACCATAGAGTTGAGGGTCTATTTCTGGGCTCTCTATTCTGTTCCATTGATCTATGTGTCTGTTTTTGTGCCAGTACCATACTGTCTTGATGATGACAGCTTTATAGTAGAGCTTGAAGTCGGGAATTGTGATGCCACCACCTTTGGTTTTCTTTTTCAATATTCCTTTGGCTATTCGAGGTCTTTTCTGGTTCCATATAAATTTTAGGATTATTTGTTCCATTTCTTTGAAAAAATTGGATGGGATTTTGATAGGCATTGCATTAAATGTGTAGATAGCTTTAGGTAGCTAGACATTTTCACAATATTTATTCTTCCAATCCATGAGCATGGAACATTTTTCCATTTCTTTGTGTCTTCCTCAATTTCTTTCATGAGTACTTTATAGTTCTCTGAGTATAGATTCTTTGCCTCTTT